>JACEII010000061.1:956420-966893 GCA_014332785.1 Antheraea mylitta | reverse complement strand
CTGAGATGCCACAAAAACTCCCTGGAAGGTTCTAGCAAGGGATCCACTATCTTGTTAGAATATGGTTTCACACGATGCTTAATATTGGAATGATCACACGAAGTTTGTGATATTATTGACTACGTGACAATGGCAGTAATAATCGGAAAGATCGATTGCCAAAAATAAAGTAAAAAAAAAAAAGATTATAATATAAGAAAATTAGTGTCAACATTTGAAGATCTAAATGGGAAAACTGGCTAAGTCCATTTTTGTTCAGATTGATTTTTGTAGTTTATGGGCAGAAAAATACTAATTTCATAATATAACTATGTAGAACAATTATAAAAAGCGTTATGCCACATTTTTTTGTTGTTTTTCTTTTTTAATAGTGAATAACTAGCAAAGTTCGTGGCTTGATCAGGTCGGTTATTATTAGGCATATTTTATACAGAAAACAATTCCAAATATATATATATAATTCCTTTTCATAATCATTCATTATAATGTATTCAAGTCCACCAAAGATTCTTTCAGAATTTAAATTGTCTCTGCTCCAACGTTTTGTAGATGTGGCTTAGACATTTTTTCCTTTTAGCCCTTCGTTTGTTGAAATACGTTAAATAAAATCACGATACAATCGTGCGGCACCGCTATAAAGACCAGCTGTAAAAATCGTCCAAATTAAAGCAAAAAGCTATGAATTTTCGTGCTGCGATATCAATCTTTCAACAATACATTGCCCTAAACCTTCAAGGTCGTGGAACGGATATTACGCACTTTAATATTACTAATATTACTTGATTTACATTTAGTCACGTACAAAAAGATTTATGACGTCACTTACGTTTCTTTTTAACAGGCGGCAGTGAGTAATTATTTAGCTTTAGATTATGCGACATTTCTCTGTAAACACTTTTACGATGACTGAAGTTTTGTGAAGTTATTCGTCATTATAGTGCTGTTACGTTTAATTTTAATCAAATAAATTAATATAATTCGGTCATCTATAAGTGTTAGCAGAGATGACATGATATTCGAATTTATATGATTGATGAACGCGTTACATTGCGGTAATACACCATGTTGATTAATCAAATTCAGCTAACATAACACTCGTGAGTAAATGAAATTCCTTTGCGTCAGAATTTTTTTTAAAGGTTAAGAAAATAAAGTCACTGCTACTAAATTACACTGCAGCTGTGAATAACGCTGTAATCACAAGCCACAAAGTACATTATATAAAGACACAGAACTCTGTGAATTCGCACCCGATTAAGCCTCCCACGGCAGCAGCTCAAGCCTAGGTTCGATCCCTCGGTAGGAAGCCCTTGAGTGCGTTGCTTGCGCGATACGATGACACACAAATATATATCACTGCTACAACACTACACGTTTACCCCCACACACGTGCATGCCTACACGCTTACACATGAAAGTGGAAGGGTTTACTTTTTTTCCCTTATTCTACACGCTTACACATGAAAGTGGAAGGGTTTACTTTTTTTCCCTTATTGAACTAAAAAGCTCTCAATTTTCCAATAATAAATATATGGAGGAGTTGTTGAGGCGTGTATGCTTGGTACACATACGTTTCAACAACTCATACGTATATGAATAGTTAGCTAGGTTAGCTAAGATAGGTCGCGATTTTGCATGCAACAGGCAACAGCTAAGCCGAGGTGTGCCGCGCACCCTTGAGCTGGTTGCCAAGGCCGAGTGCCTTAAGCGCTCGCCTTAGTAGTCCGATGAAGCTGTTAAGAGCTTGCTGGGTCAATAGCGTAGTCATTTAAAAAAAAACTGTGTATTCGCTCTTATGTCTAAAATAGAACTCAGCTTAGACTTTTTTTTGAGCTGTTGTTGGCCTAACGGTCCTTCATAGTTTCACGTATAAACGTGTGTGAGGTATAATGTAATATACCTGATTAAGCAGTGAATGTGTCACGACATCGCATTACCAAGGTCCTCGAGGACTTCAAATCGGAGGAACGAACGTAGGCCTGGATTACTACCGAAGGATGCCGCAGCGGGTATGTGGAAGCTAAATTAACCGCCTGATCGCGACAGCGTAATCAATGGTTTTACGGACGTGGACACGACTACACTCTGCTTCAATAGTTGAAAGAGTACAAGTCGTTCATTGCCGATATTTTATCATGAGATCGGCGAAATATTTTAGCGGGCACTTTTTTGGATATTTCGTGGCAAATACTATTAACAGGTTGAGAACGCTTACGCCTCTATCGAAATAAATATTCTTTGCACTCAACTTAAGTTCGAATCGATGGAATCTACAAATCCTTATAAAGATTGAGCGTCCGAAAGTAATGTGGTACACCAACTGACTTTTCGAATTTGTTCAAACGCCACGCGTTATCTTGTACATACTTGTGAATAAAGAGGGTGGAAAGCTCTTCTTCATTACTAAAACTATTATATGCAATAAAGCTCGAGACTGGTTATTTTAAAAACGTCATAGTATTGCGTATCTGCGGTCTATCAGTCATTTTTCTCTTTATTATTTTTGAGCCCGCATAAAATACGAAAACTGGAGTAATTTGTTACAATTACTATTTTCGGACATACAAGATAATCAGGACACATATTAAAATAAAAACGAACAAGATTTGTTAAATGACTTGTTTTTAGGAATTGTAAATATTTTTCCATACTATCATAATATTATTACAAGTGCAGACACGTACCTAATCCTAATCAGAAGAGCATATGTACAAAAATTGCGTGTAAAATCAAATCTAAAGCAATCCTGTGCGTTTGCAGAGACTGGAGCAGTATTCACATTCGGCAAGTCTCACTTTGCCGACAATGAGCCAAGTCATTTCTTCATCAAAAACGATCCCGTTGTTGCAATTTCTTGCGGTGACGAACACAGCGCTGTTATATGTCGTAAGTGAACATTATTATTAACATAAACAAACATATATCCGGCGATTGATTTCATAAGTGGAGAAAAATTTACTTGCACTCGTACAGACCAAAAATAAATAGAGTGACGATCACACTATTACACTATGGTCGCACTGACACCTTATACTGTGGTCGCAGTCCGCCTGAGGTTTCTTCCTTTAGTGTTCAGAATAGAACTGAAGTGGGATGTCCTCGGATCACTTATAGGCGTTGCAAGAATAAGGTTGGAAATATCTGGAAAGCAAACGTCATTTATCTAGATATTAGACATTGGCTGTTTTCAGAACATTGTTATATCTCGTTCTCACGATCACTAATTTACCCATTGTTAATAATATTTTTCAGTGCTCAGTCTGTCTTTGATTTTATATTTAGGTTTGTTATTAGGCCTTCTTGAATAATTATTTACGGTTAACATTTTTATATATGGTGAAATGATGAGATCGTAGACATAATTTGACTATGCACTGCAATTTCTTTGACAACAGGGCAACAAAGTAACGAATCGTGTTCCCATTTCCCAATATGTAGCTGAAACATGTTGAAAGTTTTATAGTTTCAAATATAAAAATATGTTGAGATCAAACTGATATAATTGTCAATTAAATAATTTGAGATATAACAGTCATTTAAATTTCAAGTCATATATGTGTACATAAAGAAAACATTTAAATGCAATATAATCACTACCATAATATCTATAATCACTAACATATATAATCACTATTCAGATATGATAGTGATTATAGTCAATCCTATAATCATACATAATCGATATATTCCTACTTCGAATGGACGAGTATTGAGATTTTCAACTTGAGGGTGGTAGCTAGTCGGCCGGACTTAAGCACCATGCAATATAATCACTACCATAATATCTATAATCACTAATCAGACATGACTATGATTATAGTCCATTCTATAATCATAATCGCTATATTCCTGCAGAGAATGGACGAGTGTTTGTGTTTGGCGCTAACAGCTGGGGCCAACTTGGTCTCGGGCATAAGGACGAGGTAACGCGACCCAGCTGTGTGAAATGGCTGAAACCACAGCGAGCAATGTTCGTCGCCTGTGGTCGTGCACACTCTGTATTTGTCACAGGTTAAACACTTTACCTTAACCTTTGTCTGTGTTTGGCTACTGTTCAGGCTATTTGTATCGCCTTCATAATTTGTTTGTTCTACTGCGATGTAAAGACACATCACAGTCTTTATCATTACGTATCTGAGCACTCTTTGTTCGTTCTACAATCTTTACAGAAGATGGTAGAATACTCGCCCAAAATAGGCACGTTTCTCAACTATAGTTCTCTGAGTAGACCGTGTATAAATATAGATTTTAAGTTTTTCCCTATCGTCTCAAATATTTTAGTTCATTTATCGCACGTCTAATTACACCCGACCGTGGAGCAGGGGTAGAGTGAAAGACGCTCAGCAGAGCAGCGAAAGTTAATATGGCGGCACGCATAATTAAATTCAAAATGATTTCAATAAGTACTGTACTCAGTTTTTGAAATACATCTGTCATCTGAATGATTGTCATTCTCATTTTCAATTCTTAAATATAAAAAGGCGATTGTAATACCCTCAGTAGAATATTTTTCCAAAGATTTTCAATTAAATGCCTACAATCCGAAAAAAAACTTTCACTTGTATCGTGGTTTAATTACACAACACAAGTTTTAGTTTCCTTTTTTTTACAGATACTAACGCAATATATACAGTGGGATGCAACGATGAGGGACAACTAGGTACCGGAGATATGGAACATCATACTGTACCTCAATATGTGGAGCTGGACCAGACTGCTCCAATCAAACAAGTGTCGGCTGGGAGCAATCACACTGCAATACTTACCGGTTCGAATACTAAATTATTTCGTGTCCTTACAGCTGAATTGTGAACCTTTAGGTTATGACGAGGGATTCAAACTAATCCTTAACTAAATAGACCGTATGTCTCACTTTTAAATGAACTACCCAATTTAAAAATAAACTTTACTCATTTTTAACGAATCAGTGCAATACGGTATTGTTTATTCTACAGAATAACCATTAAGCGTGTGGTCTTCTAGGCTATTCTATATATAGCTAGTACAGCAAGAAAACAAACAACTACCACAGAAACAGTTGAAGTCAAAGATTTTTAAGTATAACGAATTTTTATAAAATCCAAAACTATTAAAGAAAAATCATTAGCATTGTCACTTCAAAATGTTATGGTAACTTCAAATTACCTCGTATAAAATGATATATGTGGCAAATATGAAGCAGAGCTGTTTTATTTTAATCGTATATTTTTTTAGTTACGATGGAATAATTAATATTAACATGAGTATTTTTTTCTTCGTTTCCAAACCACCTAGTCTACCACGACTCGTGAGTAAAGTGAGACCATTAGCAATTAGTAAAGTGTGACCATTAGCAACCAGCAAAGTCGGAGTGATTGTATGATTTGACTGGTGGCATGTTAGTTCGATATCCGCAGCTTTTTTTTCTCGAACTGACTACGCTATTGACCTAGCAAGGTCTTAACAGCTTCACCGGACTACAAATATCCGCAGCTCCGAATTTGCACATGTTAGGGATGTGCAAACGAAATTTTCAGAATTCACTTATATTTGCTTATTTAAATCGGCATTACTACTGACTAATGATGAAGTAAAATATCCTGAGGAAGCCTGAACCTCAGAAATGTTCCTGTTATACCACTGTATCTGAGAAAATATAGAACTGTGGATTTTCTCAGACTTTAAAATCGTTAATAAGTCGTTAGATAGATTCCAGATTATGTCCATACTATTCTTCAGGAAAAAGCCTATGAGCCTACAGTGCGTCTATTAGAGTCTGATGTGGTGATAATCAGCAAGTATCACAGACAGCAGCTCTTAGAACGTTCCGCCACGCTTGAAACGCTTGACCAACCTAAATGCAACTTTATTTTTTAATATTCTAAATTCTAATGATATTACAAACGACAAATGTGTGCAGGATGTATAGACGCTTAGCTTTAAAGTATGGTAGCTTACATATAAGAATAACAAATAGACCATACTTTATAGAGATTTAGTTTAAATAAATCAAAAGAAGGTTAGTAGGTGGCAGAGCCTCGCTGAAGCTATTACTGGTTTCAGCATGAATGGATCGGCTCGCCCGGGGTAGTACCACCCGACCCACAGAAAACCGACGTGAAGTAACAGTGCTTGCATTGTTGCGTTTCGTTCGGTTAGCGAGAGCGCCGGAGACCCACTTCCCCTCCCCTCTCATCTACTTTCTCCTTCATTATTCCCCCCCAACACAGGCTGGAAACGCAGTTACGACTCCCCTAGTATTACTAATGTCTACGGACGGCGGTGATCACTTAATCAGACCTTGTCTTGAGAATTTCAAAAACAAAAAAAAAATACAAATACATGCAGTGGTCCAGAAGTGATATTTATATAAATAGATATAAGATTAGAAAACTCTTCTATTATGACGTCACAAAGTAATCGATTTTATACGACAGAAGAGGGTCGCGTTTTCATGTGTGGCTCCAACTCGGAGGGTCAGCTTGGACTGGGCGAGGACGCGCGCTCCGCTGTCAAGTTCACCGAACTCACGTTTATGGAGAAGATAGCATTCGTCGAGTGCGGTTACTACCACACTATATTCATTACTGGTAGGTACATAAAGAATACCTAAATTACTTGTGCTTAGATTTTTAAGGTGAAACTTTTTTTTCCGTCAATCTTTTTTCCGTCTATAGCATGTCGCATTACAACCGGCCGTTGAGTGTAAAGTGAAAGGCGTTCGGCAAAGCACCCAACGCCAATATGGCGGCGGTCGAGACTCAATTCAGAATTACTCAATTATTTCAATAAATATAGTCCTTAGTTTTTAATATGTGTCTGTCATCTGAATAATTGTATTTATTATGTAATCAGTACTCTAATACGCTGATTGAAATTAAAAATTATAGTAGGATATTTTGACTATTGATGATTTTTCACGGAAATTTCCATTTTGTAAATATTAAGTTAAAATTAAAATGCGATTTTGATATTCTTAATCGAATAATTTTTAGTTAAATGCCTGCGATCCGAAAAAAAGTTATACCTGCGTCGTAGTTTCATAAAATCAAACAAAGTTTTTTTCTAAATAATTCATAGGTTTGATCATAATCACGTCTGATGTTGAGTACATACATATGTACATACAAGTTAGTAATTTTTCTTTTAAGTTTCGCTGCTGAAACATGGTTTATAAAAAGTGCTCGGAAACAACATTTTAACTAGAGCACGGTGAAAAGGAGACAATGTTTTTTAAACCCCTTTGAATAAGTCATTACATACGAATATCATTAAAAAGTATATCTCTCTAGGCTGTCGCAGTTGTTTATATACTATAGCGAACTTGTTCTCAAAGATTATACAATCCACCTTACCAAGGTTTAGAATAAAGAAATTGGTACGCGTTCCGGAAAACAACCACAATTTGTGGATAGATATGATCCATAATCACTTGAAGAATGACAATTAATACACAGATTTATTCATCAACACAACGAAAGTCACAAGTAATCGATCTGACAATAGATTATGTAGTATCCTGCCACAGACAAATCTTAGGAACTGTAGGAACAATTCGCGGCTTTAATATCCGTCTTATGAATATTAATTATGTAATAACATATTAATAATAATATATGTAAATTATATGTAATAATAAATGTCGTAACAGATCAAGGTGCAGTATTCGTAACTGGAGACAACGAAAACCAAAAACTAGGTTTAACTAACACTGATGCAATCGTCTACGTACCACAAGTATTGTCCATAAATCTACCCATTAAAAGCGCTTGCTGCGGTGCGTCACACACTTTTCTCCTATCAATGGACGAAACGAAGATTTTGGCTTTCGGCTCCAATGAGTACGGCCAGTTAGGTATGAGCCGGGAAGTGGACCACGTGGTAGAACCTACGGAAATCGATATGGAGAAAATGTTCGATGGATTTCAATTAAAACTGGTCGCATGCGGAGCCCTACACACTGCTTTCGTCACTGGTATGTATCAATATAAACGATCCATAATTATGATAAGAATGTAAATTCAAAGTGACTGTAATTTTTGGACGTTTGTAAAAAAAATGTTTTTTTTTTTCGAAATGACAACGCTGTTGACCTGGAAAGATCTTTACAGCTTCACCGAACTACTGAGGCGAGCGTTGAAGGCACTCAGCCGATTTGGGATGTTTGGGCAACTAACTCAAGGGTGTACGACACACCTCGGTTTGGGCTGTCGCCTGATTTGTGCAAAAATTGCGACTTATCTGAGCTAACCTAAGTTAAGCTATTAGATATACGTATATGAGTTACTGAAACATGCATATGTACCAAGCATTCGTGCCTCAACATAGGGACTTTTATATATATTTTGTGTCAGAAAAATTCCTCTAAACTATATAGGATAGGATAGGGAGATATAAAGCTAGAACTCTTTGTAGTTTATTTCTCTGAAAAACAGCGTGTAAGCGTGTAGGCGTGCAGGTGTGTATAGGTGATGCATGTGATGTTGTAGCATTGATGTAAGGTTTTGTGTCACTGTATCGCGTGAGCAACGTACTTAAGGGCTCCAAGCAGAGGGAACGGACCTAGGCTTGAGCCGCTGCCGAGGGGGGCGTAATCAGGTATGCGGGAACAAAAAAAATGTTGCAAATGTCTACGTCTACATTACATTATGATAAAATACATTTCAGAAACTTTAGAAACGTCTCTTTTCTGTCCTTAAGCATATCTTCGAGTAACTTTTGTCTTTGTTTCATTCAAATCAGTTCGGTCTATCAAAAGTTAAAGTCTATAGAAAGTAATAATTACTAATTATTGGACTTAATACATTTGGATGACTTTATTAGTCACTATTTTGTACACCAGATCCTTCGCGGACAAAGTCGCGGGCACAACTAGTCCATATAGAAACAGGCAGTGGAACCTCATGACAATAAAACATCATCTTTTGAAAAGTCAAAATTTTTCTAATTCTTTAAAGAATGTATGACTAACCTCTGAGCTACACTTCTGCTATTTTCTTACAAATCTATTTACGACAGATTAAGCTATTACCCACGGTTTAGATATCACTTCTTCCTGTGTATACACCTTTACTCTTACAGACATAACCAATGCAAAATGTCTCCACATATCATTTTTTTCTAGTATAATTTGGTATTTTTTTAAATAGCAAAAATATCCTTGTCATCAGTTCGACTGAGAAAATAGTTCTACAAAAAATATTCTTGAATACCGTTATGAACAAAATATATTAAATATATAAGATAGTTAGATAAATTACAATATAAGATTTTTTATGAAATCAATGTAATTTAACTTGATTAAATTTATTTATTTAATTTAATTATATTAACTTAATAACTTGAGTAATTATTATTAATATATTCGTTCTTATCTAGTCAAAAGTTTTAATTTTTGTACCCGCATTCACATAATTTAACTACAATACTTTAACTTCTTCACTAAATAAATTTTCGTAATAAATGTTATTTCGTTCCAGACAACGGGCTCCTTTACACCTGCGGCGAATCGCGGCACAACAAATTGTGCTTGCAGGAAATCGACAAAACCGATAATTCCAACGAGACTGACCCCAATCAATACACGCCTAAGCGGGTCACAGCTATGAATGGGCACATTGTAGACAATGTAGCATGCGGTGGATGCCACACTTTACTCACCGCTACCAAAGGATCAAACGTGGATTTCACAAACAACGATTTCAATATCGTCGACGCTTCGACAAGACAAATCGCCTTAACTGAACTACCTCCACTGCAAAAAATCCCAGCATCGAAAACAGAAGAACCCGAATATACAATGGAAGATATAACTAATTCTAACATCGATGAACAACACAATATTATTAACAGCATGAATGGAAATGACGAGGAGATAAGATCGATAGATTCATTAGAAGCTAACGTTAGTGGATCACATATAGTAAATATAAATGACCTTGAAAACGAAAACGGAAGCATGCATGACGTGGCCGACATAAACAATGAAATCGATCCGTCTTCCCGCATCGTTAAAGCTGAAAATAAAGTTATGGATGTCATTGATAACATCAACACAATGGAAAACAGAGCTCAAGAAAAAATAGAAAATACCATTTTCACTGTCAACGACACGGTCAAGGATAAAGTTGAAGTCGTCGAAGAATTCGTTAAAAAGTGTGCTGTAATCGATCCTATACATGACGAAGCTAAGTCAGTTTTATCTGTACCAGACAAAGCTATTGAAATAAAAAATTCACCACCACCGAAGACGCCGATAATACCAGAACTGTTGCATGTTCCAGACATATCTCAAATCAGTCCTGGTTTAAGTAAGCACAGTGATGAAAAAAGTGAAACAGGACAATCTGAAAACGAAACGATTCCGTGCGGATCCGACAAATCAAGCCCACAAATGGGGAAAACAGCTAAAACTCAGGCCGTGATGCCTATTGTTAGAAGTGAAGATCACATAGATGCAGTTGAAAAAGAAAATAATGAAGAGAGTGACGTCGT
>JACEII010000061.1:914033-941420 GCA_014332785.1 Antheraea mylitta | reverse complement strand
ACATTTTCTTATTTGACATAATGACACATGAATTAGCTATACAACCTATTTGTTACATGTCAATCTATACATTGTCTTAACATATATGCTGTATTATCACCAAATAAGGGATGAGGGTATATATTTCTTATATCAGATCTTAGACTATAATGCAAATCTTTAGAAAACTGGCTTCCTATGTTTTTTCTGTAATATAAAACATTTCCATTGGTAATAATAGTGTTGAATCATCATCAATTTTAGAGAATAAGTTCCACAATTCTAAAAGGACAAATTATAGTAAGTACGTAATTTTTTACCCTTATAACTAGTTTAGCAGACAGAAAATCTTACTTTTCTTTCACACCAATCAATTTCACTAGTGTTTTAGTAAATGTTAGTATCAAATATAATACTTTCTGAAAAAATTATTTACAATTAGATTTATGTAAATGAATAATGTATTTCTTATAAAAATGTAATTAACAAGGGATTTCAAAAGTCAGTTATTGAGTTGATAATAACATTCTCCGATTTTAATGGACATTTATGGTATTTTCTATTTTTAATTTAATTCTCACTATTGCCTACCCTCATTATTAAGTTGGTAAATATACTATTCCACAAAATCTTGTCTGAGGATGCATCATGATCTTATAAGATGATGGTGCCTTTGTCAGAACTTTCCAGAGAGTTATAGTAAAATCATAGAATTCAAGTTCCTTGAAACTATTTCTAAACTTTGCTTGAACACAATAACCTAACAATATTATGCAAAATACCACCATTACATAAATTGGATATTTGAAACATAATTTTGCTTTTTCAATCCTCCATAGAATATGACTACAAAATAAATAAATAATAATATTTATATTACTGTGGAAAGCACCACAATGGAATAGTAAAGGAAAAATGGAATGGATTATGCATTTCTATATTTATAAATGGATTACTATGTAACCAGTAATGAAACAACAAAGATGTTACAAAAATAAACCCTTAGCTAATAATTTGTAATACTTATTAAAAGGCAAGCAATACATACCTCCAAAAGTCCTCTACTGTATCGAATGTGGTCAGTTCTATAAGATTTTCCTCCCATGTTTTATTTCTATCGTTATCGTAAAACCAGAGACTCCAGGTGTTCTGCAACGGGTGCTTTATGAGGAACTCGGGAGGCACCTCAGTGTTAGTACTGCCTTTAGTCTCCGTCGTAGCCGATCCCTTGAATACACAAGTCATTTTGCAAAAATTCTAACCTCCAAAAGTTTATCGACAACTCAATTATCAGAACTATCGCAATAATAACAACTACGTTTCCAATTTTAAATAAACTAGTACTGTCTCAATTTCGTATTGAATATATTTTATTAACGAAAAACTTGATGAATAAAATAGAAATTCTACAGTGAAAGTAATCCTAGCCACATCACCAAAACCCTTTCAAAGTAACAGATTTACAACGATATAGAGTATCTGTACACGCAGGTAATATATTGTAATATCTTTATATAAAACTACCCACTTCTACTTCCTCTGTATTATTCCCAGCCATGTCACAAGAATCTCACGGTGCAATTTTTATCAAAAGGAACGACAGAATACAGATTAATGCAATGTTGCCATCCTTCGTTTTATTCACTCTATTACAGTTTTTATAATCAAATATTAGCATTTGTTAATGGATACATAAATAAAATTCAGCGTTAATACGTATTTCAAAACAGAAAATGATTAGAACAATAAAACAGAATGGAAAAATAATAAATTATTATGTACTTCAACCATGGAACCGTTGCATGGTGCTTAAAATAAATAGTCATAGTTGAAATTCGCGTGAAAATATTTTTAAACATAGAATTTGTAGAATTTTCATTTCCCAACATACTAATGTATCTATTTAATTATATATTGTACAATTATATATTGTTTATACATAAGCTATTTTCTTTGCAAAAAGTATTTTTTGTGCGTAAAAACTCTTTGGCTCACAATAGAGGGCATCATACTTTTCTCCCAAAAGGCAACGTAGAACCATATTGGATACAACAGTGGATCACACATTTATGGGTTCGATGATTGTTACTTCTAAAACAATTGGTATTTTTATATGAACTGTTAAAATACAATAGTCATATAGGTTTTCTACGGCAATACAAATTGGGAAATAATTTATTTGCTATCTTATTAATTGATTGCAGAGCAACTAAAAATCTAACTAGTAGTTATTTTCAGCGTTAAAATAAATCTGATATTGTGTCCTGAAATTATTGGTTAACGTTGTCAGCTTTTCACTTGAATATTATTATATAATATTAGCAACGCAGGACGCATTATGTAAGTAGGCATGTATATAAAATATATTGTATATAAATAAGAATAGTATATTAATCGCTTTTATTTTTACATACACAGACACGTTCTCACTCACTGGCTGAATTTGTACTCACATCTCGCATATTTTAATTCAATTAACTACACATGTATAATCAGTTTTAATAGTAATTGTCGACTAAAACTGTTATGTCGCAGGCAGTAGTTTGGTGATTGTAGGCTTATAGTGACCAATCCACAGATAATTTTAACTGATCATCATGGCTGTTCATTCAAATATTCATCAGCTGAGAATTGACACTTGACAGTATTGACAATTTCACAACTTTACAGAGTTCAAAGGAGGAACATTCTTTTCTCAATAAAATTGTTCAAATTACACCGGCCTTATTCAAATTAAATAGAAACTTCAAGCGTACCCTCATTAAAATGTCCGTACAGACAATGCTATTGGATTTCTCCATCGACCCAGCGCAATTAGGGGATGAGAACGGACAAAAAACCATATTTACTCAATTGGAATCTGTACTAAAAGATTATGTACCAAATTTAATCCTGGTTACTGATATTAAACTCGACGGAGGTTCGTTAAAGTTGTTAACTGGGAAAAGAGGATCAACGGTTTCCGTAAGAATGTTCGACCGCGGCCTTATTACTGTTAACATTGAGTATTTCAAAGAAGAAAATGAAGACCCATTAATTAATCTCAAGGTGAGAATACTGCAACAAGCTTATATATAAATGCAATTTGACACTTATAATGAGCAAGATTTTCGTATCTATATCTCGTAACTTTCATAATGTGACCCTTAGTTTTTTTTTTATATGAAGGTGACATATAATCTACTGGTATTAAGGGATTAATGCATCCTAAATGTATCTGTAATGAACTTTAAAGGTCTAAAATATGTCACAGATACATTAATATTCTTCTTCATAATTAAGTAAGAATGTTTTTGTGTTTTATTTGGTTCAAAATATATTTAATGTACCTAAAATTGTTATTCTTTATTATGGAGTATGCAAATATTCAAGTATTATGTGTGTAAGCATGGTTTTCCTTATATGATGTATAATTCTAAATTAATATAAATGTGATTGTTAAGCTTTCACATCTTAACGAATAAACTGATCATCTTGGAACTTGCATACACAATTTTCAAGAGTACACAAAAAGTACACATAGCACTTAATACCCCGAAAGAAGTATACTTCTCAATTATTCAGCCAAATCAACATTAACATGACCAAAACTGTAGACAAAAGTTAGTTTTCCATATAAAACTGGGTTTATAGAATTAACTCTTGTATATTTGATGTATATGTTATATGAAAATATATTTTATGAGATCTAGTTTTTAAGTTCTTATCTCATTATAATAATATAATAGTTATTTCTCTATTAGGCTGCAAGAGCTTTGGAGAGTCAATTAAAAAAGTATATACATTTTATAAAATCACAAGCTTACGCACCATTGAAAAGATGTTTATTCAGCAGATATTATCCCACATCAGGTATGTTGATTTTATTTGTAATCATAACTTATTTGAAGCCGTAAATAGAAAAGTTAAAAGTTTGACAAAAATATAAGCTTTTAACCTTTTAAGTATTTATATAGATATATACTACTATAGTGCTAGTTCCCTAGTATATACCGATGAAACTGCTGCTCCAGACAGGTAAATGTTAACAGCTTGGTATGTCAACAATCACTGTTTGTGGAACTTTAAGATTTTATAACACTTTAATGACATCATATTCGTTTCATGGTTTATATTTGGAAAGTTAAAATAAAAATCAAAATTATAAAATTATTTAGCAGACATTGTCCCACCCTGATAATAAAAAACTTTGACAAATTATATGCTTAAACCTTCCTCATAGATTACTTTATCTACTGGTGAAAACCACATAAAAATCTGTTCAGTATTTTTTGAGTTACTTGTGAACACGGCAGACAGATGTGTCAGAGGACTATATTTTATAATATGTAAGGATAATTGAAACATTATTAAATTACAATGAAATAGAGAAACATAAAATATTTACTTAGTATTTTGTTCTGGTTTCACTATCCTCAGTTATAATTGGTCATTGCCCAATAAAATTCTGTCATATATTTTTTAAATATCATATTAAGTAATTATGTGGCTTGAATGATGTAGCCAGAGTATGGCTTTTTTTCGAATTGACTACACTATTGGCCTTGCAAGACCTTTACAACTTCACAGGACTACCCAGAGTATAGCATTACATTGTAAAAAGCACATCATCATAATTGGCATGCTAGAAAACAGTATATAGATTTATCATAATCATTAGAATGTCACTTATATTCAAGAAAACTCAACAATTTGTGAGTTTGTTAAAAACAATTGAAGTAACTTTTACACTTTAAACCATCTTACTCATGTTTTAAAAAAAAAATCTTTTCCAGCTTTTAGATCAGAACAATTAACAGGAAAGTTTTGTTCACACTTTTGTTCAGTAGTAGTGCATTAACTATCTTGTTTACAGACATTGTATCCATTAGTTGATACATGAGTAATTTATTGTATATGTGATGTATTCCAGATGAACGACTCTTAGAATATGACATTGATGGAATAATATTTGATGAGCAGTCCCCATTCCAAAGAGTCCAGATTGTTCACTCCAAATCTCTTGGCAACATGCTGGTGTTGGATGATTTACAAAGTAATTATATATGTTATACTTTAAATATATCGGTTTTGGTGTAACCATTAATCTAATTAACTACTTAAAAATATGTTTTTTGTATGAAATTCCACTTTTGTCACATTTTCCTTCAAATATGAACCATATACGTTGACAAACGACATATGTAAAAGACAGGTATTATTTGAATACTAGAAATAATCACAAACTAGCCTACCAATATTTTAGGCTCAGTAAGATAAGTAATTTCCTTTAGATAATAGTTTCTACACGAAAATTATATGATTTGCTAGATATTAACTTCAGACATCATTTGTTTTTTAATAGTTATGGATAACACAGCAGTTATCAGTTAAGAAAGCATATTTGACAGAAAAATATTGGAAAGAAAAACAATATGGCAAATATAATCCAAATTTTATATATAATTTTACATTTAAATAACTTGATATATAATTTACTGAATGTGTATCATGGATGTAGAAAGTGTTTAATTCTCCTTTCTAATTTAAAAGCTCACATGCCATTCTAACGGAGTGTGTTTGGATGTAAACTCAATGTACAATTGATTTATACATAAAATATGAAGTATTATTGAAATATGAAGTATTATTCTTATAAATTTTAAGAATAATAGGAAGGAATAATAGAACATTGATATTGAGAATTTCAAGTAGGTGCTAATGTCCAAATAAGGCTTGGATGTGATATCCCACTGTGTACATCCTCTAAAAACGAGTGTGACAACAAGGGCTTTTACCTGTTTATTCCAATGACAATATATACAAATAAAAATATAAACCAGAACTCAGTTTATTATTAACTCGTCTAACGGCCTAGCTGGGGGGAGGGAGTAATGTGGGGCAATACCTTACCTTAAAAATACCAAAAACTAAGATTAATTATTACATTTAAATTGCTTGTTAATAGTTTGAGAATTAGAAAAATTGTAGGTATCTATACTTTTCCGAACATACTATAGTTCGTGACCTTCATTTCATATTATAATAATTCTTTGTTCTGTGTATGCCTCAAGGTCATTTACTTCTGCCCTACCAATAACCAATACTGCCCTACCTATAATCATTGCTACCCTACCTCAAAATCGACTTTAGCTACAGCCCTGGCTCGTCTTCACATAGCAGTGTTTGTTTTTTGAACCAATGCAGGTGTTTTAATATTCATTAGCATCTTAATGCCTACTTGAATAAAATATTTTCTGTTTTAAATAATGACAAGGTATTATAAGGAGTAAAATATAATTGATGAAAAATCCAATTGAAAATCTGTACATCTTACTCTATTACTATATAATATACTCTTTTCTACATATTTATTAGTCCCTAAAATTAGAAAAAAAAATGTGTTCTTGTTACTTGCATATATGAAAGCTTAAATTGACCATATGCACATAAAATTATATTCGTTTGTTCTAATCAGCATCCTAGGATTCCTTATTCAGATTTACTTTAATGGTACCTAGGACAATTAATGTAGTTTCTAGGAGTATTAGCTCTCAGTTGTTATTGCACAGTTTTAAATGCAGTGTTACATGGTTGTACAATATTTTAGGTAATAAAATTTCTTTTTAGATATTTCAGAGGCTGATATAATTTACACAGAAACTCTGATGCAGAGAGGCAAAGAGAGCTATGAAGGCAAGGAAATTGTGATTTTAGGTGAGAATTACTTTTTTTTTATACATTCATCTCTTTAGCATAGTTTACAACCAGTAAGAGTTTGAAGTGAAATTATTTATTTGTTTTGACATTTTAAACAACTAATAACTACAATGAAATATTCATTTATCAGACAGTACTGAAGCATATACTTTGTAATGATTATTTTATTCTTGACAACCTCATTTTAGCATTAGACAGTTATTCAATCATTTTTGCAAGAAATAATGCAATTTGTGAACTTTTTTTTTGTGTCGTCTTATTTAAAACTTGCTGACTCGTGCAACTTCGTCTGCACCAAATAGGTTATTACCTGTTTCAATTGTATTTTGAAATGCGAAAAATCGTAATAAACCTAAAACTCGATTGCAATGACATCTACCGTTTTCAATTGTAAATCCGAACTATATAACACAATCAACAGACTCACTCAAACATATACCCAGTTGGTATATGAGAAATCTTTTAAAATAAGTCTAAAACTCGTTTGCTGCATCACCTACCAGGTCCAATTAAGATAAAAACTAATCTACATATATTGCCGATAAATGTCTTCGCAGTATTGGCGATGAATGAATTTTTGCCGATTTCAGTTACATTCCTTGTGGTTAACTATTAAAAATATATATTTGCCAAAATAAACACTATCTATAATACTGAGGAATAATATACCTTTCTTACACTGAAAAAAAATTCAAAATCGGATCGGTGGTACCAGGGATTCCCTGAATACAAAACGATAAACTATATAGATATAGCTTAACTGTTTAGCTATATATGCCTGCTATATATAGCACAAAGAAAAATTACCAAAATCCATTAAGAATTTCATTACCTACAAAATTTTGTCTTTCGTTCCTTATCCTAGAGAACCCCTTGCGTTTTATGGGACAAAAAGTATCCTATATGTAATCTCGTAATATTAGTTATCACTGTGTCAAGTTTTGTCTAAATTGGTTCAGTACTTTCAGAGTAATACGTGTTCACAGGGACAGTCAGACAGACAGACAGACAAAAATTGTAAAAAGATTATTTTTGGCTTCTATATTGATAACATAGTCTACCCTGATTAAAATTTTCATAAAATATTTAATGTACAGTTTTGGACTTGTTACAGTTTTAGTATAGTATAGATTATAGACACATTCACAATCATTTCTCAGTTGGTAAGTTTATGCCTTTATATTTTTTTTTTTGTTCTTGTCACTCTCACTTTAGCATGCCGCTATCATTCAGGTGCAAATATCTGACAGCTTATTTTCATGTAAAAAAATTAGATTTCATCATGTCTATATATTAATTCGTACAATATATCTTACTTCACTTTAACAAATTCGTCTGACGAGTAGGAATGATTTTTATCACCGTTATTACTATTATAAATTCAATTGTAAGTTTGTTTATTTCTTTCGCTTGCATGCTTTAACTAGTTAACCAATCATCATGTGTTTTTATATTACACATATTGTCAGGGATACATGAAAGGACGTAGGGTATTTTTCATCTAAACAGAAATGTTATTTTCTAGGGACAAGTCATATCTAGATTAACGCAAGAAGAAAAAGATGGTTATGAATAAATATTCCCAGTTTTAAATGCATTTTCAATATGAGTGAGCGAATATTCGAGTTAACGAATTATTCGATAGTGAATCGATCTGAATAATTCAATTCGAATTGAACATTCGAACTCTTTGAATAATTAAACTATTCGGGTTATTCAAATAATTTCAGTTACGCGAATAATCCAAAGTATTTTAATGATTGTAACGAATAAGATATAATATTTACTAATGATTATTAATATACAAATTTAGTTTAATAGTTTTCAGTCAAAGGAATTTTGATTAGACTACTTCGAAAATTTATAATAAATAAGAAAGTTCAATGTTTATCTTATAAAATTGTTTAATTTTAGTTTTTATGCGAAAGATAATAATTGGAAAAGGTTGTATCTTTTCCTATAGCTATTAATGTAATAATTCTACCTTATTTTAAAGATATTCGAATAGTTCATTATTCGAATGTTCAGATATTTGTTTTGGAATTCAAATAAAACATCATTATTGAGCATTGAGCATTATTCGTATTCCCCTAATTTATATTAAATTGCATAACTGCATTCACATGAGTCTGGGCATTACTGTATTGTTCACGCTTCTGTTATGACTGCTTTTATAACATCTGCAACAAGGGGCAATGGTTTTTTCAAGGTGGCGGCGACGGTGCACTCTTGTATGAGTTATTGAAGGAGAAACCAAAGTACGTTTGGATGTTGGAAATCGACGAACTTGTCATGACTGCATGCAACAAATATCTCAAGCCCATATGTGGGGATGTACTCGAGACAAGAAAGGGTCCCAATTATGAAGTAAAGTGTAAAAAAAAATGTCGTTTCAATGTTGTTTCATTTGCTTCGTGATTCTAGCTTCTCTTTTGTTTCGTTTCTAAGTACATATTTCATAGCACGACAAATACTTATAACATGACCAATATACTTTTAGATAATTGTAAATTTTAAAACCATGTTGTACCGGCCCTACATAGATGGGATAAGGGAAGATGATGACGTAGAAATTAAAATAAATTGAAGATTGATATCTAATTTACATAATTTATTACAAAAGAGTATTAACATAGAGTAATATATTTTATTGTAATATACTTCAAATTTAAACATAGAAAAATAAACGGTCTTCTACAGAGAAGACCCTATTAAGTACCATAGGCTTAATAAATTTTTATTCAACTCTCCCTACTTTCTACCGTTTTTTTTGTATTCTATTGTCTTTTCTATGGTTTAATATTATCATGTAGACCAGAAGCTCCAAATTTTTTTCTAATAAACCACTCCCCAAATTTAGCTGGTTCTGGTGGACCCCTACAGCTACATTTCTATCATTTTGCCAAAACAAGACAAGAAATGTGAAAATTAGATCTAACTAGGTTTGCGTTTCGACTGAGTTTCAACCATGAATTAATAGTTTTGCGAAAAAAAGAAAATTAATTAATCAATTGACTGTACTCTGACATAAAAAAAAAGTTAACCATGTTGAATAAGAAATATGCAAATTTTTTCGTGGACCCCCACTTACGCTTTGCGAGCCCCATTTTTTTTTTGTCTAGCCAACGTAGACTTCCGTCTAATCTCTCACGGAACCCTGGGAGTCCACCTAAACCACTTTGGGAACTAAGGATTTAGTTTATACTGATAACAGTGAATTTGTGAAAGGAGTTTTTTTTATTATAAGCTGTGCCACGCGATTTCACTTTCATTAAATGTCTGCCCTGTTCCTTGGCCTATTTATATAACCTAGAACTATCCTTATTTGCAATCGTATTTATTGAGATTGGTGCGTTCTAGAATAAAATTACTACAGCTTTGTAATATGTGGTAGTATAGAATATTCTCGACTTATGCTATGCATTTTAAATAAGAAGATAATTTGATATATCACCATGATAGATAAATTGACCTTGCAAATAAATTTATATGTATAAAAATTTCTATTTCATTTAACTTTTATGTTTTAGATTAAGAAAGCATAGTCTTTTCATATACCTATGTAGTGCAATATATAAACAGTAAATATATACTAATATAGGTTCAGAGAAGATGTAAGGTTTCAATTTACGTGTATTTAGGTTACCTTGATTTTCACGCGTTATTCGAGCTATATATTTTACTGAGAATGTTGTTAAAATTGAAAAAAAGATGGCGATTTGACAATTATTTTCTTACCTGAAAAGTATAGTATTAATACCATATTTGTGTTCTTATTAGCGGTGTGCGAATATCGTTCGGATCGAATCGAATTTTAATAATTAATCCGAAATTCAGATCGAATAATTCGGAAAAAATCGAATGATTCGAAAAACTTCGAATAATATTAAAAAAATTGCGAATAATATAATAATTCCAAAAAAAATCGATATTCGATTATTCGGGACCTTTCGAATATTTCGATTTATTCAATTCTAATTTCGTATTGAATATCAATATTCGATTTGGAACGAATAATTCGTAAGTTCGAATTACTCGCACACTCCTAGTTCATAAGAATAAACTGTAGATGTAAACATTACAGCAAAGAGCAAATAAGTTGTCATATAATAATTTCGAATAACTTTCATTCTAGATAATTGTAGAAGACTGTATGCTGACTATAAACAAATTCATAAAGGAGGCAAAGAAAGTTGACTACGTTTTTGGTGATTTAACGGACATGCCTATATCTGAGACGGCTTGCGGCGAACTGTGGGAATTTATGATCACAATATTGCAATCGTCGTTTAAAATTTTAAATTCAACTGGGAAATTTATGACTCATGTAAGTTCAATAACTTGTTTGTAAATAACTAAAATTATATAAAGGCAGCGAAACGTTTTCAGTTACCTACATATTTCACTACTTATTACAATTATTAAGACTTCTTAGCAATTAATTCATTTGACCAATGGATTTTATTTTCAATTAGAGTCATCCATACTGAAAAGTTGAGTTCCGATTACTAAAAAATTGTCAAAAGACGAATTTAATTTTGTGCAATGTAGTATTCAGCGAGTACGCAAAAAGATTATAAGATCGACTATTTATTATCAGTCTATAACCTTGTTTTACGTACCTCGCGTGTACGTTCGTATGTACATGGCTCGTTATAGCTCCTTGTACGTAGGCAGATTTCTGTATTTATATATTTTTCACAACAAACATGAACCCTTACATACTCATATAAAGGAGAAAAACATATATTCAGCACTATTTAAAAAAGATGGCGTCGCTCCGGGCGCGCGCTTTTATGCCATGGTGGGGAGATATGCGTTAGGTATTTGACTGGGAGTCAAAGATATTCACAAAGAAATGGGCACAGGCGCGAAACTTATGTGCCTACATTAACCTCAATAAGGTCCTGCCAAAGTAATACTACTGATTATTTGTTACATCTTGCTTTGTATGCATTTACCATGTGCAAATTATATTTTTCACTAGCTGGCCCCGTAAACGTTGTTCTGCCGTGATAAAAGAAAACCTTAATAATTATACATAAACCTTCCTCATGAATCACTATCTACTGCTGGAAATCGCATGAATATCTGTTCAGTAGTATTTGAATTTATCGCTAACAGACACACATACGGACGTGGTAGAGGACTTTGTTCTATAATATTTAGTGATTTATGCTACATTACCAGATATTTATAAAATACAAAGGCATAAACTAATTATAACTCGTATTACTCAGAAGCGTAATTTTGGACATATTAAAATTTGTCTTGGTCTTTTGTCTCGCTTTAGTTAGACTTACGAAAAAAGGATAACGCGTACTTGCCTCGGGCGAGCGCAATGCATTTAGTACGAAACCTTTTTAAAACAAGTATTTAACACATATTTAACTTTTTGTAATAACGTCTTAAATATTTAAGCTCCATACAACCAAATGTAGATTTGATGAGGCACAGGTGTACAGATTGTTGGCAGCAGAAACTTAAAAATTACCCGATTTATTACTAAACTTCAAAAATAACAAATTATTTATTGAAATATCATGATTCCTATGGACAGTGTATTTGTAAATTATTTTTTCATTTGTCTGAACTTTTACTAAAACAGTGGAATTTATAATTTACGATGTAAAATAATAAAAAAATACATGATCTGCCAATTTCACATCTGGCCTACATACATACATACTTGTTTAGTATACACACATATTTTTATAGTACCCTATTAAGTTACAATCGTTTTTAGATGATCCACAGAAAAATATGTTAACTCAGTGTAATCAGTATTGCATGTGATAACAATAATTTAATCATTTGGGAAATGTTCTTTTTTAGGGGAACGGTGCTACCTCTCAAGATTCTCTAGAGCTGTACGAACAAGAGCTCGATAAACTGAACCCACCAGTTTCTTACTGCAAGAGCAAAGTGTTCGTACCCTCGTTCCTCGAAGACTGGATATTCTATCACATATCATTTAAAACCATCGACAATGGTGATGCTTAACATTTAATTACCAAAGACAAACGTTCGTTCCTTCTCAGTATTCACAGTAACACTGTCATATTAGTTTATTAATTTTTCCAAAAAAGTATTAAAAAGTCTTTATTCAAATGGGATCAAAATGTGCCAATGTTAAACGAAGATGTTTACATTTGTGACTTTAATTTGACAAAGCGTATAGTCAGTATTAACAAGAATCTCTATATATAAATAGGCAGTGGGGCGTTTAGTAGCTAGTGTTGGACTTAAGGGTTATCGATAAAAAATTTGAAAAAAGTTTTTTTCTCTGTGGTCGAAATTCCACCACTGGACGGAGCTCTCTTACATATAATTCTGCTATACGTATGTGACTGGACTTCTAAACGGCTGAACAAATTTTGTTAAAAAAATGTGTATTCAGGCGGTTTCTTCAAGTATGATTCAAATTTATGATTGGACCCAAAAGGTTGCGTTGCGGTTGAATTTAGGATTTTGTTTATTATTAAGGCAAGACAATCGCTGGGTCCTCTTGTGATTATGTAAATGTGATCTACGTATAATGTCAAATTAAGGTCACGTGGTTTCCGAATGTGGTTTTTTTTTATACTTATGATCCTGTTAGATTTAAGATACAACATATACGTGAAAAATCCAGTGCGACAACCCTCCAAAGATCAATTGATGTTTAGTTTTAAGTTTCGAGGCAGCTACGGATTGCGTTCTCATTAGTATTATAGTGTATAAGATAAAATTTAATACCAGTTTTTTTTCCTATTAGTTTTTTATAGTATACATTTACTTGTATTGATTTGAGCTTGTTACATTTGTTTTACGATTAATAAAAATATTTTGTAAAATTATTTATGTTTTGCGATTTATTTACTGCATTAATTCATATCTGAGACTACAACAGCGAATGCGTTCCCGCTGATCCGTCCGCCATTACCTGCTCTTCGAGTGATGTGCTTCAAGATTTTAGCTCTTGTCGATAAATTAACATTTAAAAAAGATAGTGATGATAAAAAGGGTTTAATTATGTAATAAAAATTTAATACTTTACTATGTAACTTTGTTTTTTTTTTTTCACAAACAGAGTCGTATCATAATTCTTCAAAATTTTTGGAAATTAAGTAGCGTTCGAACTTCATGGAGGTAGACAATGAACTAAATATTGATACAGGATGGCAAACGTGCTGATCAACGTTGTTTTGAATTTTAAAATAAGCCAAAACTTTCAGTGTTAGTTTTATTGAAACCGTGCCTGAGGAGCTACTACTCATAAAGCTACTATCATATTCGGCCATATCGTCAACTAACTTCAAAAGAAATTCTCAGAAAAGTAGACTCGTAGACAAATCAAAACAATTTTAAGCTAAAATTGTAGTACGAATATTCGACTACACGTATAACATCGACCGAATTTTAGGGTATTTCTAAAATATTTGATGAGAATAAATATAATTCTAATTTAGTTATTCGTACAGTATAATTTTGGTTGCATTTACAAATGAAGATACTTAAGTTTGTGAAAATATATTATTTCATTCTTTTTATAGTTAAAGAAATTAAACATATAAAAAAGGTATCTTTTTAACGACCATTTCAAGCGTAATTTACTCTTGATGATTGATTAGTTTTTAGTATGAGATGAATCTTTCTTTTTTGTTGGTACTAAGTTTAAGGTTACTGTACAAATTTGACTCTAGAATCTAGCACGTTCTGTCATGAAAACCACTCTTTAAAACACTCGCTGTGAAACAAAGTGTAAAACACGTTCAGTAATATCTCCACTGCCGAAAGTGTAGCACGTAGTAGCTTATAGTAGTCGATTTCATCGCTTTTTGATACTGTTATAGGATAAAATTTGCATATGTACATTTGATATCAAAAACTTAACCTAAAAAGTAACCTCTTCGTTCAAAAATTTCGTGTATGCAAAAATTATACATGTATTATGTATTACGTCTATGTAGCTGTTTATCAAGAAATCTCTAGAAATATTTTGGAAATTTCCACGTAATAATACTGTAAACAAGTATGTCTGTTTGAAATATATCACTACATATTATAAATCGAATCGTCTGCTACGTCTATCTGTTCGTGATAACTCTAACAACGACTGAATGAATTTTCATCAGTAGATGAAGTGATTCATAAGAAAGGTTTAGATATATAATTTGTCAAGGTTTTGAAGTAAAACTTCTTTAGGAGCGACTAGGAGGTAACTGGACGACAATGCAACGGAAGTACGTTGCGGCAATATGACGTCACGTTTCTGTACCATCCGGTTAGATAATCATTCAACATAACCAAAACTTCTATTAAATTATAATTCATTACTCATCATTATATTCTGTTCATACTATTCTATATTTTATTTACTTTATTACAAAGAGTTGCTAATAATATTTCCTGTGTTAAGTTCCGAATTAACTGATAGATGGCACTACAGATAATGAAGCTTTATTTCATACTTACATTGAAACCAGATGGCGGCACGGTCACGCGCCCATATATATGTGTAGTCCGGTGAAGCTGTTAAGACCTTGCTGAGTCAATAGCGTAGACATTTCGAAAAAAAAAAAAAGCCCATATATACATAATTCTATTGAATGATTTTTATTATTATCCAATTTCTTTCTTTTTTTATCGATTTGTTTATAAATTATTTATTGACAAAATCAAAAATATTTCAAAAGTATTACTTCAATCACGTGTGACGGTTACACGCACTCATCGTTTTATTATTATCAGGGCGGGATAGTGTCCTTGGGGCCACTTGTTTAAAATAAAACATCAAAAGTATATTGATAACTTTATAAAGATAATTTACAAAACATCTTCATCTTATTTTAATAAAACAGTGGTTTAATCGACTTTTATTTGAATAATAGCGTAAATATAAGCAATAAACTTAAATATAATACATTCACGGAAATCTTATTCCGCAAAGAAACGTTATGTTAGCATATTAGATATTTTCTCTATACCACTTACACTATTCATATACATACAATTATTGTTTAGTGTAAATTTTATATATCAACTTTTGTAGGACGTAACTGAACTTTAAAATTATTAGCACTCGAGAACTCATGACGTTTTGGCTTCTTTGTATTACATACCTTGTTTCATATTAAAATAGGATATTATGTTAATAATGACAATGTAAAACATACACCTATTTTGATTATATTAAAGTCTTGCAAATTATTTATAATGGCTTGGAGAATACTCACTGTTTATTAGAACAAATGAAATGAATTATATATATGCTTGTCGAGAAAATTAGAGGCCTGGCTGAAAACCAGGACCGTTCTGTAACTAACGTTATATAAGGCAATATGCTGACGCCAGGTCTCTTTGACATAAGATTTGATTATGTGTAAGTGTTTTCTTTAATAATATTTTTTGTACATCTTATGACAATAAATATTTCTTTTCTTTTCCTTTATCATAAAAATATTGAACTTTTTCTGTGAGATATGATCAATAGTCAATATATGAAATTATACATACAAAGACCAAAATAATATTTATACAAAATTTATTCCTGTACAATTATATGTATTATTCAGTTTGTCGTAATCTCGCAAGCCTTTGTGTTAATTCATCTTGCTCTTGCGACACTACTGTCGCAGTACCCACAGATGTACTCGGTACACCAGAAGGCAGCTCCATATTTAACTCCAAACTGTAATAAATGCATAGTATTAAAACACACCTAAAATTGATCAGCAGTAACAAATAAGAAATTTCCCTATTTAATATGCTAAGGCTTAATTATATTATTTAGATGTTAAACTCTTGGTCGACACCTTTCTTTTTTATTTCGTTTATTAGTTAAAAGTTATACATAGTCGGTGAGCCACTGCAACCTGTATGGCGACTTCATTTTCATCTTTTATAGTTTTTTTTTTTTTTCTCGAAATCTCTACGCTATTGACCCATCAAGGTCTTAACAGCTTCACCGGACTACTAAAGCGAGCGCTTAAGGCACTCAGCCGATTTAATAATGGCAACCAGTTCAAGGGTGCACGGCACACCTCGGCTTGGCTGTTGCCTGTTGTATGCAAAATCGCGACCTATCTTAGCTAACCTAGCTAACTATTCATATATGTATGAGTTGTTGAACCGTATATGTGTACCAAGCATACACGCCTCAACAACTCTTCCATATATTTATTATCGGAAAATTGAGAGTTTTTCAGTTCGATAAGGGAAAAAAAGTAAACCTTCCACTTTCATGTGTAAGCGTGTAGGCGTGCACGTGTGTGGGGGTGATCGTGTAGTGTTGTAGCGGTGATGTATATTTGTGTGTCACCGTATCGCGCAAGCAACGCACTCAAGGGCTACCTAACGAGGGATCGAACCTAGGCTTGAGTCGCTGCCGTGGGAGGCCTAATCGGGTGGTCTTTTATAGCAATTTTCAAATTATGATCCACAATGTGGCACAGTTGCATTTCCAGCTTTTGATGAACCAATTAATTGCGTTGTATTTATATGTTTTGTAATTGTGGTATAGGTGTTGTATTATTTATATGTTTCATCATACAGATATGAGAATGACAATATGGCATCCTTTTTCAACCTATCTATCTTTATGTATAAATTTCTTCTCTGTGTATATCACTGAACTCCTCCTAATCGGCTGGACCGATTTTGGTGAAATTTTGTGTGCATATTCCAGTGGATCTCAGAGTGGTTTAGATTCACAATTGGACCCGCTAGGTGGCGCTGGGGTTGAATTTTAGATTTTTTTTAAATCATAAAGGCAGGACAACGTGTACCCAGCCTGCTAGTATACACACATATATATATACAAATATATACATATATTATTGTTGTGAATTCTATATAAATAGAAATCAATTGTCAAACTGTATCTACACACATCACTTTACTCGGCAGCACCTATCTGATTAATTCTTTGTTGTATTTATAATCATCAGAAAGAGTATTATTGAAAAATTGCACAGAAAAGTGACAAATTTGGATTAAAAACTACCCATATAAAAAATAGTAACCCCTTCAAAAAGACTGACAGAATGGAAATGTGTCCTTATGAACTTGGACCATATTTTTTTTTAATTGCCCAAATCGGAGCGTGTCTCTTTATGACATACGCCCCCAGGCGATACCCCGTCCCACCCATATGCAATTCCTCCTCTCCCTCTCCTTTACTCCTTTTATTTCCCTTTTGTGCAAATATATTAGCGTGTATAGGATTAAGCTATAATTAAACATTGTATCATAGTTTTCTGTATTAGAGATATATTGTACATATATAAGGTATATACTTACTAACCTAGATGTTTAGAAATTTACTAACCCCAAGGGTGTATTGTCTTTTTGTTACATGTTGCACATAAATGGTGGTGGTTAAAATCAACTTCTTATCTTTTGTTGTTAAATTATTATTAATTAGTAGTTAATTACCATTATAGTTCAAAACGTACATGACACTGGCAGAATTGTGGATTTTTCCACAGAGGCCAAAGACTAAATAAAAAAATGTTGAATTACAAAAAGAGCCAACTGCAATTTTAGCCATTCTTAATATTGTATGTTATTTATCAAGCTCTTCAAATTCAGTATATCTAAAATAAGAAGTTCATAAAAAAAAAAACTAAAAACCTTATGGACAGATTTTATAACTTTGTTGTGTGTATAAAAATTGGAAATATATAAAAAAAATATCATGGTTCTACCGTAAAGGCAAGATTTGACCTTATTTTCTTCATTAACACACCCATGAATAACCAGTGCGGCTAGCTAGTTTATTTTTTTTTTATTGAAGCACGACAAAGTGACTGCACTATGCCTGATGGTAAGCATAGTACAATCCAAAAACAGTGGCGACCACGAGAGACAGATCATCCATCGTCGGTCGCCACTGTCATGCCGGCCATAATGACGAAAGTCACCCAGTACTGGGTATGCACAGGGTGATCCCGGAACGCGACGCGGAAAAGCGAGTCACTATGACGGGCTTTTTCGCCATGTACATGGTGGTTGCGACCCAGTCAGGCTGTAAAACCCTACCACCCCGCTGTCGCCATTGCCTCGTTCATTGATTAGCAGGGTGCACCACGTTCAGGTGAGGTTGGCTTGGGTGTCTCAAGTCTTGAGATGTTACTCGACACCCCTTACACCCCAAACTCTCTATATATAAAAATGGATGTTAGTCACATTGATCATGATGAAAGCTGATACACTTAAACCCTTTTTAATGGGTACAATTTTTATAGCATCCATCTTACTATACATTGCTGCTGTGTGCCTAGGCTGTATTTTATAACAGAATTCAACCAATAATAAAAATCATCATGAATGGAACTGGATTTGGCAGGATTGCTATGTCAACATATTTCTGAGGCATTGAATAAGGCTGTCAGATATGATATGCTTATTTAAAAGGCTCCTATTATGAAGTATTATATTGACACATAATGTTTGATAAGTGAAAAATAATACCAATCTACTTTCATATGTAAGCAGGTGTGTGTGCACGTGTGTGGAGGTGATATGTGTAATGTTGTCACCAGTGATGTAAGATTTAGTGTCACTGTATCGCCGGAGCAGTGTACTCAAGGGCTCCACACCGAGGGAACGGACCTAGGCTTGAGCCGCTGCTGAGGGGGGCCTATTCTAGTGTGCGGAAGCGAAATTTAGCCCCAGACCACGGCGCGTGATCTGTGGTTACGCACGCGGCTCGTATCCTGTATGAACTTACATCTGTTGGTCTAATATACGTTTACACCCACAGAAAAGATGTAAGGTGTGTGAACTTCTCATAATTTTAAGCCTTCAAGATCCAATAGAAGCTCCTTGGATGCGGATATCAAAAAAAAATAAAAAGGGTAAAAAATTACTAAAAACTCTGTTACAACATACCCAGCTTCATCTGCAACTTGTTGTAACAGTTGATCCACATCACCTTGTGGAACTGTTGTAGTTGTTGTTTGTGACATTGCATTCTCCATATATGAAGACTGTACATCCAAATCTTCAAACTGGCTCTCAAACTTATCCATCAATGTAGATATCTTCTCCAGATTCATTGACTTCATTGCTGCATCCATAGCTTTTACTACACCAGCCATTGAATTTGTAACCTGAAGTAAATACATCATTTACACACAGTTAAAATAATTTATTTTTATAAGCATTTATAGTATCTATTAAAATACCAGATGAATTTCATAACTGTCTATAATGAAGAGTCAAATCACTTAGGATTTAATTATTCCCAATAATATCATATCACAACATTAAAAATTATAAACAACATTAGTGTTTATTAGACATTAGAAATTACGACAGTCCATAAAATTCTCCAGAACCTACAATAAAAGTATGATAGTGTTGTGGAGTATGATACCCGGTATCATGTTCCACATAGATCTTTTACAATCAGATGGTCTGTTTACTATCCTCTGGCATATAAAAAAATTTATCTAAATCCTGAAGGTAAATAAGATTCTAAAGATATATTATAATGATAATTACACCAATTTTAATGTTTCTCGTTTATATATATATATTTATGAATATATACTATTATTATATTAAGGTGGTGGAGCCACACCGAAGTTGTTACTGGTTTCAGCATGAGTGAGTCAGCTCGCCCGTGATAGTACCATCTTCTCACAGAAATCAGACGTGAAATAACAGTGTTTGCATCATTGAGTTTCGTTCGGTCAGTGAGAGTGCCCGAGGACCACCGCCCCTCCCTTTCCCTACCCCAAACACAGGGTGGCAACTCATTCGTGACTCTCCTGGTGTTGCTAGTGTCTATGGGCGGTGGTGATCACTTAACATCACGTGACCCATCTGCTCGTTTGCCTCCTATGATATAAAAAAGGACTGAGAAAAATAAAATGTGTGTAATATTTTTATAAAGCACTTTCTTAGTTTACCTTTCTGGTTGTTAGAGCAGTTTGCACTCTGCTTGACACTGCATCCACTCTAGCGGACATCCTGAGGTAGTTGAGGGCCTGATTCTTCTGTCTTATTGCATTCTCAGCATGTATTCGAGCCCCCTCCATGTTGCCCTTCTGTATAGCCTTCTTAGCTTTCTCTTTTTCTATTTTTTCTTCTTTCTCACATTTTTTTGAATTCCTTTCCAACTCTTTTACAGCAAATTTTAAATTGAACAAGTGCTCTGTTTGACTACATTAAGGGGTTTTATTTCATGGTAAATGTTACATATTTTATAAATAGCAGATTTTAGAAGTTTTAGTATATAGTTTTATATCATATTAATTGAAATTAATATTGTTTTTTATGCATATTTGAAATACTGCAGAAGGAAAAGATAATTTTTGTCAGAAGGTTTTTATGAAGATATACAAAGTAATTCAAGAATAAATATATACATTAACTTAGAATATATATATACTAACAAATTTCAATTAAATTCAATTTATTTATAGCAATAATATTTTCAAGAGTACAATCTTTCGATGAAAATAATTACGAATTTCTAAAAAGGATACTTTCCATTGCGGACGATGACATTTCGTTACCCAGTTTGACGGTTTTAATGAAACTTTTACACAAAACAGTTCAGGTTCTAAGACCTAATTTATTGTAATAAACAGAAAAGTAATGAACGGTTCTATCTTTGAGAAATGAAATTATTATTCACAAGATGACTCACGAGGGATCAAAACAATTTTTAGTTGTCATTAGCGTCAAATTGTTTTTATTATATAGTGACGTCCCTATAGGATTATTTCAATATATATAGTTTATTAGTTTACTTAGTCTATGACTGTTAACACATAATATATAACTTTTTTTGAAATCACTTGTATATCTAGTATAAAAATCGAGGAAAATTAAATTTGTTAAATATATTCATTAATTTCATCAATATTGTTTATTTAACTAAATTTTATTTGGTATTATAAATCTATTCTATTTAAATATTTTCAATGTTCCATAGACTATGCATTAGTCCACTACGCCACAACTCTATGATTATATATCTTTATGTTGGTATACATGTTAAAACAACAAAATGTCAAAATAAATTGAATGGAGTGAACTGTTCGCTGCCGTATTTTATTTGAAGTGAGAGAATCGAAGAGCGACAAATAATCTTTTATTTTAGTAAAAATCCTTATATATATTATCCTAGTTTTAATTGTATACAAATTACAGTGCTTGATTTCAGTAATTTATTATAATATTTTAAAGATTCGCTAGGTTTGTGACAAAAGAAAAAGTCACAAATATTATCAAATAGATAGAGGACGTTCGCTAGGCGTAAAAAGAAAATGGCGTGTGCTACACTTAAAAGAAATTTGGACTGGGAGTCCATGGCGCAGTTGCCTGCTAAAAGACGAAGATGCTCTCCATTGGCAGCGAGTTCAAGCACAAGTCCAGGAATAAAAGTGTCTGAAACAAAACCATCAATATTCGGAGAGTCCGTTAGTGCACCTGTGAAAATGACCCCAGGTTTGTTTATTTTTTTGTATTAAACGGTTGTTTTAGTTTCAGTTATTCTATAATTTCAATTTGTTACTGAATTTTTATTTTTTATTATTCTAACGTTGTTGATCATTCATCAGCTGTATTATCTAACGCCATTATTTTTGCGATATCATGAATATTTTTGTCGTGTCCGAGCGAGACGGGTGATGCGTGAAGAAAGCAGTGAAGTTTTTTTCACGTTCTTTTGTTGGTTTCTTTTGTATTTTCAATTCCTTGACTGAAAAAACAGTTCAAGCGTTGATTTGTTGCGGTCTTTTTTATAACGAATACATTGTGCGTTTCACGTTAAGGTGCAAACGCTGAAATACTCTGCGTAAGTAAAAACGAATCTCGCAGGGAAACGAGTGATTACAGCTGTCGATCAAAAATGTGAATACGCAGATTTATGACTTCATATTTCTCAAAAGATTCCCTCAAACACATTTAACTTCTATATATACTCTACGTAATTTTTTTTTTAGATTCTCAATCAGTTTAGTAAAGTATATTAGCTCGTAATTAATAATTTTATAACAAATTCTTTTTGTTTGAATATAGAAATAACATAGAAACTGGTTGAAACCCTTTTATAATATAATAAAGAAATTCACATGTGGTATTTTTATTTAGCAGTAATCTTTCGTTTTCTACTCTTGGCAATAGACCCATAAAATAAACGCCATGGACAAAACCAGTAAAAAATGACAATAGCCTTTGTTAGGAATAAATTGTTACTTTAGTCCACATTGTGTTGATATTTTTTCATTTAAATGTTTTTTTTCTTTTTTTTTTCGAACTGACTACGCTATTGACCTTACTGGCCTTCACAGCTTCACCGGACTACTAAGGCGAGCGCTTAAGGCACTCACGAGAGACGATTTTGTTAAGGTAACATGCTCAAGGGTGCATGGCACACCTCGGCTTGGGCTGTTACCCAAGCAAAACCCGATCTGACCTAGTTAAATTATTCTAAGCTAATTGTACATGTATTCATTTTTGAATTATGTAATTAAAAATTGCATGATTCAAAAACACAACATGTAAATCGGAAAGATCATTTAAATGTTGAACTTTAAGAAATGGAATAATCAGTGTCAACTTTATTTTCAATTGGACAGTTATACCAGCTATTCACCCTGGCTTTTTACATGGGTGTACTAAGAAAATGAAATTAAATCTCCTCTTTACAGCAATGAAATAAAGCGGCCTTAAACTACTAAAAATATCAACTGAAAAATTAAATTCCAATCCTCTTAATATTTCTGGAGATCTTACATGAACATGATTTGCATGATTTTGCAAAAAATTCTATTTACAAATGCAAAAAAGAATTAGCCAAATAAATGCAACAATTCTGTTGTTATATGCATACAATACATTCAACAATTGATTACTGTTTACATAGATTTCATTGGACAGATATATATTAGAGTGTATAATCTAAAACAATTTACACATTTTTTGAGGCAAAAAAATATATTTTGGGGCTAAATAAAGATTATTTAATAAGTTTATTATCTCTAAGTCTTCCTAAATAACTCAAGACTCAACATAATTCACTAATTGATTTTTATTTACATAGATTCAATTGAACAGGTTTATGTTTGACTGAATAACATATAATCTAAGATCAATTCAGATATTTTTTGAGGCTAGATATAGTTATATTTTGAAAAACTAATCTCTTCAAAATTGCTCAAGAATTTAGATCTAACATTCATTAATATAACACAAACAATACAACATAAATGTAGACTAGAATATCTACGGTCTCATCTTTATTAAAACCTAAACAGTTGTGTAAACATAGAATTTGATGTTATAATTTTCCATTAATGAATTTGTGTGGAGTTCTAAGTTACCAATAGTTTATTAACTATTTTGCTACAATTTAGTAACTAATTGTTAGCAATTTAGGTCTTGTGATTTATTCACACATAAATGGGCAAAAGCAGGGGTCAATGTTCAAAACTAAATTAACAATGAATTCCCAAAAACTATTAGTTGTTGTTAGAAATATATGATTTTTTTTAATGAAACAGTTATGTATTGTAATGAGGATATATATATATATATGTGTAAATAAATATATGGTATATTGATTAAGTAAACATATAAATAAAAAATAAGTTTTTAAAACTCAATAAAAATATGATTATTCAATATGTAGGGCTTCATTACAATTTTGTATTCCTTATTAATTACCCTAATTGATGATTTCCCAACTCTTTAATCTTATGACATTGAAAAAAAAAAATGTGTTAACTCTTGCAATGTGCACTCAAGCTTGTATTATTAGAATTGTATAATTTCTACCAGCTCCTCTTCTTTGTTGTCCAGAAATTAAAATCAGTTTTAGAGAAAATAAATTGGTATTGCATTATATGTACTTCCTTTTTATGGCATACATAAGTGAAGTTATGTACAATTTTGAAATCCCAGTATTGCTTAAATTTTTGCTGTAAACAGAGTTGTCAATAAACTTTCTTGAAATGTTTGTTTATATTTCTATTTTAATTTATAGAAACTTACAATCGACAATTGATTTACTTTTTAATTTAGGATGATGATGTTTATATAGACTATAAATTGGCCTATGATTAGTCATATTTATCTTTGATTTAATTTTTTATCTTTTTCATAGACAAATGTATATAATTTTGTATTTATAAGAATAATATAATAAGGACACACTCTTTTGATTACATGGAATATGAATCTCAGTGTGGTTCTATCCTGTAATAGTTTTAATTTTACAAATAATAAAATAGCATTTTTGATAGTTGTTCATTACTACAATTACTCATATTCAGTGATTACAATTATCACCAAACCATCAAATTTATCAAGGTTGTATGTACACACATACATACAGTAGATTAAAAACAAATTAAACCTTAATAATATAATCTTTATGTATTCAAATTTAGAATAATATTACACTGTTAATAATTAAAGATACCATCTATATAGAAGGCATAGATAAAACATTGGCTCAGGATAATGATAATGTCAAAGGCTGAGTAAAGTTATGGGACTTCAGTTTTGTTACATAAAATTTTGCTATTTGTATGTTAGAATGATTTTCTTTGAAGTTGCATTATGAAAGCATTGTTGTTATATGTAAATTATTATTATTCTTACAAAATATCAGCCCTAATTTTAGACTAAGAACCTGAACCGAAGTCAACTATAAATTGTGGAGATCACTTGTTAAGAATATACAAACAAAAATAAATAATTACTTATAAAACAAACCACAGATCACACTGCCGTGGTCTGGGAGTAAATTTCGCTCCCGCACACCAGACTAGGCCCCCCTCGGCAACGGCTCACGCCTAGATCCGTTCTCTCGGCGTGGAGCCCTTGAGTAAGCTGCTCGCGCGATACAGTGACACTAAATCTTACATCACTGCGACAACTTTACACATATCACCACCACCGACGTGCACGCACACATGCTTACACATGAAACTGTAGGGGTTTTATTTTTCCCTTATCGAACTGAAATTGTTTAGAAAAATACAAAATACATATAAGAGTTGTCGAGGTATGTATGCTTGATACATATATATGTTTCAATAACCCTTAAGCTCGTTGCCCAAATAAAATCAGCTGAGTGCCGCAAGCGCTCGCCTTAGAAGTAGTCGGGTGAAGCTGTTAAGACCTTGCTAGGTCAATAGCTTAGTTCGAAAAAAAAGAAAATTTAAATTAAGACACAGTCTGAAAACTGTTACTAGCAAACACCTAATTTAAATTAGCTTACTTGGATTTCTTATTTGCGTAGTAATATAGAATTTGAAATTTAGAAAAGAAGATCTGTGGTTTTCAGGAGTTTAAAATAAGAATATTTGATAGTATAAACTAAGATTTGATATTGGTAAATACAGTTTTTAAATAATATAGTATGTTTGTATAGAGCGCATGGCACAGGAGATATGTGATGAGATCAAGCGGCTCCAGCGACGTCGTCAGCTGCGTGTGGCAAACGGCGCAGCGGCTTCCTGTTCCTCATCTAGCGGCAGCGAGGGCGATTGCTCGCCTCCGCACCACTCCCAAAATTCTCAAAAGATGCATAATCGTGCACTTTTTACTTTCAAACAGGTATTGATTCTTATTTCAAGTGTTACATAATTCTGTTATCAAATCCTTTAATCTACATTTTGTGACAAAGTTCTAGTTTATAAGTGTACATGGAAAAACTAAGATAATATTTAGTTTAAGCTTATCAGGTTAAATATCTTTGACTGTATCATGACTAACACCTAGTGCTATTGTTGGAAAAAACTCAAAATCAAATATACTTTATTGAGATCAGGTCCTAATAAGGTGCTTTTGAACGCCAGAAACTACCACCACCATCACCACATAATTTTGATAAATATTTAATATATTATTTCTACTAGTGACAATTTTGATTAGTGTCAGGACTCTGTATTAGTGGATTAATGTAATCATACGAAATATTTCTGATCCTGTGCAAAACAAAAATAAACCTCTTAAAGGCCACTAAGATGATACATAATTCTACCTCACATCCTATAATTAAAGGGCATAGCCGGTTAAATATGGGAAATCTGCCCCCATGGCTTTTTTGACCCACACTTAGGGGATCGATTTGGCATCAAATAAAAATAATTCACACCAATTTTTAGCCCTTTGACTCAAACGACGTTCGAGATTTTCAAAAAAACCTGTTTTTTTTATTTTAATTTTATTTTTATACTGAAATTCGGAGTTAATCGATGGTGATTTTTTTTCTTATTCTTAGGGTCCTTAAACATAAAAATATCGTATGATCATCGTTTTTCAACGAAAAGTCGATTTTTAATGAAGAAAAGAAAATTCAAATCTTTTTTTTTTTTAGGGTTTTTGAAATATGTCAATCACCAAAATTTGTCAGAACATGTATTTTACACCCCTCGACACTCAGGAATTTTTTCAGATTTTTTGAAGTGGTGGAACAATGTCAAAAAAATTAAAAAGTCATTTTTTTCCTGAAATTCGGCGTTTTAACGCACTTTTATTTTTATTTTTTTTGCTTGAAAAAGTACGTAGAAAATTTCTTTTTTAACAGAAATACTAATAATAATAATACCTCTAACTGTTTTTCTGAAAACGAGTGATCTCCAATTTTATCAATTATGGACGAATCAATACCAATAGCTAACTGCCCAAGTAATTTTTCCAAATCATTTACTTCAAATACACTGGTATTAGAATGGATTCGGAAAGTGTTGATATCTT
>JACEII010000061.1:724659-894033 GCA_014332785.1 Antheraea mylitta | reverse complement strand
AAAAAAATCTCTTATTGTATATAGGATTTTGTATGTATCACTTTAAAAATAATAAAACAATAAATTTTAAAATAAATCATTTTATTTTTATTTCTTTTATTATGTAACTGATTTAGTAAACCATTATAGAAATAAAATCAGGAATCAAACTAAACATAATTTTAAACTACTTAAAAATTAAGTCTTTCAGATAATAGTATAATTTCATTGGCCTATAAAAAAAATGCAATTGATGTCTTTCCGCTAACCACGGAAGTGTGTAAGAAGTTACAAACGAAATAACTATTAACACCACATCTACAATAATAAATTTCATAGACAGGTCTCATGTACTCCACAACTGGGAAGTTTAAACAGGCACTAACACAACCATGTAGATTCATTTATTTAACTTTAACATAAAATCTCTATGGTATTCACATTTAAAACCATTTTGCCTACATATAAGTTTGTGTACAGAGATAGGAATTTATTTACAGTAATTTGAATGCATACAAGTTCAATTAAAACAATTATGTGTTTAATAAAGTATTTGTCACCATCCTAACACATAGTCTAAAGCTTTCGAGATTAATCCGTTTGATCTCTGTGGGACTGGTACTGGCGGTATAGGTGTCGGACATAGAGATCTTGCTCCTCTAGTTTGTCTGAAATTAATATTAAAGTATAACTTTCGGGGTGTAAGGGGTGTCGAGGAATATCTTAAGACTTGAGACACCCAAGCCAACCTCACCTGCACGTGGTGCACCCTGCTGATCAACGAACGAGGTAATGGCGATAGCGGGGTGGTAGGGTTTTACAGCCCGACTGGGTCGCAACCACCATGTACATAGCGAAAAAGCCCGTCATAGTGACTCGCTTTTGCGCGTCGCGTTTCGGGATTAGTTTGTGCATATCCAGTACCAGGTGACTTTCGTCATTATGGCCGGCATGACAGCGGCGACCGACGATGGATGATCTGTCTCTCGGTGGTCGCCACTGTTTTTGGATTGTACTATGCTTACCATCAGGTATCGTGCAGTCACTTTATCGAGCTACAATAAAAAAAAAAAAAAAAAAAAAAAAAAAAAACTACCAAGTACTAAGTTTTGGAAATAGATATTATTGTGTTACAAAATTTTGCTGTATAAATTGACCAAAACTTCCTAATTTTTAATGATGCTAAATCTGAGGACTTAAGGTTAAGCAACCAAAATAAACATATAGGTGGTTGTTGAAAAAATCTTAAACCCTAAGGTCATTATTGTTTCATCACCATCAATCTTACAAGAAAGTTCTGGCTTATAGCAGTAACATGCGACGACTAGCCGCAATCTCCCTGAACAAACACTGGCACAAAACATGCACTTATCAATTTATTATAAAAAATTGCATTTTGTGTATTACTAGGTTGACTAAAAGTAGGCGTCCTCATTTTCCCAACATAAGTATCGGATGCACCATATCAAATGCGTCCACAGCATCAATAGCAATCGGATTTGCCGACAGGACTACCAGCAACCGGATTGCTGACACCACTTTCGTTCGGATTTTTATAGTGAGAGATAGCATAGTGGTTGTTGATTAGTGCAAGATAATGTAGGAAAACGAAGAAGAAGAATTTATTGTAATTGCTTGCTTCCAAGCAGAAGAAGAAACAAAAGTAGCTAAATCACCTAAAAAATAATAAATAATGTGGGTGTGCGATATATTTATGAGATCACAATATGGAGAATAATACCACACAGTGAAGATAAATGAAGGATGACGCGGAGAGCGTGCAGAGTCGACCACTGATAGGAATTCCATATAACGTCATCAGCACACACTGTCGACGATTATGCATTGCCGACAATTAGAATCATGTGTTCATACAATGCGGATCATAGGATGCAATTGTATGAATTCCTATACATAGAATACTATGATACGTTTGATGCAATGCATTTATGATGCAGAAACGCCTTACTAGGTCGAGGTATGACCTAAAGACGATGCCTACCTCTTATGTTGTATGATTTCTTTTTTTCTTGTATATAATAGTTCTTTCTAATTTTAATTTACAATAAATATTCCACACTTCAAGATATTGATTCAAGTACATTGTGGTCATATTTACCTTTCTGGGGACATAATTCCTGAACAAGTTGCAGACATCTTTGGAGGTTCCTGGCATTCAACTACTCCAACCATGACACCGGGAAGCACTTGTCTACCACTAAGAGCAAATGCTCTCTCTTTTTCTGCTCTTGTCGCATACCTTATGTGAGCCCAATTACCTTGTGTAGGATATTGTTTATCTATTGAGAAATAAACAATTATTTCGTATTATTCAAAAACCAAAATCATATGATCACTGTAATACCAAAAACATGGCAAACTATCAAACCTATTTAATTTTTATAATAGTAAATATTCTACTAATAAGGAAATAAATATTAGTTTTATTTTTTTTTGTTTTTAACTGACTATGGTATTGTACTTGCAAGGCCTTTGCAGCTTCACTGCACTACTTAGTATTAGTACAATCATTACAAAAATTTAACTAACCAATCAATATTAATAAATCTGTAGATTTTCCCACATGTTATTTTTTTCCCATTATATTACAAAATACTTAAAATGATTAATACTAAGATATATATGCGGATATAATATTTAAAAAACTTTTGAAAGTTTAGATTAAAGGAAACATGTTTGACGTTTGACGATTGTGACAATACTTTGTATATGAGAAGCATTCATGTCATTTTACAATTGATATAAGGCTATTAGAGTAGCCAAAAACATCTAAAAAAAGCATAAAAAATAACACAATTTGCAATGTATTGTAGAAACTTCACCTCATACAGTGAAAAATGTAATTGCTAACATCTATATCACACTGTGTTGAATTTTTTTATTGGGCTTTGGTCATTGTAAATGTTCACTTATTAAAGTGAGTTAATTCGTCCGGAGCCAGTTGTTAAGTCTGTTTTTAAACGCATGTACAGAATTAGCGAATACTATTTCATCAGACAATTGTTTACAGTTTAGTACCACTCTATTACTGAGGAAATTGTGGGCAGTTCTTGTGTGTGAAAGTGTTTGAGTTATTTTAGTTTGATTTCCTCTTGTAGATATTGTTATATCTTTTAAAATATACATTTCACATAAGTAAGGCAGATTTTCGCTTAAAATTATTCTTTGTAGTTTGAAGTCAAAGGTATCAGATAATTTATAATAAATGCATGTTAGAATATCTTAAATAACTTTAGGGGTGTCATTTGGGGTGTAAGGGGTATTAAATAACATCATAAGACTTGAGACGGCCAAGCCAACCTCACCTGCATGTGGTACACCCTGCTGAATAACGAACGAGGCAATGGTGAAAGTGGGGTGGTAGGGTTTTACAGCCCGACTGGGTAGCAACCACCATGTATATGGCGAAAAAGCCCGTAATAGTGATTAGCTTCTGCGGGTCACGTTTCGCGATCAGCCTGTGCATATCCAGCTTTTTGCAGGCCGGCATGATAGTGACGACCGGCGATGGATAGTGTGTCAATCGGTGGTCGCTATTATTTTTGGATTGCACTGTGCTTACCATCAGGCATAGTGCAGTCATTTTGCCATGCTACGATAAAAAAAAAAAAACTTGTAGACAATATTCTACAAGTGTATTTAACAATAATCTCCATCCTTAGCTACAATAATCAGCCACCATAACATACATTAATGTTAAGATAAAACATTTAAGCTTACCTAAAATAGCACCACAGTTACTAAACCTTGCTAGAACAGTATTGGCAGCATTCGGAGGAAATCCAAACACAGTCACCCAGTATTCATCCTGATCTTGACAAGTGTCTTGCCACTGAGACACTGAATGATGACTGTTTGATGCATTCATATTATAGCCATATGAGTTGTGAATTACAGAATTATTACTTGTATAACCAACAGCACTGTTATCATTGAATAAAGATTTCCTTGTTAAAGGTTCACTGCTGTTGACAGTGTCAAACAAGTCGTCAATGGGAGGGCCATTGGTTTTACTCGAATAAGAAATATTGGGTGATGTTGGCATGTTTGTGTACATATTTTGGTGATTGTATAAAGCTTGTTGGTGCATAGACACATTCTGACGAAATGGTTTTTGGTCAGGCGTTGAGGTTTTTGAAGGACTTGTTGGTGATCCTGTAAGTTGAAATATTGCTTCTTACCTAATCACAAAATTAAGTTTATACAAAGAAATCTCTGAATACATTATTAATACTATTGCCCAACCGACAGTTCACTCTTCCAGTTTTGATGATTTATAAAATATATGTGATAGACAAAAATGGATTTCTACAAATATTAAAACAGTGTAAATCTTTATGGGCTTTTGCATGTTAATTTTATAATCATGAAATTCTGACACTTACTTACCAAATGCTAGATTACGTCCTTTAGTTGGTGATAAACTATTTGTTCTTGGTGTTGTTGGCGGATTTATTTCTCCTAAAAGAAAAGGTGGCAAGAAACCCACATTCGGACTACCTGATGGTGAATGTGTAGGACTACCTAAAGCCATCGGTTCCATTATGTCTTTAAACTATTATTATCCTAATGTACACTAAAGTTTGCTAAATTGTGCTTATCACAACTATAAAATTAAAAATCATCTGGTAAGTAATAACCGCCGTTGCCGTCAAAGAGGTTACCGTCACCGGACACTGCCACAGAGTACCTTATATAAACTGCCACAGACTAGGGCTGTTGATAAAATATCGACATATGAATATTTTTATTGTAATATATCGACATTTTTTAGGCAATATATCGATTTTTTTATATTAAAATTTGGATATTGGCTGTCGATATTTTTTTTCATCATCATTTTCTTAGCCTTAGGTTGAATAATATCTACCCGGCACTCAGATGCATGCAGTATGACTGTGTCTTATAATAGTTTTATACGCCTTCCCAATGAGTTTCAAGGACATTCTTGGATCGCACGATTTTTTTTATTATTAACGTGAGGAATCCCTTTATGGATACGCCACCCTCCCAGGGGAGAGAGTGGGTTATGTTCGACTCACATAGACTAAAGCCCAACGGTGTACCGTCCGCCGCATTAAAGGGGCAGCCAGGGGTCGAGCTTGCTCTCAAAGCTGAAAATCTGCCCCTGCAGCAGCCTGGTGAGTGAACGCCGGGCTTTGCCCTACTGTAGAGAGACTACTGGGTACACGACCAGTAGTCTCCACTGGTCAGCCTCACCCGTGCAACGAGGAGATGGGGCCCCGACCCATCCTCTCAGGTTCGGCTACAGTGTTGGGAGCAGACGGGCATTACGCCTCGCCCCTCCCGCTGCTCTTCTTTGGCGAAGAAGGCCGCTTCGCGGATCTATCTCCCGGGCCCTATCGTATGATATCCTTAACATCTTTCAACATTTCGTGCATCCTGCATTTATCGTATTCCTTCCGTTATTGTCTACGCTGCCGCGTTTTGGATCAATGAACCGAGGTACCGGAATTCGAAGCATGCTGGTAATAGTAATCTTAGTACCTAGTGAAACAGCTGAACATATGAAATAAATAGTATTTTAAAAATTTCTTACTGAAAAATTTCATTCATTATCAGCCTATAAGAGACCCACTGCAGAGCCATAGGCCTAGAACATTTCTCTGGCTTATGTCTTCTCACGGAGTTTTCCTTCACCGTCAGACGACACTGTTACCAATTTAAATAAGTAAATGTACGCTAATTTTGTAAAATTTCGTTATTACACGTTGAAGTCGAACCCGCAGACATCGAAATATTATACCACTAGTGAAACTAGTAGACTACCACTACTTAGAAAATTTTGTAACTGATGGACTGAAAAATATTGGTGCACATAATTATCATATTTAGAAAAAAAAAATAATAATGACGATTATCAATATGATTGAATAACGTTTGTGTAAGTGGCTCTTAGAACTGTAGTGTTATATTTTAAAACATTTATGGCATAAATTGTACAAATATACTGGATTAAAAACTGTAAATCAATGTTAAGCTGATTTACATTTTTTTTAGTAAAGCCGATATACATCGAAACATCGATATTATTTTACAATATATCAAGGTCCGATATTGATATTTATATAGTAACGATATATCGAAAATACGATGTTTTTAAAAATATCAACAGCCCTACCACAGTCTATTAAGCATAGATGATCGATATTCATCAATTTTGAACATCGATGACAAACATCGATGATTAGCTAAAAAACATCGATTTTTTTAATTTCGATTAGAGCGATGTTATAATTTAGATAACATTATAACTGTTGTTAAAATGTTATGAGAATAAAATATCGAAATGACAATTCTTAAGGGAAAAAGGAAAAGGAACAACTTCAGAAAGGCTTTTTTTTGGAGCTGGCCAACTTCTGAACCAACAACGGAACAGACAATATGAAAAACACAAGATAAAGTAATTTTTTTACAGACAGTTTTATTTGCTAGCAAAAACATTGATGTTTATTGTACATCGATGCTTATAAACCGATGTTGACATCGATATTTTTCTAATATCGCTATCCCTAATTCCTTGAACTTACGAAGCTAGGTATCACACTATATTTTTGTATCTGTACTAGGGCTGCAATTTTTTGTAAAATATTGATCTTTCGTTATATCAATATTTAAAAAAAAACTTAATAATGTTGTTTGAAATAATATTTTGCAATATCGATAATTCTATATATCGGTTTTATTAAAGAAAAAGGCCATTATAATTCAGCTTACTAATTAATTACAGTTTTTATTCTAGTATATTTATTTAACAATTTATATTTAGTAGAAATGCTTTAAAATGTTATATTGCAGTTGTAAGGGTCACTTGGACAACCGTTGTGCAATCATGTTGATCTTACTTGTCATCACTATTTCTTTATCTAAGTAAGATACTTGTATGTGGAATGCATTTAATTTAAATAGCTGGAGCCACCGCACAATGAAGCACACCATTTCGAAACTGATTTTTTTTTTTATTTATACCGACATATTACATGCATACATATATATACCAATGTGTACTAATATTTATTAGTTCACCAGTTACCAAGTTTTTTAAGTCACCACGTCTTAAACTATTCTAACTGTAGTGATTTGACCGGTGAAATATCATTTCGATGGCAGCAGGTTCGAACCCCTATATGTACCGACGAATTTTTCGAAAATCGCCTTCATTTATTAATTTAAATCGGTAACATCAACTCCTGAGAGGGGGCGACCATAAATTACGTGAGGTGTTTTTTTAAATTTTCTGCATTTTCTGAATTGGATAAATACCAGATGTAGGAAATGAAGATAGATTTTTGGGGTATCTCGCGGTTCATGAATGTCCTTGAAATACAAGGGGAAGCTTTATATAACTACTAGCTGTTACCCGCGGCTCCGAACGCGCTGTTTGAATTTATTAAAAAAATATTAAAAATTGTTATTACATGTGTAAATAACAATAATACTCTTTCAAACATATTTGTAAGTATGACACGCATATCATCTACAGTAACGGATAACAGTTCCTCACTACATAGTGTAAAACAAAGTCCTGTTCCACGTCTGTCTATATGTCTGTTCGAGATAAGATTAACTTTTATTACTTATTTCGTTACTTATTTGCCCGTAAAATTCCCGTTCAAATATTACTTGTAGTCCATTGAAGCTGTTAAGACCTTGCTAGGTCAATAGCGTAGTCATTTCAGAATTGGCAGTATGGATTAATTCCTTCGCCTGTATTGATGGACGAATATTATTACTACTAACCTTTTAGAATAACAGCACAAGATAGACTTTAAAATTTTTTGCGATAGCAACATACTACTTATAATCAAAAATTGGAATTAAAAATAACGTAGAATAAACATTTGAACAGGAACACAAAATAAACCCCAATAATATTTCTGATAGAATGTTATCATGTCAGCATGGCAACGCATATAATACTGACACTGACACGCAGCGGATGTTCTAAAAATAGCCCGATTTTGAGACATTCTTGATTAATGCTCCGCTCCTATTGGTTTTAACCTGATGATATGTAGCCTATAGCCATCCTCGATAAATGAGATATCTAACACTAAAAGAAACTTTCAAACCGGACCGGCAGTTCTTGAGATTAGCGCGTTCAACCAAACAAACAAACAAACTCTTCAGCTTTATAATATTAGTATAGATTATAAGACTAGTTATATTGTGTGCAGCTGAGTGCTAGGTTACGAAAGAAACTGATGAGAGAAAACTGCACGTGTTTGAGTTGCGATTGTTATGATGGATGTGTGATGTAACAAGAATCTATAGAATAAAAAGGAATATATCAGATGAAGTTTGAAAATATCACCAGTGACAGAGAAGTTGAGAAAGAAACATGAAAGATATATAACTAGAATATTGTTAAGTACGAAGGTACAGGTATAAGAGTAAAAGATACCGCAAAGGTTTAGATAAAGTGTGTGAAAAATTATATGTGTATGTTATATGACCGAGGAGAATGGAAAATAAAATATGTTGTATCGACTCAAACTAGGTGGGATAAAGGTAAAAAACTGATATATATAATGACAACTTTCGATCGCCGATATTGTTATTTTAATATGAGCTATCAATATATAGCCCAAAAAAATATAAGTGATTAAAATCGATATTTATAAATAAAAATACGTTTATTATTTTTTCTCGAACTGACTATGATATTGTCCTTAATTTTTTGGCCTTTACAGCTTCACCGGACTACACAAAAATACGAGTATGCAATTAATCGATTTTTTATTGCAGTCCTACCACAGTGTAAGTCCTACTAGGGATGAGCGATACTAGAAAACATCGATCGCAAAACATCGATATCTGAAAACATCAATGTTTTTTACCAGCAATTAAAATTGTAAAAACAGAGGTCATAGCCAAAAAAAAAATAAAAAAGGCCATCCAAAGAAAAATTATTCGTACGGCTTACAAATTTGATAATTTTCTAGCATTTAGCTAGTACATGCAACGAACTCATAACGTCAATGTTATCGAAATCAAAACATTGATGTGTCGATATTATCGACATGAAAACATCCACATCAAAACATCGATGTTTATCAGCTAAACAACGCTGTTTCTTCAATATCGATGAATATCTAACATCCCTAAGACTTACTCTGTAAAATCAACATCAAACAATAATAACTTATGTAGGTAAATAAATAACTGTTTTGATATAAAACAATAATTATATGTTATTTGTTATAAAATTTGTTATAAAAACAAGTGAACTTTTCATAATGAGGAATTATTGTTGTGTTCCAAATTGTAAAAGTAAGCGAGGTCGTACTCTTTTACATCGTTTTCCAAAAACAGAAATGGGAATGAAATGGTTGCACTACATTAATTGTGATAAACTTAGGAATGTAAGTTTAGTGATACTTTACAGAATGTTTGTGTGCCACAGGCATTTTGAGAAGAGATTCGTAAATGATTCGTTACGTCTCAAGATTTCTGCTTATCCAACCTTATTTACAAAAGAGGAAATTGATAGTGGAATACCAGCACAAACACATGAGAATACTGGTGGGTTATCTAAATATAAATTACTCAATTGTAATACTGTCTTGATAATCGGAAACAGATATTTGTGAGTAAATACCACATTATGTGGGCTGGCATTAGAAATTCGCAGCATGAATTTGGGTTATTAAGGGTTGTTTTTTATAGGGGTTGGTTCCCCCTTTCAAAAGACAAGCTCCTTAACCTGCGGAGACTTGTAGTTTTTTTAAAATATGTGTTTGAAGTTACTGCATTTTTCCCGCAGCAGTGCATTTTTAAGGTTCATAATAGTATAATATTTTTTTATACATATTTATTGTTGTTCTATAATTTTTCACTTTTATATTAGAAAAAAAAAAAACAAAAAATTAAATATAAATTATTTGTAAGACAAACGGAATATTTTCTACAATCTTCTATTTTTTCTTTTATTTCTGTTATCTTTAATTCAAAATCTATCTAATCGAATGTCCGTCTTAGAAAAGAACATAATATAAATTATGTGTACAGTCATAAAGCCTCTTCATATACAAGATAGACCAACAAATGTAGCTAGCGAATGAACTAGTCAGAACAAATCTGACTCAGACATATTAGATCAATAGAGGTAGAGAGAGCGAAGCTCAGCTTAGCTCCTGCCCTTGTTCTCTATGTAGTTTAGTATTGCGAACACATATCAATTCCCTTGTTATTATAGACTAGCCTTTGCCTGCGACTTCGTTTGGGTGGACATAGATAATTTGAGCGAACTAATATGCAGCGAAAGCTCTCAAGAGAAAAAAACACCCCAATTTTTAAACATTCTTCATTGTTGCTCTGCTCCTATTGGTCTTAGCGTGAAGATATATAGCCTATAACCATCCTCGATAAATGAGCTATATAACAATGAAAGAATTTTTCAAATGGGATCAGTAGTTCCTAAGATTATCCCCTACAACTTCACTATGTCACAAACTCACAAAGTTTACCTCTTTATAATATTAGTATAGATTAAATATTTTATGAGCTTAAATATGGATTATTTCATGAAAAATGAAAAAAAAAAATTAGGACAGAACTTTATTGTAAATTTTTTCTCAAAATCTATGATTCTCCATAAATAATTTATTCCTTATTGTCTAAATATACATAGATTCACACATGTTATTATTTATTTAGTTGAAAACTCAACCTTTTTTATGCAAAATTATTACAATTTTTTACCACTGTTACAAGATTTTTAAATAATTAGAATTATTTATTTCCACAAAATTTATACTTTTTCAGCAATAATTTCTTGCTCTACCCATTTTGTTTTAACTTAAAAATCACTAAGTTGTTAGTATAAAAAATTACCAAAGGTTGTCTAGAGATGGCACAACGTCAAAACTTTGATCATGAATATCTCAGTAACTATGAATTTCCGTGGCAGGGGAGTGGTATAGAGGGATAGTCAGCCTCCTCGCCGACCCCTCTCATCTCCCTTCAACCATTATTTCAGGATGCGAATTTCTAATGCAGCACCGAATTGTTATTCTTTATGTAACGGATAAACTCAAAAAATACCAAATGAATGTCAACAATTCTTTACCTTATCCGTAAGTAACATATACTGTATTTTATTTTCAAAAGGAAGCAAAATCTATTATCATTTACAATGTTAGTATATAATGTTACTGATACTATCCATGTCTTAATTAATATTTCTTAATTTTATAATACTTATTTTAGAAAATGTGACTCCTGATCATGATTACTTGTCAAGGAAACATAAACATGTAGATCACAATTATTGCAAACCTGAAGAGGGGCTTCAAACAGTAACTAATTTTAATGGTAAAGTTTTAAAAACATCATAATAATAATAATAATACTCTTTATCTCTAGAAAGTTTAAAAAAAGTAGTATATATATACTATAATTACATATTGGAGTTTTTGGCGGGATCTTAGTCGTCATGTAGTGGACTTTATATTTTATTCATAATCTTGTGTTATAGAACTTTATATTTTGTAAATTTGGTGGAGTTTTACGTAATATTGTTAGTTTATTGTGCATAAGTGAAGTGAATGGAAAATAATTCCACAGAGCATGAAATTCTGAGATGCCACAAAAACTCCCAGGAAGGTTCTAACAAGGGATCCACCATCTTGTTAGGATATTGACTCACACGACGCTTAATATTGAAGTGATCGCACGACGCTTGTAATATTATTGATTACTCGACAATGGCAGTAATAATCTGAAAGATTGATTGCCAAAAATAAAGTGAAAAAAAACGTATTCCCCAATAACTTGTTTTTCGACATATGTCTCATCAGGTGTTTCAAAAAATGATTATTGCTTGCAGCTATCCTCTAAATACCTCCTGCTGCCTTCTTTGTATTGTCTACCCCTCTATTTTATGGTTTTTCTTCCTTTTTTTTTTTCTTTTTTTTTTTTTTATTGTACCACGACAAAGTGACTGCACTATACCTGATGGTAAGCATAATACAATCCAAAAACAGTGGCGACCACCGAGAGACAGATCATCCATCGTCGGTCGCCGCTGTCATGCCGGCCATAATGACGAAAGTCACCCGGTACTGGATATGCACAGGCTGATCCCGAAACGCGACGCGCAAAAGCGAGTCACTGTGACGGGCTTTTTCGCCATGTACATGGTGGTTGCGACCCAGTCGGGCTGTAAAACCCTACCACCCCGCTATCGCCATTGCCTCGTTCGTTGATCAGCAGGGTGCACCACGTGCAGGTGAGGTTGGCTTGGGTGTCTCAAGTCTTAAGATGTTACTCGACACCCCTTACACCCCAAATTTCCCTATCAAATCCAAATCACCCTATTTCTTGGATACCGTTTCTCTTTATTTTCATTCATCAATCTATCTTTGCATACTATTGTGATAAATTTCTGAATGTAAACTTCAGTTATATATATAGATATAGAAGTGTGACATTCTATTATTTTTTTTATATCATAGGAGGCAAATGAACACGTCACCTGATGTTAAGTGATCACCACCGTCCAAGGGAGTCGCAAGTGTGTTGTCAGCCTGTGTTCGAGAGGAAGGGGAAGAGAGGGAAGGGAGGGAAGCAGGTGGGCTTCCGGCGCTCTCACGGACCAAGCGAAACATAACAATGCAAGTACTTACTTCACATCGGTTTTCTGGGAGAGGGTGGTACTAATCCAGGCGAGCCGACCCATTCATGTTCAAACGAGTTACAGCATTAGCGTGACTCTACCACCTACTAAAATTAATAGAGAAAAAAAAATGGTGTCTAATATATTCAGATTTCTTTAAAAAAAGTATTAGATTACTACAAAATATTTTACTTAAAATTCGGACAAATTAAAAGAGCTATTGAGGTCAGGTCCCCTTCCGGCTTTGAGAAGGCAGTAAAACTTCAGGACTTCAGTGGACTGTATATTTTATATAAGGAATACTTTACATTCTTTAATCGTGTTGCGAGAGCTGGTGATTACATACATTTTTTTCGTTATATATGTACACGATAAAATACTTACAACTAGTACATTGATTATGTCCTAAGGACGCCGCCATTTACCATACACATTTATAGTTCACATGAATCTACGATACATTTTACGTGGTGGTTCAGTACAATTTCGCTCAAATAACAATAATAATCGGTATGGCGGTTAAATTCAAATTTTGTTAACGATACTTTTAATCGTTACATAAGGCTATTTACTTGAGTAATATACATAAAAACACATTATTTACTCTTCTTAAAACATTATGCCTCGAGTTACACTAACATAAACATTATATATTAACACATACGTGAGATATTCTATGTACGAGACATTGAGCTACATAATTCTCATTAATACTACATAGAACACATTATCATCGACATAAGAACTTTATTAATACATAAGACATTACAATAAACGATGTAAGACTCTTTAATATTCCAAACATAATTACTTATCTACATTCAAACATACAAAAAATTTACATGAAAAATTATGACTATTCATAATACTTAACGTTGTTAAGCCTCGCAAGACTTTTAAGTCATAATGCCTGCTCTACCTAAGATGTTTTTATGTATTCTATTCGACAAATATTACGAGGCTCAGCTATCCGTAACAAGAGCATTTGTACATGAGACATAATTTCAAAATTGATTAGATGATTAATTGTCAATGATAATTTTACTAATTAACCTGTCAAGTATAATAACTGATTAAAAAAGTTATAGTATACAATTATTCTTGTGTGTTCAGTTTACATACCCAAAAGCAGAAACAATCCACCAGAAAAGATTAACAGAAGGGTTGACAACTCCATTGAGTATAATACTGAAATACCGACAGTATATGATGCTCATGACGAAACCTATGAAACCAGCGATATTAACAAAAAAGGTGAGCTCATGATTTTATTGATAGATACACAAATCTATCATTGTTTGCGATTTCACAATACTAAAATGGTATCACACTGCAATGTTGTAGCTAGATTGCTACGCTGATTGTGAGTTTATATTCGAACTGGCCTCTGCCCGCGACTTCGTTCGCATGGAATAGATACTTAAGGCTAATGGTAACACGCAGCGGAAGTTTTCAAGAGAAAAAAGTCCCGATTTTTAAACATTCTTCATTGGTGCTCCGCTCCTGTTGGTTTTAGCGTGATGATATATAGCCTATAACCATCCTCGATAAATGAGCTATATAACATTGAAAGAATTTTTCAAATCGGACCAGTTGTTCCTAAGATTACCTTAACAACGTCACAAACTCACAAACTTTACATTTTTTTTTTATTGTGGCACGGCAAAGTGACTGCACTATGCCTGATGGTAAGCACAGTACAATCCAAAAATAATAGCGACCACCGATTGACACACTGTCCATCGCCGGTCGCCACTATCATGCCGGCCTGTAATAAGCTGGATATGCACAGGCTGATCCCGAAACGCGACCCGTAGAAGCGAATCACTATTATGGGCTTTTTCGCCATATACATGGTGGTTGCGACCCAGTCGGGCTGTAAAACCCTACCACCCCGCTTGTGCCATTGCCTCGTTCGTTATTCAGCAGGGTGCACCACGTGCAGGTGAGGTTCGCTTGGGTGTCTCAAGTCTTGTGATGTTATTCGACACCCCTTACACCCCAATGTTATAATATTAGTATAGATTAATCATTTTGGTTATTTTATAGAATCGGACAGTATTGTAGAAAATAAAGATACATTTTCTTGGGAGGTTCACACAGGACTGGTGAATATACAAGGTATTTAATATTTGTAGTTAATTATATTCCTATTTGTATATTTAAAAAAGAAGCTTATTATAAATACCTTAATAATATAAGAAAATACTTATTCTAATTCGATCACAAACATATCTTTCAGATGAGCCAGATCTACCTGCTGATGATGTTCAAGAAACTTTATCAATGCATTGCGACGATGATTACGCTTCATTGTCAGACAAAGAAGGCTATGGTAAGTTTATATTTTTTTTTTTTTTTCGAGATGTCTACGCTATTGGCCCAGCAAGGTCTTAACAGCTTCACCGGACTACTAAGGCGAGCGCTTAAGGCACTCAGCCGATTTTATTTTGGCAACCAGCTCAAGGGTGCACGGCAAACCTCAGCTTGGCTGTTGCCTGTTGCATGCAAAATCGCGACCTATCCTAGCTAACCTAGCTAACTATTCATATATGTATGAGTTGTTGAAACGTATATGTGTACCAAGCATACACGCCTCAGCAACTCCTCCATATATTTATTATCAGAAAATTGAGAGTTTTTCAGTTCGACGAGGGAAATAAGTAAACCCTTCCACTTTCATGTGTAAGCGTGTAGGCGTGCACGTGTGTGGAGGTGATCGTGTAGTGTTGTAGCAGTGATGTATATTTGTATGTCACCGTATCGCGCAATGTTTATATATTGAATTATGTTATAAAATGGTTACAAGACTATAATTAGTTTTTCCGATCTGACTTTACTTTTACAGCTTCACCGTACTACTGAATGTATGTAGTTTTTTAGGTGACGTAATTTAATTACATATATACTAATTATTGTAGCACGTTATGCTGTTACTCCATCTAGTATGAAATTATAACACATTTTGTGTAAAACCGAATTATTTTTTTAATGCTTATTTAAACGCATTTCTATTATAATAACAGCTGTAATTTTCTACGACTAAATAAAAATATATAGTACTACTATATTATACTATACTAGTCGACCCGCGCAACTTCATCTGCGTGACATCGGTTACTACCGGTTCCAATCGTATTTCCAATTGAATAAATCTTAAAAATACGTAGAATCCGATTACAGCGACACCCACTGTTACCAATTGTGAAACCAAACAATTCATATATGACATAGAAAATTCCATTCTGTTTAATATAAGAACGACTGCTAAATTGTTTGCGTATAATTCTTGCAAAAATACTAAAATCTCCATTAAAAAATAGAAGGGTGGGGTAGGAGAAAAAAATTTGCGATTAAAGGTATTTTTGATGGCAATAAAAAAATACAATAGAATATTTTGGTAAAAAAAATCTGCCCAGCGACACTCCAAGTACTTAGCAGTATGAAATATATTTACGACCTATTCTCATACTTACCTACCATTATACATAGAAAAATTAATAAAAATCGGTCGAGCCGTTTCGGAGGACTTGGAACACAAACACTGTGAAACGAGATTTTATATTATACTACTCTATCCCTATCTCTAGAATAGACTTAGAGGCCCTTATTTACTTCGAAGATAAAAATAAATCGAACGTGTAAATATAGTCAAGCTTTAAACGCACTTTCCCACAAAATTTAATTTTTGAATATTTATTTTTTATTAAACGCGTTTATTTAACTCCTGCAGTTGCGAAGAATATTGTTTTAAGTAATATATATTGTACACAGATGAAAGGTGGCACAATGGATTCCATTGCGACAATTGCAGCGGCGATATTATTGGGTGAGTATCGATTAGCATATTAGATCCTAAAGCATATTACCGATTTGTCGGATTATCAGTTTAAGCACCATGTGATGAGGGTTTTGGTGTCAAAAGGCTATTATAGAGTGGATCAATTTGTGAACGATGGCGATTTTTGGAATTGATTGATTGTATCCACTGAAAACGATTGTAACGTGAAATATTTTAGAAGTACGTATGTTATATAGATAACGGCTTATCTTTTCTACTGGTATATTTTATAGAGTTTCTTGTGGATTCTTTTTTTTTATGTCATAGGAGGCAAACGAACAGATGAGTCACCTGATGTTAAGTGATCACCACCGTCCATAGACACTTGCAACACCAGGGGAGTCGCAAGTGCGTTGCCAGCCTGTGTTTGGGAGGAGGGTTTAGGGGGGCAGGAAGGGAAGGAGGAAGGGAAAGGGGAAGGTAGGTGGGTCTCCGGCTCTCTCACTGACCGAACGAAACGCAACAATGCAAGCACTGTTAATTCACGTCGGTTTTCTGTGAGAGGGTGGTGCTTCCCCGGACGAGCCGACCCATTCGTGCTGAAAACAATAATAGCTTCAGCTTGGCTCTACCACTACTAAAACTTCTTCTAGGTGAGTGGGTTTTATTCCGAAGCGATGTTAGTTTTGACGTCCATAAGCGCCTTCTTAAGACTTAAATTGAATATTGTATTTTTGATTTAGAAAAAAAAAAATAAAAATCTTTGAATCAGTTTTGATTTTCAATGTGTCGTCTCCCGGTCTGTATCACCCTCATTATTTCTAAGATATCTCTAGCTTTCGGTACACGTGCGTGCAGTGCAGTAATTTCGATTTGTGCGGCGGCTGTGAGACGAGCGGAGCCCATGCACAACACTATGTATTGCGAGTGCCCGGACCCAAGCCTTACGTATGTCTCATTTTTTTCCTATACGTAAATACACTGTAAACTCTTTATAACGTCATTCGTTTTAACGAAAACTCCATAAAACCACTAAAATTACTTGGATGGGTTAATCTTAGAATAATATTGATTTTTATCCTCTCTATTTAACGATAGCTCTCAATAACGCGATAAAATCTTAAATACCTTGAGTGTCGCCATATGGAGTTTAAACTTTATAACGATTTTCAGTTAGTAATTACTTTCGCATTTTGATGTATTATTTCGCCAAAATACCTGGACAATACCTAATGGGAAGGGGCCATTCAAGTATGTATTACTTGAATATTGCTGACATAATCAACACTCAGAACTCCCCTCCCCCCATCATCTATGTCCCGAACCCCTCCCATCATTTCTTACGTTATACTTGAATAGCCCCCTAGTACGGTATTGTCCAAAAAATGGACAATTCCTCGGTGTGTTGTGTAGGTGTCATACCAACCTGCAAAAGTGCATTTTTACGCCCTGTTTATATCACATATTAGTGTGGTATTAGCTGATACCCGAGACTTTTTCATGACAACTATGCAGTTGATTTGATAACTTTAGTGATAAAATTTAATCATTAAAATCTAATTAGGAAAAATACATATCACTGTCTTTTCTTAGCAGGACGATGCATTACAAACAATTTAACAATAGTTCTATACGTGTATTATTTTCAGAATGAAATCCAGAATGTATTGTCAAGGATACGGAAGTACCTTATGAAGGAGTTGGACCCAATATCTTTGACTGATTTGGACGCAGAAGATGTTATAAGGTCAGATATATGTTTAGTAATATTAATTGATTTCACTGCAATGTACTTATGTTTAGTGAAAAATAATATTGTACCCAAAAGTTTATGAAGAGTTAAGGGATATTAATAAAAAATCATTCGAATATATAAATTATGTTTTAAATTACTTTATTTTACTGCTATAAATGACATGGATCAAATTAAACACTTATAAAGGGTTCCATGTCACAAGGTTATTCATATTATATACAGTATTCTAATTCATATTTATATGTTTGTAAGATACAATTATTTCATTTCATCATAGTTCATCACAAGTCTGTATATTTCTCAGAAAAACATTGGAACTACACATCCAAAGGATCCCAAACATTTTAGTATCCTTTCTTTTTCATAAACCTTTTTGCCTAAAAACGCCATTTTCTCGACCGAATATAACTTTACATGCTTGATGATTAACTAGTCATAAATGCCTGTAAAGATGTTTATAAATCAGTAAATGTATTGAAAAAAAGCTACATTTTTTGTTTTATACTACATAGGTTTTAGCATTTCACCATCATCATCGCTTGATGTTAAATGACGATATTATTTAAATTATCGTCATATTACCCTTATCCCACCTCGGTAAGGTCAGCATAACATGTTTGTCTTTTCCACTCTCCCCTGTCAGATGTCATCTTAATATTCATAATAAACTATACATATAATTTTTCTGTCTTTTTCTACTCCTATGTACAGATATAGGTGGACAGCCACTTTCATGCTCAAAACTTTCCTAGCTACATGACTTTCATCTCTTCTCACAACATGCCCCATACCATACTAACCTATCACTCCACAACTTCTCTGACCCTGGGTAATCCGATGAAGCTGTTAAGACCTTGGTTGGTCAATAGCGTAGTCAGATCGAAAAAAAAAATTCTCAGTCCCTAGTGCTATTTTCAAGCTTCCTCTGATATATTCTTTTTTAATATTATCTATTTTAGTTACACCAAACTTGACTTAAGATACAAAAATACTGTAAGATATAAAAATAATGTATCTAGAGAGCTCGTTTACAAATGCAGCTACTGGAGCACACCTATGTAGTAGTACACACATATGTAGGTGCTGGACGAAAGTTTATCAATTTGAGGGTTGTAAGAAACTTGACAGATATTGAAAAAAGCCGGTGATAAGGATTCATCTATGCCATGGTTTCATCACTATATTTTTTTCATTAAAATATCCAGCTTATTGAAGCATTAAAACCTACTTCGATGGACGCTTCAACAAACAATAATCCGAATTTATATAATTCCAGTGTAAAGTCTGAAGTCAAGTCGGAGGATGAAGATGAAGTTGAACAAGTGAATGCGTTACATGAAGATGCAATCGATTATGAGTCAATACAAGATTCAAGCATATCATCACATGTACTTGTAAATTTGGTATGGTTTTATATTATTTAATTAATTAAGATAATTACTTCATTAATTACATAAGAGTAATTTTAGAATTTTAATAATTATAATGTTTGTTAACTACTTGTGTCTAGAAAATATTCCAATAGAAAGCTTTTGTTAAAGATTTTTATTTTTATAAACTGTTCGTTTCTTTGAAAAGTTTGTTTTTATATGTTTACAAAATTAAAAAATGTTGAAAACCCCCTTCATGCACTCTGATGTAATAATTGTTATTTTGGTCGAAGCGGATTAACATATTTAAGTTAATATTAGAATTTATGATTAAGAACACATCAAATATACTATAGTTTTATAAAAATGGCACACTGCTCACTCAGAGAAAAAGAGCGGTGGGGTATTGGGGGCATGATGGCAAAAAATAGCGTCATGCCGTTTGTTGTGACGACATACTGGTGACTGTAAAGTAATTTATTCAACAAGGCGTATCTATAAATGCTTTAAGTCATAAAATGGTCGTGTAATATTATTCAGTATAACGAGATATACGTATATTTCAGGAGAAAACAGATTTTGATATGGCACTGGTGAATCATACGGGTTTTGAACAGGAAAAAGAGCAAAGTGACGTTATAGGATTGTCAAACAACTTTGAATTGATACCAGTTAGTACTGACGGAAGGAATTTTGTCAATAATACTAATGATTTGGGTAAGTATACTTTCTTTTTTATTTTTTATAAAAAGAGGAAGATTTTTTATTTCTGTTTTATATATACTGGTCTGTTTATATGAGTACGAGTTTGCACTATAAATTTACTGTTTTATAAATGTATACTTTTCTTTTTTGTTCATAAACAATGTTGTTTACTTTTAAGAATGTAATTGTGAGGTCAAATAAATAAATTTATTATTATTATTAGTTCCTCAGAAAGTGTATAATCAATTTTTATGACTGTCTTTATTCAGATAACCTGTATTCTAATATATTTTCTGAGAGAGACAGACAGACAGACAGACAAAGTTATGTTCAAACTAATACACTTTACAATATCAATACTGTATAATTAGAATTGTGCAATATTTTGTCAAGGGCCCTAAATTGTATAACAAAAAAGAGCACCACATTTCATAATAGATATCATTTGTATCAGAATTCGACCATAATTCATTTTTTTTTTTATTTCGAAAATTAAGAAAATAAGTCGTTACTATTCTTTTTATTGATAGCACTAAAGCTGAACAATAGGTACTACGTAGTCCGGTGAAGCTGTTAAGACCTTGCTAGGTCAATAGCGTAGTCAGATCGAGAAAAACAAATAGGTACTAAGCAATACATAAAGAAAATTGTTTAAAAACAGGAAAAAAGATACTGAACTGTTTTGTCTTTACTTATATATAGATAAATTAATGTGAATGAAGAACACTGTTATTAGAAGTTATAGATTAATACATAAAATCATTAAAATATTCATAACACATGTACATTTCAACAGAAAAAGCACCCATCGGATCGCTTACAAATACACTTGAAGTTAACAACTCGAACAACATTTTCAGCTCAAACTTGGATGAGTTGAACCCTTTAGTAAAATTTATGAATTTACCCTCAAGCATACTTTTAAAACGCGGAGAAACAGGTATGTGTATATTATTTAATCGTGGGTAGAATGAATATATTTGATGTGGTTTATAATTTTGAAATATCTCTTACATACTATGGGAACTAATTTGGTGTGTTTTTCACGTTACTATAGACCCACGTTTTATTTTCTCGAACTGAATACGCTATTGACCTAGCAAGGTCTTAACAGCTTCACCGGACTACTTAGACCCACGTTGTCTTCACGTAGGTTCTATGTATTAATCTAATGTCGTAGATCTGTAAACAATTTAGCCAGTTTTATCATAAGATATTAAGGCTTCCGGAAGAAATTCTCTAAATTATAGTGAAAAGTATATCAAAATCTATTGTCCAGTTTAAAAGAAATGGGGTTATATACAAACAGAGACAGAGCGAGTTAGTTTTATAGCATTTATTATATGTAAACAAGGTCGATTTGAAAAGCAATGTTTACGTCAAAGTTTTTAACCCTACAAATAGTTTACGAACTCTATACAGTCATAAATTGTATCCGTTGATGTTCTTTGATTTCAGTTTATCTACAGTTACCTTGTCCAAATATACAGCATATTGTCTGCGTAGATGGAAACAGCTGATAGAAAATGGATAATTAAGTTATCTAGTTTAATTAATAATGAGTATGTATCATCAGGGAATCATATTGGCACCAGGAGTTTACTGTTTATTGTATGCTATGAAAAGCCGTATACAAACTCTAAAAGAAGAATCCTGTTTTGTTAATAAAATACATCCTTAAAGTCCACAGCAGCGCCAACTACCGCTCCAATTGTGAATCTAAACCATTCATTCCAACAAACAAAAAAAAAATCTGTCCAACCGTTTGGAAAGAGTTCCGTTTTATACACACGGACAGAAGAATTACATATAACTACAAAGATAAAATTCTGATGTGTGTTTCTAATTTTTCTTCTTTAAACTACTTTAGCGGAGTTGAGCGATTAAAAACATTGATAGGGAAATACTTATGGGTTCGATTCACCGACATGGTCATGACGAGTCACCGATGACCTTGACATGCTCGTGACGTATTGCGCATGCGTTACTCTAGCAACGCGTAGTATAGTGACTTGTTTAAATCTAATATTGGTATTTTTTTTTTATTGAGCTTGTGCAGCCCATCATGTTTGATTAATAAATATAGTGTATAAGAATGCCTCGATTTTTTAAAAATTAAATATTTATGTAAATAAAAAACCAAATCAGTACTAAGAAATAATTGCGAAGACTGAAATCTGTATCTCTCGATTGTTATATAACAATTAGGTAAAGTTGGATTTTGAGTGGCAAATAGTATTATAGTACATTGTTACTAGGTTGAAACTAATCATTTTCGATCTCATTTAGTTTTTGTAAGTTGTTGTAGATTGTAAGCAAAGTTATTTCCATGTAACTTAATTAAGTCTTCAGTTATCGTATAGTTTACCGCTGTAGTTGTAAAAAATATTTTGCTAAGTAGGAGGATGCCAGAAGTAAGATCTCTAAACTTTTTACTTATTTAGTTTGAATTAGGTAAATTTTAATCATTGTCTATATTTGCATGATTTAAAATGTAAACAATATTGCGATCTTAAAACAATTTTTTTTATTAAAAATTTTAATTTGTCAGTTTAAATATTGTAATATTGTGGAAAATGTGACATTTCTGGATGGAAAATCTGTATTTTTTTTTATTTTACCATAAGAGTTATTAAAATGTTTTATGTGATGTATTTGTCAAATTATGAAAAATATGTAATAAATTCTTGAAATATTTGTTTTCTTATTATTAAAAAGAATAATTGCATCTTCATTTTTATTGTGACCATTTTATATTTATATCGTATAGGTACCTACAGAGAGGCACTGCAAAATATTTAGATATGAAATACACTGAGCATGATGTTTTTTGGCCATGTTATTCCTATTGCTATCCATATATTCTCTTCAAACTCAACGACAACAATAGGGTAAACAATTTGACTGGTGTTGTGGTTACAATTTTTCATGAGTAGCCCTAACCTTAAAATTATAAGCGGCGCGGTACTACGACGGTTTTAGTAGGCGACGTAAATTCTTTGTCATCCAATACCATATTATTAATTTATATTTTTCAGTTAAATATACCTAAATCTTTTCCTAATTAAATAATTACAGTATTAATTCGTATACTTCTTCCAAGTGACGGTCAATATACTCAATTCAGTACTTGTCATAATCGACACTAAGGAGCTCGTTTACTTATGGGAATAGTTAAGTACGTGCAATAAGGAGAGCGGCTACTCTCCTAGCCAGTGGAGTATTTTCAGTCTTGGCTGCCCTAGGCGCCAGGCCATGTAGTAAGTACCAGCCACCCCTATGTCAGTGAATTTTTATTACGATTGTCCGTCCCTAATATCTGGCCGCCATAGGCCATGGCCTAAGGGCAAATCCGCCACTGCCCCAAGCAATTTATAGGTAAGTAAGTACTCGGCCGCACTGTTAACTTTGAAACAAAGAGTAGAAAAAGTTGTAAATAACGTTGCATGTAAAATTATGCAAACATTGTTTATATAGAAAAGATGACAAGTTGAGCTGATCTCTACACATTATATGTAAGTGTTGGCTTCCAGACTCTTTAACTCCTGAACACGTTTTAAAAGCATCTATGTCAGTTGGAAAGCTTAGAAAGAGCTTCCAGGAAAAGATTCGAATATCTAGTCTAAATAATTGAGCAGCCACTAAGAAAATCATATTAATAATAAAAATAATATTATGGTGTGTACCAGCTTTTGGTACAACATTTAAAATAACATAATACATATTTAAATGCAGTAAACTTTATTAAATAATGGAAATTATATAATATTAAAATATATGTGTCGACAAGTCTATGAATAATGGAACTGTCTATCTTTTGAATGATTCCAAATATAAAACAATATTTTATAAGTAATAAAATAACTATATACTTTTTACATCAGTATATTACACAGTTCTTGCATTGTTGCGTTTCATTCAGTCAGTCAGAGCGCCGGAGGCCCACCTCTCCTTATTTTCCTCATCCTCCCTCCCTCAACACAGGTTGGCAACGCACTTGCGATTCATCTGGTGTTGCTGGTGTCTATGGAAGGTGGTGATAACTTAACACTAGGTGACCCATCTGTTTTAGTAGTCCGGTAAAGCTGTTAAGACCTTGCTGGGTCAATAGCGTAGTCATTTCGAAAAAAAAAATCGTTTGCCTCCTATGATATAAAAAAGAATCTGCATAATAAACAACTTTGGGAGTTTTGGGCGGGATTATAGTCTGTCATGTAGTGCATTTTATTCATAATGTTATGTTATTTGACTCTATATTTTGTAAATTTGGTGATGTTTTACGTAATATAATTAGTTTATTGTGCATAAGTCAAATGAATGGATAATAATACGACGGAGCATGAAATTCTGAGATGCCAGAAAAACTCCCTGGAAAGTTCTAACAATGGAGCTACCATCTTCTTAGAACATTAAGATAATCACACGACGCTTGTAATATTATTAACTACAAGCCAATGGCAGTAATAATCTGAAAGACTGGTTGCTAAAACAAAAAGTTAAAAACAAAAAACAACTTTACTTAGTATATGGCAGGTCGATTATAGTTTTTTTACCTATGTACACACCGTGGCTTGAGATAATTCTAAACAATATAATTTATTTCATTACTTGGCAACACTGTTTGATAAGTTGTCATAGTGGAATTGTGATCATTCACCACCACAGAATCCATTACAGAGTCATTCACTCAGTCAGTCAAACAATCGAACATGGATTCTATGGGTACAAGATCAGATAAATGTAATTCATTTCTAAAAAATGAAAGTGATAAGACTAATATCAATACTCTTCAGTACACCTCATACAACTGTAGTAACATAATCCATAAGTTATTTAACAGAGAGGTAAGTTAGTACTAGAAAATTACGGAATAAAATTCGAAGCTTGGTTCTTGCTTGGAATTTGTTTTTTTTTTACATATTTTTTTCTACATATAGTTAACAGTTCCAAAAAGAATGGTTTGTTTTATCAAATAATTTATGCATGTTACTATGTGTAACGCGTTATGTAAATTAGTTTAATTATTATAAGGTGCAATAAATTATTTGTCTGCTTCATCAATTTCTGTTGCTTTATATATATTCAATGATATATTAACACATCTAACTTTAGTAGTATAGTTTTTTATTGTTATTGGAAGCATTTTTCTTTTTAAAAATAGTTTGTAAAATAGGACAATGTATTAGAAAAATAAGACACTGTTTTATTTATTTATATATTGAAAGATTATTTATTTTTTATGTATTTATTATTTTCCTTCAAAATATGGTCCAGATAATGTAATAAACGTATTATATCTAAATTGTTAACTTGGTCAACTGAGAAATCGTTATGATCATAGTATATGTAGTGCAACAACATGATTTATGAATATTTCAAAGAAACATTGTAAAGGATTTTATAGATATTCTATACAACATATTATGATTTTTCTGCCTATTACACAAAGCAGATTTTCCATTATTAGGCAAAGGCCACCTGTGGTGAACAGACTGGTATAGCTTCAAATACCAATAGAAGTTGCTTGTGCTATTTGTTTGATTTATAAAAAAATATATTCCCGATATTTTTGAATGATGATTTGTATGATTACAGATTTCCATTACTGGATATTGTATATTAAACATAGGTGTTATGCCCATCCTAATATTTAACACATTCATGCCTGCGTGTATCACCGGTGGCCAGCAGTAGACTGTCTTTTTTGGTGGCGCATACCACCGGTGGTACGTATTCGATTGTGCTATTCCTGAAAAATAAACATTAAATTCTCATTATTTCTAATAGCACAATCGAATACGTACCACCGGTGGTACGCATTGCCACAAAAGACAGTCTATTGCGGGTCACCGGTGGTACGCGCCGGCGTGAACGTGTTAATTCAGGATAACTTTGTTGTTATTTCATATTTGAAGGATAATATGTAACCTTGATGTTTTTCTTAAATTGAAATTATGAATGTAGGCTTCAATTAGAAAGATTTTAATATCTGTATTTGAAATCTAATTGTAATTGGCATATTTCAAACAAAAACATTAAACAAAATTATGGGAAATGTATTTAAAATCCAAAAAAAAGTAGTCCGGTGAAGCTGTTAAGACCTTGCTAGGTCAATAGCGTAGTCAGTTCTAATAAAAAAATGAAATAATAATTATAAAATGAATTCTGAAATGAATGCTAAGATGGATGTGGGTTGTAACTAAAATGAATATGATTAGAGAAATTACTGGGTATGACAAAACAAGTAATAATAATAGCACCAGTGTTGGAGAGGTTGAGGAGTACTGGATTAATATTATCATGCGGAAGGTTGAAAATTTTTTTAGTATGAAGTTTAATAAACGTAAGAGTAGAAGAAGACTACAATAGTTTGGCACGATTTTTGTGAAGAATGTAATGTATACACATAAGTTTAAAGGGAGAGTGAAAATTCCAGAGGTTCTAGTTTTAAAACTCTTTGCCCATAGTAGGCTGAGAAATTAATGTATATGTTTTACCCACACCTCAGTGATTCATCTTTTATCTGTATTAATGAGTTTGTTCTGATTTGGAGAGCGAACTCTAAACTGGTTCATATATTTTATCCTCACTATTTAAAAGTAATGTATTTTTTTATATAAATTTGTTAACATCCTGGTCATAAGGTGACAAATCACATACAATTATTAAAAGTTTATTTATAGAATTTTATGACTTCAAGATAATAATGTAAGAAAAAACTGCTTTTTAATTAAAATTTTAATGTTTTATTTTGTTAATATTATTTATGTTCAATAAATATACTTTAGTAAAATAATTTCATTTCTAATTTATGGGAACACTAGCTATGCCTGTAGGTGTGTCAATGTTTGTTATTGTTGTGTTCAAAACTCACATATGTAACATCCCTGATATTGATACTCTGACTTAGTCAACTGATCTGTGTTGCACAATGTGTGAAATTCTTTAAAAAAAACCATCTATTGCCCATGCTATCATTTGCTTTAATGTAGATTTGACCAACCCCTTGGAGATAGTTGGTTTTCGGGATGAAAAGTATTCTATACCTTTGTCTGTATACCTGATAATATGTATGCAAAATTTAATCATGGTCAGTTGAATACTTAAAGTGTAAAGATATAACAAACAAACTAAAATAATATTAGTTGGACACTGTTAACTAAAGTAAATACATTTTGTAAAACACTTTAAGCATATGATTTATAATTCATTGTGTTAACATTCAGAACATTCTATGTAAACATAGTTTATTTTATGTGAAAAATTGTCTTGTAAAGACTTGAGAACCATTTGTACAAACAAGACCTTATATGGTAATTTATTGCTTAAAGAAGATCAAGTCGCCTCTGAACTACATGGAGGTGATCTGATTTATTGCAAATAGACTGCTATGATTTATTTCAGCTACAGAGAGCAGAAAGATGCTATGCATGAGCTAACTATATTTAGATATTTTTGTGATCACTTTGTCCCTATTGAGGTACTGCAGGAATATAACATCATCTAAAAGTAGTAAAATCTGTGGAAAATGTGATTAGAGAGGTACACTTGCTCACCAATTTTGCCATAACTAGTACTGTTTATAGTAGTGAAGTGTGTGGTAGATAACAAGGCACATGAAGTTTTACAGCTAATTCTGCTAAAATGGTGACCTAATATTGGTTGCTTTCCAATTGCATAGGTATTTATTAATATAGTAATCATACAAAAAGGGAATTAATTTAAGTTCATTCTTGTTTCAGATCTCAGGCTCTACGTCAAGAAAACACAATGAGAGAAGTCGCAAAGTATTCGATCGTATTCCGCCTCGGTTACGGTTCTGCCTCATGGATATTGTGCCAATGTCATATCTGAGAGAACATGTTTTTATGGGTTTCTCCCAGTGTGGGCAATTTCTTCTAAGTTTCACATACAGCTGCAACACTCAAGTCTATTTCAGAGAAAGTTCAAAATTTACGTAAGTATTGGGCTATTCATGCGTTTTTTTAAATTGTGTCAGAGCTTTGTGGGTTATCCTAACAACAAATGTTAGGAAGGAAGATATCTTAATTAACATGTTGAATCCTGATTTGCTAATTTTTTTTACCCGTTTTTGTAATTAGATAGCATGGCTCTGTGAAATATTTTTTTTATGTGATTGTTCTTAACATATTTATCATTATTCTTTTCTGTCCATACTAAGCAATGGTATCAAACTATTCTTAACTTGCAAGTTATATGTTATGATATCTCTTTCAGTCTTCATTTCTTGTCATGGGTCCCGGGTCGGGTGGTGCGGCCTGTCCATAGCGTACCACTCTTCGGTGGGGACTGCGTGGACAGCAAAGTAACCATATCAATGGCTCAGTGGAAACACAATCCGGGTGTACTAGTCGTTTACGGAATTGCGTAAGGAAATTTTGAATAATATATATATTATCATATACCATAACTTTCTTCCCAATTTTATAACTTGATTCTGTATACAATATTTTTGTCATATATATATATATATATATATATATTAGGGTGATTCCAAAAAACAAAAAATTTTTTTTTCGTCTCTCCAGCATGCTTAAAAGTTCAATTTACATGTAAGGAGATCCCAGTTAAAATTTGAGCGCTTAATATTAATATTAAGGACATCCGCATCGCACTTCTTTATTTTCCATAAGAATAACATAGAAAAATATTCATTTGTACCTTCTGATTTTTATTGCTTGCCCATCATTAGTCATAAAAAAAATCCCTGTACATATTTTTGTAGAGAATTGAACGCTCTACAAAAAAGGTCTCTTACAATTTTTATATATATATATTGATAAATATTATATGAATTATATTATTCAAATTTGATTTGAACATTTTATCATGTCATCAAGTACCTAAATTTTAGTAATTATTTCAATTTTGTTCTATGGATAAAATGTCATAATATTGCCCAGTATTATGAAAAATACAATTATTTTCTTATCAATATGAATGTAGGCTTATATGTATGTATTAATTTCTCTGTATTTTGTAACGACTGTTAGCTGGTATGTAGGTGGTAGAGCCCCACTGAAGCTATTTTTGGTTTCAGCATGAATGGGTCGGCTCCTCCGGGGTAGTACCACTCCTCTCACAGATAACCGACGTGAAATAACAGTGCTTGCATTGTTGTGTTTCGTTCGGTCAGTGAGAGAGCCGGAGGCCCACGTCCCTTCCTCTTTCCTTCATTCCCTTTCCTTCCCCTCCCCCTTCTCCCATATACAGGCTGGCAACGCACTTGCGACGTCCCTGATGTCGTTAGTGTCTATGGACGGTGGTGATCACTTAACATCACGTGATCCACCAGTTCGTTTGCATCCTTTGATATAAAAAAAAAAATAGCCTACCGGACTGTAGCCAGTTGAAAATGTTCATTGAACAATTGTATTTAATAGACTTGTAATTGATTACATGTATTGCAATGGCTTTTAGTTATAAAAAATTTTAATTCCCACATGTATAATCGTAGCTTCCTAATATTATAAATGCAAAAGTGGATTTCTTTGTTTTCGTGAATTTGTTCAAGCGTCAACTACTTCACCAAGCATCATGCTATGTTCTATACAAAAGGAAAAGTCAAATCTTCATTAACGCAGGCAAAGCCGCCGGTAAAAGCTAGTCATACTTATACGTGCAATAAAACTAATTTATTATTTTTATTTACAGGGATTCATGTTCGGATCGCTCGTACTTAAGTGTTATTGGTGTACCTCGGTTAGGATGTAAGAAGTGTGCAGCTTACTCCAGAGATGAAGGTAATTGTTCCATTTTGCGTTTGTTTTTATATTTTTTTATTCAATAATGATCTCCGAGTGTCCTTGTCTTATAATTTAGAATCACTATCGATTTTAGGTCACCACTGTAATATTTTATAGTGACCATGATAATAAATAGCTTGTCAGTTCTGATATACTTAATCTTTGTGATTGTTTCTCTGTCAAAATATCCTCTATACAGTAAGTTATTAATACCTCAAGAAATTACTTGATTTTTTTTTGATACTTCATAGATTTTAGCGTCCGACCAGAATTTCATTTAATGGTAAATGACGATGTACTCTGAGATGGTAAACATCCTGATATCTAGAGAGGACTGGCTCTCAAGTGTAGCTGCCGGACCATATCAGCAGGTGCTAGGCGGCAGATTTTCTACTTGAGGATGATAGGTAGCCAGGCGGGGTTAAAAAGCTCTACCACTCTACTGTGGTTTCATCTCGAAGTGTTTCTTCACCGCTCGCCCTCGACTCAGTTGCTGGGATTCGAACCTACGTCCATCGATGCTGTGTCCGAACACGATATCGACTAACCTATCTATTCTAAGCCAATCTATTCAATTCAATGTGTCAAACGGCTACTAAGGTGAAAATCGGCTGAGTGCCTTAAGCGCTCGCCTTAGTCATCCGGTGAAGCTGTTAAGACCTTGCTAGGTCAATAGCGTAGTCAGTTCGAAAAAAAAAGTGTCCAAAAGCATCTTTTGTGTCAAATAACGTCAAAAAGTTGCTTTATAGGGACGTTAAAAAAACGTTTGAAAAAAAATGTAATCTAATTACAACGCATTTATTTTCAGACGATTTAAATTGGGGTAAGCGATGTTTAGAACACAATTTTGCGATACACACGAAATTCTTCTGCACATCTGATTCCAGTATGTACGAACCGGTCGTTCAGTTGGCTTATTCGAATCAGATTATAATATACACGGATTTTATACATATACTAGAGATAGATTTCGTTAAACCGGACCAAGAACAAAGTGAGACGATAGATGATAAATACTCTTTAGATAAGGAAGAAGTGAATTCGATAGATATGAACCCTGATACCCCGGCTTCGGATTTCTCAGCTGCTTTCCAGTCACCTAAATACCAGAATAACGTGATACAAAATATTTTGGCTGATTTCTCAGATTTAGACATGATGGAACCTTACCAATTATCGAAACCTGTGCAATTGCCCGATGTTATGGGACAAGAATTATGCATACAGGCGTCTTCCATATCCCATAACTTGGTTGAAGAGTGGGAGGGACCTTCGCCATCTATCCGGACCTTAATAAGCCCTCCATTGAGGTCACCAAGACGAAGACCAGCTGAGAGTATGTCTAGATTCAACGAAACACATCGAATCAATGCTGAAAAGGCTTATGAATTCGTTGAAGAAACTGAGACGAAATGTGAGAAACTGAGCATGTTCAGGAAACGTCGGTTGGCGGACAAGAAATACGAATTCTCTGAAGACAATAACGAAAATATAGTGCCGTTCAGGGTTTTGAGGAGCAACAGGAAGTATTTTATCGGGTCGACTGGTAAGAGTAACTTGAAGAGGGCCAAGTCACCCCCCGTTGAGAGTGTGGTGCTAAGGGCACACAACCAGATAAGCAGACCTCCGTCACCGACGACGAGCTCCGAGTTGAAGGGTCCAGTGTTGTTCGATCTGGAATCTGATCGTAACAGCGAATCGGAGTACAGGGTAATGGAGATGCTGGACGATGGTTCGCTGAAGACCATATCCGTTCATGACAATACGTCGAAGACATTGTCCGATTGTCCAGTGAGTGCTCAAGATCCTTATTTGGTCCATTCGGAAAACTCGAAGTGCAGTAAATTTTTTACGAGATATTTCGTCGAGAGCGACGATGAGATTACTTCTATACTCACAGATTCTGAAGGTAAGTTTAAATTACAATAATCTCTTGGATTTTTTGAAATTTTGCTTTGTTCTGTTATGTGGAAACGGTCACTTTGATTTATAGATGGTAGATTTATGGTGATACAGATGTCTCAATAAGTTTTAATAGAAAGGAATGTGTAGCGTATTGATCAATATTTAGGTAAGATATTGTTACAATGTGAATATGTCCTGATAGCATTGATATACAAAAACTCAAGATGAACACTCAACGTCTTATAGCCAGCACACAAAAATAGTCATTAATATTATAAAGAGGATTTCGATTTGTATATTTGTCTGTTTGTAATGAATGAACTTAAAAATACTGAACTGATTTCAAAAAATATTTCACCATTACAGTGCTACGTTATCGCTGAGCAACAGAGGGATAGGATAGCAAACAATAGGAATAGCAGGATAGAAATAACAAAAATTAGGGAACTGTACTAAAACTCCAATACTGTAATCCAAATTAAATAAAAGTAGCAATAAAATATCTTTCATCTATACACTGCGGAAACCAATAATGATGAAACAAAAAAATAGTGTATAATATCAAAGAACATATTTAATAATATAAAAAAAACTTCTTGATACAATATATCCAACTATTGTAGTTATATCGCTTAATTTTCTATACTGGGAAAGTTGATAAAAATGCTGACCAAAGTCAGACCTTGTTGTATTTTTGTATCAATCCTTATCTTAATAAATCATTTCGTATTGAAGATTGTTCCAATATCTATAGATTACTTTTTTAAACACCCTGTTCAAAAGATATTACGGTTTTTCAATCTAAACAAAATACTCGTAGAAAAATAAAAGCAGCTGCGTGCAGCGAGTAACGCGCCGAGGGAAAAGCAAAAATGTAAAAAAAAAGAATGTTAACGCTGATACGCAGCGGAAGTTCTTAAAAGAAAAAAAAAACGATTTTGAAACATTTCCCATTGGCCTTTCGTTCCTATTCGCCTTAGCATAATGATATATAGCCTTTCTCGATAAATAAGCTATTTAACACTGAAAGAATTTTTCGCAGTAGTTCCTGAGATTAGGGCGTTCAACCAAACAAACTCTTCAGATTTATATTATATTTATATTTATTAGTATAGATTTTCAAAAAATGTAGTTAAAATAAAATTATTTTAGGAAAATGAGTAGTAAGTAATATCAGAGAGGAGTTTTTGGCGGGATGTTAGTCACTCATGTAGTGGATTTTATATTTTATTCATAATCTTGTATTATTTGACTCTATATTTTGTAAATTTGGTGGTGATTTACGTAATATATTTAGTTTATTGTACATACGTGAAGTGAATGAAAAATAATACCACAGAGCATGAAATTCTGAGATAGCGCAACAACTCCCTGGAAGTTTCTAACAAGGGAGCCACCATCTTGTTAGAATATTAATTCACACGACGCTTAATATTGAAATGATCGTACGACGCTTGTAATATTATTGACTACGTGACAATGGCAATAATAATCTGGAAGATAGATTGCCAAAAATAAAGATTAAAAAAAATAGAGAGAGGTATAGTGAGGAAGGAACGTTGACATGGTTGTAGACGACTGCATATCGGGGTACCACGTGGCGCTGCACCTGACGGCCCACGGCGCCGGGTACGCGCCGCTGCAAGCGCTGAGCGCGCCCGCGTGGGAGCGGCTCCGTTGCAGCGCGCAGCCGCTTGCAGCGCTGACGGTGCGCGCGCAGCAGCGCTCGCTCGACACGGAGCTGCTGTGCAACGAGGTGTGCGGGAGGCTCTGCCATCTCGACGGGAAGAAGTTCATCTACTGCTTCGACTGGGGCTGCCACGTCATCGACGTCTGCCACTCCAGCGGATGCCTCTCCGGGGTACTCTCCTCTCTTTTACATCACTGTGTCCGCTGGACCTCGACCGTTATACTCTCACACCCGTTATAGTAATACCTCATTCGATATCTACCTGAGTGCCTTGAACATTGACACAATAGTTATGGCTTGTATTACATTATGCTTATTATCAAATACAAAGCATTCGGTTTGTAGTTTTATATTATAGAATAATAAGCGTATTTAAATTCTGTAAAATAAATTGGTTTGCACTAATTCTTATTTATCCTACAAACTCCGATCATAGTGGTTGGAACACATCAGATTGGATAGGAAAATTTACCTATTCTTAGTCATTAACAGTAAGTAATTGTAGTAATGTCTTGATATACCTTTGAAGTGCGATTTGGGGTTCTGACGCGCTCAAAAGTTCTACTATACGGCATGTTTCCTCATTTATTATTACGTTATTAGATATTTTTATTGATTGTTACAGAAGTATTAAAACTAATCAAAACTGAGGAATCTTTTATTTTCCAAGTAGTGTTTAACACATGTACTTTAAAATTGGCTCAGTCATAAGCATCTTCGGGCACCGCGTCGATAGATCATAATTCAAATCCTAATGAATGAGTTGGTACACGTAACACGAGAAAGTGCTAAACAGTTTGAAAATAAAAAATATTTTGTCCAGCTGTGTGCCATGTGGCTGTGGGCTAGCGAAGAGAGCGCGGATTGCGAACCTTGCAAGGAACTCGGGGCCGGCTGCGTGCTGCATCGCCATCAGTACGCCGCGCAGGTACCTATACCGACACCACCACACAACGCACAGACAAACATAACACATCGACTTTTAACATACTCACTATACGGTCATAGGCCTTTTCACAAACTAAGGCTCGAAGGACCAACGTATATCACCAAGGGGTGAGGAGCAAGTAGTTCTTGCCTTACTTTTATTCTTAGGTGCCCGTTGTGAATGAATGTTGTTTGTTAGGTTAGTAATAGCATATTTAATCTGTTACAATAATGTTTTTGTGCAACCTAACTGTTTACTTGAATGCGACTGACAACTCAAATAATTAATAAATACAATTTTAATTCAATTGTGCTGATGCACACATAATAGGTAGAGCTACTTGTAATGCAATGTATATATTTCTAAATTCCGAGAACTCCATCATTCTATACTTCAGGATCAAGTTTCCTCACGAGGTACTCTTTCATCATCAAGTCATTAATCAAAATTTGTGAATAAACATGAATTCCTAAATATTCGTTGGTACACTTTCTGGTTGGAACCTGCAGACACCGAATTAACATTCCGCTGGTCAAAGCCCAAGACCATCACGACTTATCCCTCAACATATGTTAATGACATATCTATTTGTTCTATCCGACAGTAATTGTAGGTCTGTAAATATTAACATTTCATACAATCTATATTTACCACTGTCATGTTTCTGTAGACTACACATTACAGAAATTAAGGTTCTTTTCAAACTACTAACATTTCCTAATTATCAATTTCTAACTTCCTACAACCAAAAAAAAAAAACTAAAATGTAATATTGTAGTATTAAAAAGAATTACATACATTTTAATTTCCTTCGGATGTATTTAAAATTTAGATTTGTTATGTGTCATATAACGAAAATGATTAGTAAATAATGATGCAAAACGTCATTAAACTAGCATATTCACATTGTTCTAAAGTATGTATATTTTTCTAATAGATAAAATTCGGTGAAGTTTTCAATAAAAGTGAATTTACGATCTAACTCTGCATTTGTTAGTGTGGTCTTTTAATTGTCTTTGAATTTTGTTTTCTATTGTAGATTTTGCACGATATACATGTACATCGTTAAACGTTAGCGACTTAAATGTAAACTGAAATGTTCTATTATTGTTATTTCAGTGTTTATTTGTGTGGGATTTGGTAAGCGGCGTGTACAGGACTGAGAGAGCGGCCATGACTGAAGACTCGAGTCCGGGTGGATCTAGAGGTATATACACTATTCTAGAAATTTTTATTTAATACATTGAAACACTTTTCTATAGAGACAAAAAAAAAACTGTATTTAATGTAGGCTCTAAGAAGTCATTTATGAACGTCGAAACTATCATCGCGCCAGTTCGGAAAATGACCGAGTCATGAAGAAGAACCGCCAAGAAACTCGATCTGGTTCATCTTTTATGATACATATTTTTATAAACATAGCTACATTCGTTTTTAGTGGATGCACAGAAAGGGACACCATTTCCAGATGTCACCATCGTTTATAGAATATCAAAGTGATCTCGGGTTTCAAAGAGTCTGTGCATTCCTGTAATAGAATATTCGTGAAGTGAAGAGGTGTTTACAATTTATTTGTCAGTGTGCCACAACAAGCACACTGCAATGACTTTCGTTATGGTTTGGAACTCGAAGAGGGTGATTATTTGTAACGAAAGTGTCGGTTGGTCTCTGCAATTAGCTGAGTATGAATAGGTACTGGGAGAGGTAAGGCCACGTTCACACGACCATACTTTCACCCTTATACTGTAAGCTAGATTTTATTATTTAATATAGTAGTGGCAGTAGAGAATATGTCAAAGTGTACATGAAGTCCATACGGGAAAATGTCGTGTTCGAGATTCATTGTTTACTGTACAAAGTTGCCATACAAGAATGCCGCTCTTTGAAACGAATTTATCAAATACGATACGTAATGGCGCTGTTGTTAATGTTGTCTCGTTCATATGAGTTGCGTGCGTGCCCGCAATTGCGTGCGTGCCTGCAATTGCGTGCGTGCCTGCAGTTGCGTGCGTGCCTGCAATTGCGTGCATGCTCGCAGATGCCCATGTACGTTGCATTAGACGGTTTTTAATAAGGAAGACAGAATTCCAATATTGACTGTGGAATATATTTCCACATTTGAAGGTTGACCGATATTATGGGATAGATCATTGGAGCATTATAATAATATAATCGATTGTTTGTGACGTGGTGGTTGTTGGTGCGTAGTGTCGGGGGCGGAGCGGGCTCGCGAGCTGGCCCGCAAGCTGGGCGCCGTGAGCATGCCCCCCGGCAACGAGAACAGGCTGCTCACCACGCTCACCGGTAACACACATTACTACTTTTTTATACTTTATTCTTGCCAGCTAATCTTCTAGTAGATTATTACTGCCATTGTCGAGTCTGTAATGATATTACAAGTTTCTTGCGATCATTTTTATGAATTAATAAGATTGTGGCCATCTTGTTAGAACTTTCCACGCAGTTTTTGTTCCAAGTCAGAATCCATGCTTCAGGTATTATATCCGATCCACTTTACTTGTGTTCAATGAGCAAACTATATTACGTAATACCTAACACAACACCACCAATAAACAATATAGAGTCAAATAAGATAAGATTATGAATAAAATATAAAGTCTCCAATACATGACATTACAAGGTCCCGCTAAAATGGAATAACTTGATGTTTTACTAAAAACTATTGATCTTATTAATTGTAATAAAAAAAATGCATTACATATTTTTTCTTTTTAACGTACATAGATTTTTTAGTATCATTGAGGCTTAATTTTATATTAACTACTAGCTGTTGCCGGCGGCTCCGCACGCGTTTTTTTTTAAATATATTAAATAAATGTAAAATTTTGATCACATATCTAGTGTAAATTACAATAATACTCTTTCAAAAATATTTGTAAGTATCACACGCACATCATCTACTGTAACAGGTAACATGTACTTGTACATTATATATGAGAATCGAATGGGAAGAGATTTATCATCAGCCACATAACTGGAACTTTAAACTGCTATATATGACCCTTAGTGCCCACTTACACTATATAAGAAAGTAATGAAAATATTAAGCTATACATTTTCGAACAATATGTGTTAAATCTTTTATTATATAGATATAATATGTCCATAGTGTCGATATAATTAAGTTATTATCATACCTTGCTATAATTTAAATCACATATAAACAGATGACTTTCAATTACAACAGCGATACCCTTGGTGTTACAGTTGTTCATAGGCGACGTTAACCACTTACCATCAAGTGGGCCGTCAGCCTGTTTGCTGCCTTTTGGTATAAAAAAATCTTGGAGTCTAGTACAGCTCGTGTATGTTTACAGTGAACAACATATTTTTGATTAATTTCACATGGACGAAGGCACGGATAACAGCTTATCACTACATAGTGTAAGAAAAAGTCCTGTTCCACGTCTGTCTATATGTCTGTTCGCGATAAGATCAAAAACTACAGAACGCATCTTCATGCCGTTTTCACCAATATATAAAATGATTATTGGGCAAGGTATAGGTATAGTTTGTCTTATTATCAGGGCGGGCAACGTCTGCTGAACCCGCTAGCTTAAAATAAAACAGCTAATTAGTTACTTATTTGTCCGTAAAATTCCCGTTCAAATATTACTTGTAGTCCGGTGAAGCTATTAAGACCTTGCTAGATCAATAGCGTAGTCATTTCTAAGAAAAAAAACCGTTCAAATAGGTCCAGCCGTTTCGGAGATTACCCGTAACAAATAAAAAAAAAACAGACATATCCACAGAATTTAAAAAAATGTTGATATTTGTAGCATCACGGATATTTTTAATATAAAATACACTCACTTTACTTTTATTATACGTAATATATCACAAATCAAAAATTGGGTACAAAACTAACGTAGAATAAAGTTTTTGAGGAGTTTTTGGCGGGATTTTAGTCTGTCATGTAGTGGATTTTATATTTTATTCATAATCTTGTCTTACTTATCTGTATATTGTGTTAAATTGGTAGATTTTTTTTTCCGAAATGACTACGCTTCGGAAAAAAAAAATCTACCAATTTAACACAATATACAGATAAGTATTTTAAAATTTGTATTTTAATTTATTTTTTATTATATATTTAAAATTGTATTGTAATTTGTATTTTAAAAATTGGTAGAGTTTTATGTAATATGGTTCGTTTATTGTGCATAAATGAAATAAAAGATAAATAATACCGCTAAGCATGAATTCTGTTGTCTTGAAAATTAAGAAGATAAAAATTTACGAAATATTACATAGAGGATTTGGCGCTTATACCTTTACATTATCTTGGATATAGAAAAAAACTAACTATATTAACTACTTCAGAATTGGCAGTATGGATTAATTCCTTTGACTATCTTATTGGATGAATATTATTACTACTAAACTTTTTGAATAGCGACACAAAATAAACTTTAGAAATGTTTGCGATATAAACGTACCACTTATAATTAAAAATTGGAAACAAAAATAACGTAGAATTAACTGTTTTAATAGGAACACAAAATAAACCATGAAAATATTTGCGAGAGATTGTTATCGCGTTACCATGGCAACGCATATAGTACTGACATTAACACGCATCGAAAGCTTCCAAAATAGCCCCATTTTGAGACATTCTTCATTAGTGCTCAGCTCCTATTGGTTTAAACGTTATGATATGTAGCCTATAGCCATCCTCGATAAATGAACTATCTAACACTAAAAGAAACTTTCAAATCAGATCTGTAGTTCTTGAGATTATCGCGTTCAACCAAACAAACAAACTCTTTAGCTTTATATATTATATTAACTATAGTAGGGCAGTATGCTATTACTTTGTCTGCATTGAAATCAACTAATAACACATAGCATAAAACAAAGTCATCTCCCACGTATGTCTGTCCGTTTGTTCACGATAAACTCAAAAACTACTGAACAGATTTTCAGCAATAGATAAATTGACTCATGAGGAAGATTTATATACAATTTATCATATTTTTATTTATTATCAGGGTGGGCCAATGTCCCGTAGGCCTGCTAGTATTCTATAAAAACTTCAAACTTCTTTCAAATGATATGTTCCACAACTAAATAGCAATATAATTACACTACTTATATACTTGACTTAAAGTGTTTCGTTTGTTTTTAAGATAAATTTTACTCGAACATGGTCGCATTTCAAAAACTGAATTTCTGAATTACTTCTTTTTTATATATTTAAAGGAACGATATCAGATAAAAAAGATGTAATTTTTTTTTTGTAAGAAACTCTAGAAGTTATCGATACACTGAAAATAGTTGCCTCCTGTGTGTGAACCTCCTACATAATCTAGTATTATTTTCACAGGACGATCATTAAGAAGACTGACTGACGTCGACAACTGCATCGAGATCACGAAAAATCATCCGGACAGTTCCGAGTCCGAGTCTTCGTCAGATGACGATAGTGATTACGACTGATTTTAATATTAAATGTATCGATATCTATCGATAAGTTTTCTATCGGCGATAAGTATCTCTTTGTATCCAACACTTCGGCCGGACGAGTATTATGAAGTTAGTTTCGTATTGTATTTGGTTTTACAATCGCAGTAATCGACAAACTATATTGGTATAATCATTTGTTTTTTAATTTAGCAAGAACTTTGATAGAAATATTTAATAGTAACATCGATGTTCTTAAGGAGTTACGCGGTAGCCACTAAATTTATTTTAGCGCCATCTATCGCTCATTCTTTGTAATACATTGTCTGGCATGTTGTAAATGTTTGATATTTTTCCCTCATTCTCTTTAGCGATATGAAATCGTTTAAGCGAGAGTGAGGTGTAAATACTTGGGTAAACAAATGCACACGTTTACAAATGGAGTCTAATACTTTGTACTAATCTCGATATTGATATCTTAAATTATCTTGGAAATAAATTTAATTGACGGGTAATGAAACGTCTTGGCCGAGGTTTGTGATTTTAGTATTTTAGTCTCGATGTCTATTTATGAAAAAAAAAATGAAAATATAGAAATGTTGTATCCAATTTTAATGGTACAGTCGCGAACAAAGTGTCTGCCAACAGACGTTTCGATCGAAATCGTCTTGTATAGTGAAATTTTAATTGGCTCGTCTTTTATATATATGGGGCACTCCTCGTTAAATCGGGTGGTTTGCAAAATAGCCATAAATTAATCTTATAAATAACGATATAAAAACCCAGAGTAACTATAAATAAGCCCATAAATAAATCCTGCTAAATATTGGCACTTTTTTCATTTCTCGTTGAAAAAATACTTTGTGGAATATAAAAGTAAAAAAAAGCTACGACTTGAAAGTAGCTCAAAATTGTTTTATTTTCTATGTTTATTTTACAGAAGAAAATATTTCGAATGTTTTCAGAATTTTAAACTTTAAATCACGATTAAAAAAATTAATTTACCATTCGATTTTTTTCTATTTTAAACTTCTAATCATTCGTCAACTTTTAAGCCCGGTCTGGTAATGGGGTTTACGTAATTGTTATTTATTTTCATGTTTTCGAAATAGGAATTTCTCCAATCTTTTGTTGATATCAAAATTTTTTTAAACCTCCGATTTGGTTTGGGATGCCCCTTTATGAGTTTATTTACGATGGAGGCGTACCTAAGATTTCCCAAAAGGGGGTCTGAAAAGCGATGGGCCTTAAAGCCAGGCCCAATTTTATTTGATAACCCAATGTCTTGAAGTGAGTCTGGATAATTATTGTGGGTATGAACTTTATACTCGGGGACATATTATCCTGAAGGCAGTCTCATATATATGTCAGTATATTTTATTTATCATATCCATTGTTTTTTGTAAAAATAAATTAAATAAAAAAGTGACTACGAAAAATAAAGTCATTTCCCTGCAACGTTTTAAATATAAAGTCAAAATTTTACCGGAATTGTCAAAAAATGATGTATTTTAGTTTTATATAAACTTAATACTTATATGAAATCACACTATACGTATGTAACTAATACGCCCTCTGAGTGAGCGAGTTATCGACATTCGTGAATGAGTGTTGCCATCTTCAATATCGATAAACTCACGAAGTAAAAATGGCGGAATTCGCCAAAAAATTATTAACATATTTGGATCGATAAAATATGAGGTAAGGGATGTATAGAAATCAAACAAATTAATAAGGGCATCTCTAATCGGATTCTACATCACGTTATTTCCTAAACAATTTGGATAGGATTTTTGCATTTATATGTATAATCATAAGTAATAATTCGCGACTAAATAATAATCCATTGATATTACTATAATAGGAGTATTTGTGTAAGATTTGATAATTCAATATATCGATTGTGAACTTTGTTGCATATGAAAGAGAAGATACTTTCATTTGTAACAATCGAAACGAATTTGTGAATCTAGGCTCATGTAAGGTTGTGATTCGTATGATTGTAGATATGTTCTTTCTAAGTGAAGTGCCTCTGATGTTAATCCTATTCCGTTTCATTTTTACCTTTATATTTCGCAGCTGATTTGTATTTAACGGTTATTTTCAATTAAAATATTATACCTGGTACACGAATATTTACAGTTCTTTTTGGTCGCTCTAAAAATAAAGCCTGAATTTAGGGCTTGCGCATAGTACAGTTAAGACGTTAATACAAAACAAAATTTACATATTATTGTAGGCATTTAAAATTGGAGTTTACTTATCGATATGTTGTCTCGATGGTATACGTATTGAAACGAATATGATTCAGATAGATACTTGATATTATTTAGTAGGATGTCGCATACCACCATTGCCGGGACCACCGCGTTGGTACTTTTAGAAGTATTTAAAAACCTAAATCTTTGCTCTGCGCGTCTATATTCAGAACTCTCAAAAAAGTTTTTTTTTATATCATATAGAAGGCAAACGGACAGGCGGCTATCTTGATGTTAAGTGATCACCGCCGTCCATAGACACCAGCAACATTAGAGGAGTTGCAAGTGCGTTGTCAACCTGTGTTTAGAGCGATGGGGGGGGGGGGGGGAGGGGGGGGGGGGGGGGGGGGGAGGTGGGCCTTTGGCACTCTCACTGACCGAAAGAAACGCAACAATGCAAGCACTGTTACTTCACGTCGGTTTTCTGTGGGTCGGGTGGTACTACCCCGGACGAGCCGACCCATTCATGCTGAAACCAGTTATAGCTTCGACGTGGCTCTACAACCACCAAATTTTTTTGCAGATTACATATAATCTTTCACTAGGGATGTATTTAAACGTCGATATAAACTTAAACTCGCAGGATATCGGTATAGGTTCAAGTGAATTTTCTGTCCATATTGAATATACAGTACTTATTTTAATAGCAAATGACTATTCCCGTCCATGCGAATATTTTAGTAAGAAAATCTTCTACATCGTTTCTTTCATCTTGCTTAGCTTATATTGATATGCTTCTCCACAATTGTACGCTGCAATATAAACTTAATAACAATACATAAAACCTATATTTCAGTGGTAACATCTCTGTATCGTGACCACCTTACACAATCTGATAAACTTGTCATAGTTACTCTTCTACTTTGTCACGTTTCCGGATCTGTTAGCGTATATCCAACTATCGATATGCTTGCAGCCGGCGTGATAACGATCATTGCCGATAGATTCTAAATTTCATGATGGTTGCCGTTGTCTTTGTATCGTGCAGCCAACAATTTGTTGTTTATTTAAAACAAAATTTAAAAAAAAAATCAGCGTAACAATTTATTGATTCAGACGAATAATGTCAACGATGAAACTCATGTGTAAGAACATGCTGTACTCTTATACAAACATAAAATGTATATGTAAAAATATCATATCGATATATATATCTTATAATAGTCGCATCCCTAGCAATTATAGATTTATCAAAATGATATTCTATATACATTTTTAAATCTGTGGATTTTAGTATAATCGAGATTCTTTTAGTGAAGTGTGTTACAACTAACAGTATAATTTCTATTTATTGTGAATATCAAATGACGTAATTCAAATTCCATATAATGTTTTAGTATTGTACCCTGTTCAATGTTTTTCTGAAATAGCAATAATTATTTGCTTTTCGAATCAACATGTATAGTAATATCAAGTAATTAAGTAAATAAATTACATTTGAGTGTTAAATTTATACTTAGTAGTCAAAATTTATACCGGAACATTAGTTGAAATCTAATATATTAAATGTAATATTGTCGTATGTAAGGGGATTTTTGCATCTACGTTTGATTCTGTTTTTTAATTGTTAAATGATATTTTTTGAGTGCTGAAATTAAGTCGTCATTAAATCACAGTAAAGTATTATAATAAGTTTAGAACTATGGAGGGTAGAGGTAAAGAGAACTATATCATTTGGGGATCATTTTCAAAAGAACGTGGATTCTGATAGAATTTTTGTGAAGTTCAAATAATACGTTTAGTGATTTTTGAGTTTCAATTTATAAAACTTGTTGATATAATTGAGCAATAATTGTTATTGTATCGCCACCCTTTTTCTAATGTGGGGAAATCCTCTTGGACACGAATCGAACTGCTCACGATCGCCACGGAGCATTTCCGATCCCCCTGATCCCAATGTGGCTGGGTAGGAACGTAATAGGGCTCTGTGGCTATCGCAAGCCTAATGCGCCACTTCGCTACTAACAGTACAAAAAGATCTTGTGCAGTGACGGAGTAGTTTACGTTCGCCTGAAAGAAGTAATAAGAGTAATCCATTATTGTTGATCCATCTATGCCTACTTCGACCTGATGGCTTCCGTTTTTGGGTTGTAGGGTAGGCACTAGTTTTTATGGTGGGGGGTCTGCAACTGCGGCTCCACATCTGATGCCCCGAAGGCCTCTCTGCGCTAGCGCACTATAGCACTACGCGACGTCCGCTCTGTATCCAGTCTTACAGCAGTAGAGTGTGTCCCAAGTCTATGCACTTATAGTAGCACATGGGCTTTTCCTCCAACAAGAGCACACGTTTTACCCGATGGGAACCTTGGCCGTCGTCACTGGGAAGCTCACGTAGATCGCCACTGACCCCCCCAGTTGCCCTGATTTGGTTCTCGCTACACTTGGCATTTGCCGCAACAACCGACAGGAATTCTCCGCGGCAGACTGATTTGTCCAAACTGATGAAACGAGAGGAGTGCCGTCTCCCCCTATTTCAGAGCTGGCAGCAGAGCCGATAATAGAGCTAGCCATATGCTAATAGCTCATACACCCCCGCGTACCCGGGAACCCTCTGTCGTTTCCCCTACGCTAAAATGGCAATTTCGGAGTCTCCTACTCGGTATCCGAGTGCAACTCCTGGGCAAACTCGCTAATCCGTTTCTTCCTTGGTTTCGGTGCCTTTTTTCTGGTGTTCATGGTTGTCTAGAAGCTTTAAAGTCATCCAAGACGCCAAGAGACATGAGTCCTAAGTCCAAATCACATGTCAAGTCAAGAAAAAACAAATCAAACAGTCTGAGAAAACTAACAACGTCGTAAGGAGAAGAAAGCTATTTCAAAAGCAAAACAAGCTGAATATAAAACTAGCTCCAGGATCAACTAACAGGCCAAGGTCAACAACGTTAAAAAATACAGATCAAAAAGACGCGATCTACGGTAAAAAAACAAAACCCAATGGGTACGCAACACGTGCACTTACACTATCTACTACGACGCAATTCAAATAATACGCAACGCATTTTGATGGACACTTTCATACGCACGTTCTCCATACCTCTAAACTGCATACTTAGAACATAACTTTATGTCCAAATTTAGTTTTGTTTTTTTTTCTAATTTGAAAAACAAAGAGAAAATCACAGATTTGTATTGATATGTAAATTTGGCTCCACAACTTTTTATTTTTAAACATGCTGATAAATGGACCGTTTATTTTGAAAGTGGTGTAAGTCCATTTTCTTTTGTTTCGAGAAAATTAAAGGTTACTATATTTGTTGATTTAAAAATACAGTCAAATCATATGAGGTCTGGCATTGTTTTTATTGTTTTATCAACATTTAATTTGTTTTTGGCTAATTAGACTACGATAACACATATGTATGTGCTGTAAATGGACTTACACCACTTTCAAAATTAGACAATTGTAAAAATCGTTTAATTTCAGTTTTGAAAAATCAAATGTCGCTTAAAATATACTTCATTTTAATATAATTTTATTTACAAATACGCATAACAACACATAAACTTTTATTTTAGACGGCAATTACATTGTCATTACAAGATACTGATTACAAGAATGTACTTATTCTCTGTATGTGGTAGTGTTTCAAAATATGCATGATGCGCCGGAGGTATATAGGGTAGTAGCTGCTTCATGTCTTTATATTCTTCGTACGTAATAGGTCTCTGGCATTTTGGTACAAAGGCTCCAGGGCGATTTTTTTAAATTTTAACGGTCTTCCAGGACGTAGAGGTAATAAATTGATAATTTTAAATTCTGCGTCCGTCATCGTTGTTTTATAAAAAATGGTATATGGTGCAATTTTGAGGAACCTCGACCAACATATTTGCAACCAACTGACCTGTTCTCCATTAGTATTTTTTTATTGCATTTTGGAGATTTTTTGTTGAAATGAAATTCTCCCGTTTCATTTCATATAAAATGACTTTATCCCGTTTTCTACATTGCGTTATTATATTATAGTAATCTTGTGGTGTGTACACAGAATTCATTTTTCTCAATGCCATTTCTATGATCCCAAAATCTGCATCGTTCGGAAGGCATGAATACCCCGAGAGTTACGAGTAGTGGAAACACAGAGGGGAAACAATGCAAATCGTCCACGGGTGAAACCGCGGGACACAGCTAGTATAAAATAAATGAAAAATAACAAAACACTGATCGGTATCCATCTGCTATACCACCTACCTCTGTCAATTGGACTTACACCATTTTCATAATCGATGATTATGCAATTTCTTTTACCGACCAATTTTAAGTTGTACAAAACATGGGATTTTTTTGAGAAATTAAACATGGACTAGTTATATATAAAAAATACATTAAATTAAGCATGAATTACGTGATAGCTCATTTTTCTCAAAAATGGACTTACACCACTTTCAAAATAAACGGTCTAAATAATATTTAACTCGAGATGCAATTGTTCCATTGACAAAAGAAACCTTTTTTCATAACATTTACTTTTTCTTTAGATGAAAATCACACAAATAAATTTATTTTATCTTTACTGCGTTTCTATGTGCTCATTTATACAACTACCCGCAAAGTAATCATCGGGTTATATTGTTTTTATTGTTGTAAAATCTGCTTTATATTACAATTAACGATATTAATATGTTTTTGTTGTAAACTGCCAAAAAAAAAATATAATATTCTGTTTTGTAAATATTTTTCTTTCAACTGTGATAAGGAAATCAAGGCACTATCACACTTTGCACTTGCCATCTGATTGTATAATGATAGTTAGGAAATAAATGCGTATTATAAAAATAACAGAATTATGAAAAACATTTGTTTTATTTCATATAAATTTCATTTTATTGTCGACTAGCTTCTACCCGCGACGTCGTTCTTGTGGAATAATTATTCTAGGCTAACGCTAACACGCAGCGAAAACTATCAAAAGAGAAAAAAGATCGATTTTGAAACATTCTTCATTGGTGCTGTTATTGGTTCTAGCGTGATAATATGGAACCTAAGTCTTCTTCGATAAATGAGCTATATAACACTAACATAATTTTTAAAATCTAACCAATAGTTCCTGATATTAGCATGCTCAACCTATTAAACAAACAAACCGTCCAGCTTTATAATATTAGTATAGATTACTACTTTTCTCTCGTGCTTAACTCCAGTTATCATTCAAGTCACAATAACTTTTGATAAAGTGGACCAATTTTGATGAAACAAAAAATTAGTTACCTCTGAGGATATGCTTTATGATTTTCTTGCTGAGGTTTTATTGTAAACTCAGTACTTTAGCAGTGTTGCGTGATCATACATACAGACAGACATTTCTTAAAATGATTTATATGTGTTCTGTTACTTATTTCTAGACATCTACAACATTTTATTTTAGGAAAATCGAAAAAGTTCAGACCTATTAGATTTACATTCTTAGTATATGTATAGATAATTAGTTTTGTACCAATTACATTTAAAAGTAATATTTATCGTGAATAATGTGACTACTCTTGTTAAAAATTTCAAAGGATTTGGGGAAAAAATTAAAGATAAATAAAAGTTTCTATTAGTGGATCAATATCATGAGATAATGTTTATTCTGTAATGAAAGGAATACCTGTATTGCCAGACACAGAACCTTAAAAATTTGGACAAATAAAATACTAGCATATGTGTATGGATGAGGCATCAAAAATAAAGTGCGCTATACATAAAACAGTGCTCAACAGAGTGCTCATATAATGATTAAAAACTCAAAAATTTAAATATGCAAAAACATAACATAGGATCACTTACTAACATAGTGAAGAAATTAAAAATAATTACAATGTATGTTACAATTATTGAACTTTTTCCTTGATTTTTTTTTTCGAAATGACTATGCTATTGACCCAGCAAGGTCTTAACAACTTCACCGGACTACTAAGGCGAGCGCTTAAGGCACTCAGCCGATTTTATTTTGGCAACCAGCTCGAGGGTGCACGGCACACCTCGGCTTGGCTGTTGCATGCTAAATCGCAATCTATCTTAGCTAACCTAGCTGACTATTCATATATGTATGAGTTGTTGAAACGTATATGTGTACCAAGCATACACGCCTCAACAACTCCGCCATATATTTATTATCGGAAAATTGAGAGTTTTTCAGTTCGATAAGGGAAAAAAGTAAACCCTTCCACTTTCATGTGTAAGAATTCCTTGATGTTATATGCGGCTAGTGTATATGGTAGCATTAGTTAAACAATTATAAAAAGAAACATAATTCAAAGTGGGTTTGTAAAAAGTTTGGCAGTCAAACAAAATAGTTTGGTTAAATACTTTAATTCTCACTGGGTTGCTGGCTCACCACCTGAAAGTGGAAAATATGGGGTGAAGAAATTATAACTTCCACAACTGAACTACACACAGTGGGCTTCGTAGCCATAGTTTTACGGTAAATTGTATCAGGGCAAACTAAAAAGTTCGCATCATCGTATCTTTGCCGTACTGTGAAGCTGTGGAAGAATCTCCTAGCTAGCGTGTTCCCTCCTTCCTATGACATGGGGTCCTTCAAGCGTAACGTGAAGAGACACACAAGCTGGCATGACAATGACGACCGGCGATGGATAATCTGTCTCTCGGTGGTTGCTGATGTTCTTGGATTGTACTATGCTTACCATCAGGCATAGTGCAGTCACTTTGTCGTGCTACAATAAATATAAATATATATATATATATATAAATTATCTGAAGACACCCCCCCCTGGCAAGTTTGAAATTGAATTTAATTGCATAAATATTTATGTTTTCTAATCTGACAAACTTTAATTTTATTTTGGAATAACCTATTTGCTTTGATGCTAGTCTTATTCAAGATGAATAGCTCTTTTATGCTAGAAGAAAATGAGAGATATAGTGTAATAATTTACGTAAATTTGCTTTCCCTCTGTCAATATATGTTTGTAACTGAATTTTATAAAGTTTTTTTTTTTCACTTTATTTTTGGCAATCAATTTTTCAGATTATTATTGCCATTGTCACTTATTTAATAATATTACAAGCATTGTACGATCATTTCAATATTAAGCGTCGTGTGCATCAATATTCTAACAAGATGGTGGATCCCTTGTTAGAACCTTCCGGGGAGTTTTTGTGGCATCTCAGAATTTCATGCTCTGTGCTATTATTTTTCATTCACTTCACTAATGCCCAATAAATGAACTATATTACATAAAACACCACCAAATTTACAAAATATAGAGTCAAATAACAGAAGATTAAATAAAATCCACTACATGACAGAATAAAATCCTGCCAAAAACTCCATTTTACAAAGTTACATATATGATGATGATTGGTCCGACCGGTTTCGGCCATGGCGACCACTTTGACCCCTAAACTTATAAGCGGCGCTGGTGTGCTCGAAGATGGCTTATGTAGCCTATCTTCGTGGCGAAACTTCGTGAACATTGAGGACACGTAAGTACGCCGTTCTCAAAATGATATGTTATGGCAGCAGGAGGGCGAGCCTTTAACTGGTCGCGTTTGGTATCAAGGTCAGCTTTACGCTGAGCCTCGAACTCGCGTACTTGGCTGTTTACCATCCTGCGCCATTCTGGCCGTTGTGCTGCCAAACTTTCCCAACAAGAGGGCTCTATATTGCATCTCTTCATATGACGCTTTTGGACATCCTTGTACCGGAGGAGGGGACCACCGGGATTCCGCTTGCCCTCCACCAGTTCAGAATAGAAGATGCGCTTCGCCACTCTCTCCTCCGTCATACGAGATACATGACCGCACCACCGAAGCTGTCGACGCATTAAATAAGCTTCAATGCCACCAACATTGGCTCGTCGCAAAACTTCAGTATTTCGCACTTTGTCGGACCATCTGATCTTCATGATGGTACGAAGGCATTTAAGGTGGAAGCGATCCAGAGTGCGAATGTGGCGGCGGTATACACACCACGTCTCAGAGGAATATAGGAGGTTTGGCAGCACGATAGCCATGTAAACAGATATTTTATCAGCTTAAGATCATGCGAGCAGAAGACCTTGGAACATAGCTTACCAAATGCCACAGCTGCAGCACCCACCCTGCTATTGATCTCAGCATCAAGGTCACACTTAGATGTTACAGTGTTCCCCAGATAGCGAAATTTATCCACCTGCTTCAGGACATCCTCACCAAGTTTTATGGTCAGTGTCTCATGACCGTGTATGTCCAGGGACATCACCTCCGTCTTATTGACACTGATCTTCAGGCCAAACTTACGACAGGCTTGGTGGAATGCGGACATCAGCTGCTGCAGGCCGTCTGGGGATTCTGCTACGAAGCACAAGTCATCAGCATACATGATCTCAGTGATCAAGGCGTATGAGACTTTAGTGCGAGCCTTAAGTCTAGCCAAGTTGAAAAGACTGCCGTCTGTGCGGAAGCGGATGCGAACTCCTTGAGAAACAGTTTCTAAGACTTCTCTTACTACTACCGCAAAGTATAAGGCGAACAGAGTAGGTGCTAAGACGCATCCTTGCTTTACCCCACAGGTAACGGGGAAGAAGTCTGTCTGTTCACCGTCTACGGCAATGCAGCATTGCATGTTATCATGCAGGAGTCTGAGAAGTCTCACAAACTTTTCTGTGCACCCGAGCTTACCTAGCACCAACCATAGAGCTTCCCGAGGCACGCTATCGAAAGCCTTCTCCAGGTCAACAAAGCAAAGGTACAGCTGACGATCCTGTTCTCTGCTCTTTTCTTGCAGTTGACGCACAGAGAATATAGCTTCACATGTGCCTCGATCCGGTCGGAAGCCAAACTGGGTTTCTGGCAGAATCTTTTCGGACAAGTTCTTTAGGCGGTTTAAGAGAACTCTCGCAAAGACCTTTCCGGGGGCTGTAAGGATCGAAATACCGCGATATGAGTTGCAGTCCGAACGGTCACCTTTGTTCTTGTAGAGAGCACTTATGCGCGATACTTTAAATGTATCCGGAACGCGCTCCTCTTCCCACATGCGAACAAATAGTTCCCACACATATATGTGCAACTCCTCTCCTCCGTATTTTATCAGCTCTCCCGGTATAAGGTCAATACCAACCGCCCGTTTGTTTTGTTGCTGTCTGATGGCAGTAGCAACCTCGTCATGCGATAGAGACTCATCCAGCTCAAATGCAAAAGGGAGCTGAGGCATTAAACTGATGCTTTGTAGATCAGCTGATCGATCCACATTCAGCAGAGTATTGAAGTGCTCAGCCCAGCGCTTTAGTACATCCTCCTTGCTCGTCAACAGGTGACTACCGTCTAGAGACCTTAAAGGCACCCTTGCATGGTAGGTTGTACCAATCAGCTTACGTACCTCACTGTAGAACTCTCCCAGCTGGTTTGTATCATTGAGCCATTGCATGTGTCTAGCTTTGTCCTGCCACCACTTGTCTTTCATATTTCGAGACAGCTTGCGCAATTCGAGGTCACTAGCTTTTATGACCGCAACGCTTCCACTTCGTCTTTTGTGCTGTCGCAGGAGTTCTCGGTGTCTGTCGAATGCTGCCCGCAGTACTTCATCATTTCCATCAAACCAGTCTTCGTTGCGACGGATTTTTTTACCTAGTGCAGTTGAAGCGGTATCCATGATATGAGATGACAAAGTTTGCCAGGCAGCAACAACATCACCTAGCTCATTAGCTGGCAACAGGTTTTTAGACAGAGCTTCAGCATAGTTCACTCTAACCGCGAGATCATTTAGCTTATCAACGTTCAAAGACGCAAGCTTTTTTATAGGAAATCTACGCGGGTGATGGAGGCGGATTCGCAGCTTAGTGACAATAAGTCTGTGATCAGACCAACAATGCGCACCACGCATTACGCGGGTGACTTGCACTTGGCTGAAGTCATTTTGCTTTACGATTGCATAGTCAATCAAATGCCAATGCTTGGATCTTGGGTGCATCCATGTTGTCTTATACTTGGCGGCAAGTCTAAACATAGTGTTCGTAATTGCCAGACCGTATTGAGCACAAAGACTGAGCAGCAACTGACCATTGCTGTTCATGTTGCCAACTCCATGTCTACCCAGAACTCCAGGCCAAGCCTCATAGTGCTGACCAACCCTGGCATTGAAATCGCCTAGCAATAAAATCTGCTCTCTGGCGTTTATGCTATCGAGGCAATAAGCCACTTCCTCATAGAACTTATCCTTGATGTCATCAGACTTGTCTAGCGTTGGAGCATAGACACTGATGACATATATATCTATGTACAGTACATATACAGTATATCTATGTGGAATTTATGTATACATCTAATTGATATTAAATTGTCTTCACTATTTTAAATAATTTATTTTTATCTCCAGATTATTAATAATACTTAAATAATATTATTAATTATACTTAGACAATTTTAGATTTACTGCTATTTTAAGCTTTGACAAATACATTAATATTATATCTAGGTGTTAATTGCTATAAAACTATATCTTCCAGGCCGTATCATGTTATTCATACTTCAATGTATGTCATTTAATGTTTAGATTCCAGTACAAAAATCATACAATAACATTAATATTTGTGTCTTATAGAACCATTTCTTTCTAAATGTATGAACATTTAAAAACTCAATATATCAGTATAATAAAAACCTATGCACAATTAAAATCAATAGTTTTTTTTTTATGGGAGTTTTATTATGGCTATCATAAAAATATACAATGGTGTATTACTTAAGACTTATTTATTATTTATATCAACTTCAGGCTTAGCTACTTGTGAGTGATTCTCACCATTTTCATCCATCATACAATCCATGCATAATCTTTCAATATCGTCCCATGACAACTTATTAAATTTCTCTTGAACAATTCTCAATAATCGTTTTGCTGTGTTGATGGCTTCAGTTTCAGACATTCCACATTTCCTGAAGTGTTTCAAGGATACTTCGTATAGTCCATCTGGCTTTTTCACAACTAAATTTAGCTTAGAACCTTCTTTTATGTTAGGGTATGATTGAATTGTTTGCTCGTCCACTAAGTTTCTGCCAAGATATAATAACTTCTGTTCCTGCACTGGTATGTTCAGTTTTACAGCAACCTCTTTTTTTATTTTGGATATAGTCGTAGTTGGGAGAACCTAAAATTAAAATATTGCTTAGATTTATATGCAAACGACAAACTGCAGTTATGTTTTAGTATGTAACATACTTCAATTACACATTCTCCACCTTGTAGCTTCTTCACAGTTATTTTCATTTTGGATTCGATGTATACCGTCTAGACGAAATTGAAAAGCAAGTATAATAAATATGATCTTCTTATTTTAACCCTAAAACAAAAGCGATATATTCAGCAATTGTTAACAATCGATGTCGATTTCTCATTCTCAAGAAATTTTGTCATAGCACACCTATTACCTATGCACAGAGTAATATTATTCCTGTACCTACCTCTATAAAATTGTTCAGTGCCAAGGAATTAATAAGTAGACAACACTTATAATTTCCTTATTCAACGCATATAATTTTGATAAATGATATTGACAATTGACATTATTAACGTTTACCACAGACTTCTAACGGCTGGGCGAAACGTAGACAGAGAAACATTTCTCTCTTTACGTAACGAAACTACAATTTGTAATTTATTCATATATAAGCACTGCTATACTTATATTTTGAACTAGATAAATTAAATACGTTAAGTAAAAAAGTCTACCTGCTTATTTTACGTTAATCAAAATCGAAACCACTCTTTATTCAATTTAGCCCCTATAGAGGGACTTATGAAAGTACATTTTTTTAATAATTACAACATAGTAAACATATGATGTTACATTCGTTTTTAGTGGATGCACACAGAGAGAGGCCTCACTTCCAGACGTCACCATCGACTTTCACATACTGATCCACCCTGTAATAGCCTTTATGAATTAAGACTCGTTTAATATAGCACTTGAACCTATTATCTGGCAAGTCGGTAATGTGTTTTGGGACTTTCTTATAAAATCTAACACGATTACCTAAAAAACTATTACTAGTCTTAGTCAGACTAAAACATAGAGTGACCAATTTATTATTATTTCTAGTATAATCGGTCTTTTACTAAATCCATATATCATAATATAATAATCATTTAATATAATAAACAAGAAAGGTTGTGAGAACGGATGTATATTTGTTACTTTTTCACGCGAAAAACACTAAAAGGAGATTATTGAAACTCTGTAATAATAGAACTCATACAAGTAACATATAGACTATGTATGACTATAAGTGTAAAGTAAATTTGAATAAGTACTATCATTCTTAGTATATAGTATCTTATCTATGACTATCATCGTTAAACTATGAAGGCGTATGCTGCACAAACTATCAGAGTTATAATTATAATGCTATCATTTGTAACAGATCAGAATCAGACGAAGTTGTGAAATGCTGCTGCTCGTTCATATTTTTTAAAACACCAAAAAAGTTGCAGTATAATGAAAATAAGGAACTTCGCTCCAATAATGAAGATAAAGTAATTAAAAATAAAATTAGTAAAGAAAAATACATTCTATACTACAAGAGATTGAAGATAAATTGCAACTGAATTAAATATCCAATTTATATCGTAGCTCCTTTACTAACTCTTTTTCTCCCAAATATTAAAACAGTTTTCCATATTCTCACTCACATATATCTACTACAGGCACTTTTATTGTCGTTATAATATAAATATATGGATATCGGTTGTATAGTTCGGTGAAACTGTGAAGACCATTCCAGGCCAATAGCGATTTCATTTCGAAAAAAAAAATGTCGGATGTAGAACAATACCTATGATAGATACGTATTCAAAAATTATTAGCTATTCGAAAAGAAAAACGGATAATCTGTTATAAGAAATTATACATCATATATGAAAAAAATATATTTTCCAACGCGTCTCTCAAATAATTTTTAAATTTTTACCTCCGTTTTTTAAACAATTTTGTATAATTTGCATTACTTATATTTTGAAAAGGTATGAAATTCATGTCAGTGTATAATAAAATATCCATTGGATGTATGAGTGGATGAAGAAAATATGTCAGAAATAAGTAATTTTACAGAAATATGCACCAAAGTTTGGTTATATTTTTGTCTATATCATATATTATGTTCATAGTTATACTTTGGTTTATTTTCATTTCTAAACCTGATTGCGTTAACCTCATAAGAATGGAATTTGTATTCTAATACTTTCATTTAGGTCATAAAAAGAAAAAAAAATGTTGCATCACCTTCATTCACCCATGTTTGCAATTTTATTATAGTTGTATCACTATGACTGCTGCCTACATAACAATATGGACGAAGTCATTAAGTTGTCGAACAGCTAATGCTTAATAGAAACAAATTTTATTAGAGGAAAAATATGATTTACACAAATTAACTATAACTTAAGTTTATATATTTAGCATACTATTAAAAAAAAGGTATTTTCTTTGATTGTATACATGCAGGTTGGGTTAATAATAAGCATGGCCATATAGATTTGAACATCAAACACTATATAAAAAAGAAGAATAGACAGTTTGCAAAGTTTTCATTTTTCACGTCAAGATTTTCTGAAATAAATAATTAATTACCAAGGTGATATTTTAACACTTTGAAACTACTTCCGTAGAATTATGGAAACCAACTTAAACTTTACAGTTAAGAATAGCCCTTCCGATAATGGACAAGAAAATCTCGACGATGCGGAGGATTTAAAAAATACAGATCCCTATTTAGAAATGAAGTACTTCGAAGGTAATTCTAAATTATTGCGAATAATTGATTGAAAACTGAAAATTAAAAAAAAAAAAACAAACCAAAGACGTAACATGTAGTTTTGACAAAAGCTTCGCATCACCAGTATCCATAGGATATTTTTACTTCAATTTGAATAATGCTTGCATAAATTACATGTACATCTTCTGCATCTGCGATGCAAAAATTGTATAAAATAATATAAAATATATCCAGTTTCATATTCTATTATAATATATATAAAGGTTTATTATATAATTTAACAGTATAATATTTGAGCCTTTTGTAAAAAAAATTACTATTACTATTATTTGTCATGCTTTAAATTAATCGACTCAAGTTTTAGACACGTAATTAGTTGTTAGTAACTATTGTACAACCCTAGCTAATAATTTGGCCCGGGGTCTCCGTAGCCTAGGAAACGGGTGTAGCTACAGAACAACAACATTGATAAGTCATTCTGATAACGTGTTATATAAAAATTGATAGAAATTCATTGAAATTTAATTTGCTATTCCGTAAGCTTCACGATATCCATAAAATTCATAAAAATTGTATTTACTTCGTGCGGGCAATGGAAATTTTGACAGATCAAATTCTGCCTGCCAGGTAAGCTGCAAATATTCTTGGATATTATAATATCATTCTAGGATAATACGTTATATCACTAGTAATGTCGCAGTAAAAATAGCGAATGGTGTCGACTAGAAGAACGTCTTTCTTACTCGGCGGGAAGAATGAAATGCGGTCCCCACGGCCTGCTTCGTATGTGTATTATCACGGGTGATCGTAGTAGGGAGTTTGCGGTAGCCCCGACTGGTACGGCACGCGGCCTATTTACCTGTAACACATGATTGCGCACTTATATATTACCTTAATAAGTTGTCACTCTGTAAGGAATATAAAATGACTCTATTTCCTAAATTATACATTATATTTACAATTAATATGAATTATTGCGACACTCGACAAAAATACTTTTCATATATATTAGGCATATCAAAATTAATTCCTAATTTTTGGAACTATACATTGATTTTAAAAAGTCTTTCACTAATGGCAACCTAAGTTAAATAAATTCCCTATATATTTCCTAAATACTTAAGGATATTTGTTATTTATCTACTTTATTATTATCTCTAACAAATTACCAGGTTTGTGACTAATACAAAATATATGAATACATAGTTTATTATAAATATTTCTTTATAATTTACTTTATAAAATAGTTATAATTACCTTAAAACCCTATTTTATTGAGAAATTACTTGAATCTTGTTTATGTTGAGATTAACTTAGTAAAAATATAGTTTATTCTATAATAAATATAGTTTAGAAGTTAGAGTTTAGTAACTAAGCTAAAAAAATAAAATCAGAATATTAACACATCACAGTAACAAAATAGCAATGTAGGATAATTATGAAAACAATATTGTTCACTGATGTGTCACAGTACATAGCAGGTGGTGTCAACGATGCGTAACAAAGCACCTGCCCGCACCCCACTGTAGCCCTATCATGCCACACAGCTCACAAGTTACATGAAACATCCAAACACAAGTGTATTTCAAAATGTCTCACATAGAAACGGGTGTTTGATCAATAACTCAATGTGGCAATCAGTGTAATATCACAACAATGCTTACAAGGTTCTCTGAAGTGTTATTTATCTTGATCTAATTATTTTTAAAGTGAAAATGTCTCAAATGGGCTTTGAAAATGTGTTTTACTTAGAAAGTGAGTAGATATATACTTATGTTGTTATTCAGAGTGAAAGTGAGGTGGGAAGGATGAGGTGTTGCCGGGATACGCTCCGCGGGCTCTCCTCCCGGGCTCGTACCAGATCAATAATATCTCTATCACCTTGGATGGTGTTATGCAATGATTTAAATATCAATTGTGCTTTATTATTGTCTTACTATATAAATTTTAGTTAAACTTTAATATAAAATGACATTTTGTCTAGTCATGAAATATTTTTTTAACATATATCTCAATAAAACTCAATAATAGTCTCAATGATACTTATACAATAAACTTAATATATTAAATCTGTAACCATTTAATATTGATTCATGATTTCTAGTGTTTGGTTTATATTTATAGTACTGAAATTTTTAAAGTTATAAAAAAAATCCATCCAAATAATACTCTTACTCAATTTATGTTCATTTTTGGTGTTGTTTTTAATTATATAATTTTGGTGCAACACCACTTAAGACTTAGCTTTGTTATTAGTAAAAATAATAAATATTAATCTGATACCTGTAGTGCTTATTCAAAAAACATAAGAAATTGAGATAAAAAATTGTACTATTTCATAACAGCTTCAATATTAATCTAGCAAATAGATTAATTATAATTCTGAATGCTATAATGTAGGGCTCCACAAACAGGCTCCAACAAGTACAGGTAACTAATAAGAGGGTTGAATTTCCCCTTTTCTAATTATTTTAATTGGTATAGTGATTAAATTGTTCTTACAATATGCAACTCTTGAGTATTTTAGATATATATTTTTCATATTGAACTCTGTGTTCAATTTGTCAAAATGTAAGTAAAATAAAACAATTATGGTGGTAATAGACATGGTAAATCTAGTATAAATAATAAATTTGGAGATGGTAGGTATGTAAAACAATTATATAAAATTATTTTGTTTATACAATTTTTATAACATAATCTTTAACACTTATCAGGTTCATGAGTTATAATAATTTAAATTAGTGAGTTTTTAAATTAAAATAGAGAATACACTTTAAATAACATTTGTTAAGAATCAAGTGGATATGTATCCATTTCGTCAAAAATTGAAACCAAAAGCTTTTTTTTTATATCATAGGAGGAAAACGAACAGATGGGTCACCTGATGTTAGGTGATCACCACCATCCATAGACACTTGCAACAACCAGGGGAGTCACAAGTGCGTTGCCAGCCTGTATTTGGGAGGAGGGCGGGGGGGGGACAGGAACGGAAGGAGGAAGGGGAAGGGTACATAGGTCTCCGGTTCTCTCACTGAACGAACGAAACGCAACAATGCAAGCACTGTTACTTCACGTCGGTTTTCTGTGAGTGGGTGGTGCTTCCCTGGACGAGCCGACCTATTCGTGCTGAAAACAATAATAGTTTCAGCTTGGCTCTACCACTACATAATTTTGTATAATAGAAAAAAAACTACTTTCTTGTGATTTTGTAGCAAATGTAAAGTACATGTTGTTTTAGATAACGCAATATTTGCCGCGGGTTTGAGTTTCGTTGATAACGTAAAAATATGTTATCAATGCACATCGAAACTGTAATCCGGAGTATTAGTACGTAGGTGCTAGTGTTATATAAATTATGTATAGAATTACTTGACAAAAGAGCAATTACAAAGAGTATGAATAATTAATCCTTTTTGATTGGAATTCGAATTTGCGCAAGATTTTCCAAAATCGAGACTCAGTTGAAGTATCCGCATTCATGATTCCTGAAATAGTGTACATGAACCTCTAAGGGTCTAAATATGTGATTATTTTAGATTTATCAAGTCATTTATCAACGTTTTAGCGTTTGGTCACAGTCTAATCCACAAATCACGCCGCGGTGGTCTGGGGGTTAATTTCGCTCACACCACACCAGACTAGGCCACCCCTTGGCAGTGGCAAAAGCCTAGATCCGTTCCTTCGGCGTAGAGCGCTTGAGTATGCTGCACGCGCGACATAGTGACACAAAATCTTATAACATTGCAACAACATTACACATATTAACACCAGACACGTGCACGCCCACATGCTTACACATGAAAGTGGAAGGGTTTTATTTTACTTTTTCCCTTATCGAACTGAAATTTGTAGTTCAGAAAAATTATCCGACATAAAATACATATAAGAGTTGTTGAGCTTTGTATGCTGGGTACACATAGATGTTTCAATAACTCATATAAGTATGAATATTTAGCTTAGCTTCGGTTAGCTCAGATAGGTCGCGATTTGCGTGAATCACGCAACATCCTAAGCCGAGGTGTGCCGTGTACCCTTGAGCTAGTTGTCAAAATAAAATCGGCTGAGTGCTTTAAGCGCTGGCCTTAGGTGTCCGGTGAAGCTATTAAGACCTTGCTAAGTCAATAGCGTACTCATTCGAAAAAAAAATCATTAAAACGTCCATGGCCATATTTTTTTGCTTGAACGTTTGAAAACTAGTCAGAATAGAAAAAACCCTACCACCTTTTTATGGTTTCATCAAGATCTTTTCCTTCACTGAAAGCTCCGCCTCAATCGCAACGTCTAGTTATTCGAATTGATATCACTGTACTTGATGGTAATCACAGTGTGATGTAGTAAAGGGCCGTTCAAGTATTACCGTAAGTAGAACTATTGTAATTTCTGACCGTCCTTTCCCCTTAGTCCGAATAGTAAGCAATGCTGTTGACTCCCACGCTTGCGTTAACGTCTATATAAGTATTTTTAAATATATTCTGGTTTCCTTATTGATTCATGGGCCGCTGTATAGTCTATAGAGGATTTTTTTTTTTGAAGTGTAAACGCTGTTGACCTGGAAAGGTCTATACAGCTTCACCGCACTATTGAGGCGAGCGCTGAAGGCACTCAACCGATTTGGGATGTTTGGGCGACTAACTCAAGGGTGCACGGCACACCTCGGCTTGGGCTGTCGCCTGTTTTGTGCAAAAATCGCGATCTATCTGAGCTAACCTAAGCTATCTTGATATACGTATGAGTTATTGAAACATGCATGTGTACCAAGCATGCGTGCCTCAACAACTCCTAAATGTATTTTGCGTCGGAACAAATCCTCTAGACTTTTGTATATAGCATAAGATAGGGAAAAATAAGGGTAGAACTCTTTCTCGTTTATTTCTCTGAAAAAGAAAAACAGCGTGTAAGCGTATAGGTGTGCACGTGTGTATAGATGATGTTTTAGCAGCGATGTAATGTTTTGTATCACTGTATCGCGTGAGCAGCGTACTCGAGGGCTCCACGCCGAGGGAACGGACCTAGGCTTGAGCCGCTGCCGAGGGGGTCTAATCTGGTGTGCGGGTGCGAAATTTACCCCCGGACCACGGCGGCGTGATCTGTGGTTACGCGGGCGTGGGCGTGAACACGCTCTGTTTGGAGAGACAGGCTGGTACTGATCGTTCACTGACGTGATTGAGGAGGGTCGTTAAAAATGTGTCGCAGTCGTCTTCTATACTGCGTAGCGTTAGGTACGAGTTCATAGTTCACGGCGGATACCACTAACGGGCTCGGATGATTCGCGGCTTTTTCGAAATAACAGCTTGTGAGTGATTTTATATACGCCCAAACAGAAGGCATCTCCAGGTCCCTGTGGAGATCCTTATTCCGGACGTACCATGGGGTACCGGTGATTTTACGTAGGGATCGGATAGAGAAATTAACTTATAGTGGTTCGCTACTAGGATGATAATAGCGCAGTGGACGAAACCACATGCCTCATATATCAGACTTACACATCCAGATTCCCCCGTCCCTTATGTTATAAAAAATACGTTATTGAAAGTAAGCTCCCCGGCCACTCGTTATTGTTTACGTAATGCTTGAATGGCTCCAAAACCGCAGTAACCAACTGTTTACAATCTAGTAGTTTTACTCGGTGTCATACTGGTAGCTAAATTGGTTAATTCTGACACGCGACAAACCAAAAGAGAGATCAAAGAGTTATGTTTGTGCATGGTCATCGCGACCACCACACAACCTGTCTGCTTGGTACAAAATCACGTTTGTCCGCATGAGGATCATATTTCAGAAGGACGAGAATTATTGATAATGGCGTAATTAACCATTTCAGACTTTGAGTGCGCCGGCGACGAGGTGTTAGTGGAATCGTCGCCGCCCGCCTCTCCTGATATGGCGGCGCGGCTTGCGGTGCCCGCGCAGGTTTATATCTTTTTGTACTTAGTTATTTTAATTTAGTGTTCCTATACATGCCACGCGTTGGTATCAAATTAACGTTTTAGTGCCATTTCGTAACATTCCAGTGAATGTTTTCTTTTGTGGCAGTGGTCAATCAATTCCGAGCGGAAGTGCAAAGTATCGTTTACTATATTATTTGTGCAAGGAGTTTGTTCCTTTCTTTTTTCGGATGCTTATAGAAATGAAACAAAAGTTGTGAATTTAGGGGGTGATCATGTCTTGAGATGGAAATCCTAGTGATAGCAAAATTGAATTTAAACACAATATTTTGGGAATATAATGGGAGTATATGTTAGTTACTTGGGAGTATACATTATTCACTTCGGATTATACATTGTTCACTTAGGGGTATAAGTTATTCTCTTTTGGTTTCTCTTTCGTTATTTATTTGGGAGTATACGGTTTTTTTTTTTTCCAAATGACTCCGCTATTGACCCAGTAAGGTCTTAACAGCTTCACCGGACTATTAAGGCGAGCGCTTAAGGCACTCAGCCGATTTTATTTTGGCAACCAGCTCAAGAGCGCACGGCACACCTCGGCTTGGCTATTGCCCGTTGCATGCAAAATCGTGACCTATCCCAGCCAACTATTCATATATGTATGAGTTGTTGAAACGTATATGTGTACCAAGCATACACGCCTCAACAACTACCAAGCATACACGCCTCAACAACTACCAAGCATACACGCCTCAACAACTCCTAGGGAGTATACGTTGTTTCTTGTAAGTATACTTGAGTGGTTGTGGTCAGGGTGACGGCGCGGGCGGCGGCGCTTCACCTTCGGCTGTACGCGAGCTTATCGTGATACCGGAGTTACCCAACGCGATTCATCTCCAGCATGCTATTCAACAGGTGATATTAGTTTGATTTGATTGATTGAGAACATTATTTAAATGAATCGATGGCAACTCTTATTTCTGCATTCCTCTATATTTATTAATCTCTATGACACTAGTCTTATTAGGAGTCTTCGGGTAAGGAAACTCCGTGAGGCATACATAGTTTTTATGTAAAGCAACTTTGTTTTTACATTATAGTTACTTATGTGCGTTATGTGACATCCTCGAGATTAAATTTTCAGTTTGTCTCGGAAATTTCGGCCACAATTGTAACACACTATGAAGTTACTGGAAGGAGTTTTTCGCAGGATCTTACTTTGTTATGTTGCTTTATATTTTATTCATAATCTTGTGTTATTTGATTCTATATTTTGTAATATTGATGGTGTTATATGTAATATAGTTCGGTTATTGTGCACAAGTGAAGTGAATGGGAAAGAGTGGCATGGACTATGAAGCTTGAGATACTACAAAAACTACATGGAAAGTTTTAGCAAGGGGGCCACCATTTTGTTAGAACATTGACATCACAATACCCTAGTAATATTATTAACTACTCGAAATGGCAGTAATAATCTTGAAGAATGGTTTCCAAAATTGAATTAAAAAAATAACTCGAAGTACATAATCGATCTCTTTGCAATATAAATATTATTTTATATAATTTGTTCATGTCATTTATTCATAGTGTTTTTTTAGCGTTCAGACTGTTGAAATGTGTAAAAAAATTATATTGACATCAGAGAAGAATAGCTTGCCTACATACATAGTATAATATACACTATTTTATATTTCCTTGTGTCATTTTTAGTTTTAAAATTTGTCCGTGGGTATCCAGGTTTCCAGTACAGTCGTAGAAGTCAACGGTGACAGTTCTGGTCATTCTAGCCCGACGGCTGACGGTCAACACACCTACATCGCAGTTGCCAGTAAGTAACTTGTTTTTCTAAGTAGAATCTTCTAGACATTATTGCTTTATTTCGATAACATTGTGTGTCAAAGTCAAGTTATAGTGTACGCAACGTTTGTAAAGTAGAAGTTTTAGGACAATATTCTTGTTTATTAAATATTTGAAATGTATTTCATTAACATTTACAGTTCTGTAAGTGCTTTGTAATAGTGTTGTATCTTTATTAATGTAATTGTCGATAAATTCTGCAATTTAAATAAAGTCGTATTTTGTTCGCCTAAGAATTTACGAGTGAAATTGAAATATATTACCGTATTGGAAAACATATTTTCCTTTGAAAAAAAAAATCTAATTAATCAGTCAATTAAGCAATGTCCACTGGTATTAAAATTTTAGAAGACTTCAATGAAGTCGAGAAAAATTAACAACAGTGCAAATGCTAGGACAGAACGATTAGCTACTTGAAGATTTTTATTACCGCTAAAGCTGAACAACCGTTAATGTGCACATTATCTAGCTAATCTGCAGATTAACTGATTGTTCCGTTAGCGTTTGGAATCGGAGGGTTTCAGCATTGACTCGCTGCTCGCGTTTCTTTTTATCATAATTTCAACATAAGCTACTGGTCCAATGATATTGCCGCTATTGGGTATATCTACACCATCACAATGGGAAATCAAGCAATTCCCGACACTTTAATGGATAAATCTAGTTAAACTGCACATTTTTTACATACTCTGTGGGATGTCTAATTTCTGCACTTTCGCCGATAATATATACATAAATTCCGAGAAAATATTTAAGCTGCGAGCTGTTGTCATTTTGGATATGTTATAGCGAATTATTACAACGGGGTTTTCATCACTATTGTATGTTTGTAGCCGGTAAAAACATTTGATATGTCGATGTATAATAAAAAAGGATACTTCGACAAAGGCTATGGATTTTAATTAATATAAAATGAATATTCCATATGTCGATATATCGATATGTTACACTAAAATTTGTTATAATTACCGCTATACCGATACACTCTTATCATAATGATATCGATAACTTTAACTTAAGTTATAGTAAGGTGTAGTAATCTTCTACCGTAATATAAGAATATGATTTTAAAAGTCCCATATTGTTATATTTAGACTATTTTTTTGCACTCCGGATTACGTATTTCGCATGGCCAAAGTCACTAAATGTCGAACTCATTTTTGTAATCCCGGGGCCAGGCTGCGCTGTATTCTACGTTATTAGTTGATTTTGTTGTTGTAAGACATACATATAGTCTAGAGCATGACGTATATATTGTTTGCACCGTATCCTATATACAGCACATATAATTATGTTTATTTATTTGTGCCTTTTTTGTTTTACGTGTTCGCATCACTGTAGTGCAAGACGCGTGGTCTCCTGACAACTCGTGTGCCCTTGTCAAGGTCGAGGAAATCAGTGATCAAGAAAGCAAGTGTTTTTTTTTAAATTTATTTTCGCTTTATATAACGCTTTTAATGTTGTCTGATTGCTTTGCATGGAGGAGTTATATGTTTTAAAATCCATTTTTTGAGATAAATTGATTTGAATATATTATCAGTCAACGGTGTCGCTTTATAGTGTTCCCGGAATTTATTATATGGAATGGTGGAAGGGGAAGGATAATTCTATTTTAATCCTTGTTTTTTTATTAAATTAAACCGAAAGCATTGCAGTATCCTAAACAAAATTATAAATGCAAAATGTATTTTTTACTACGTTTTTACGCCTTACCTAATCAACTAATCATCATGAAATTTTGCATACAAGTTTTCTAATGTACAAAAAGGACTTAGATAGATGCATAATTATAGGACCAGAACACATGCTTGTCAATAGCGTACCAGATGCTGGTAAACCGAAATGTTGGTTGAAGCCGCGATGTACATATGTGTTTCATATATATTAACATATACGGTTTCTAGAAACAAGCTTCGTCATGCTAGTTATGTGCCACAGATTTCTCCTCATTTTCCCGCGAGAGGCAAAAACAAAACGAGCTGCAATATCCTGTTTACATATACCAGTAGCTTGTTCTTACCAGTATCTGGCATGCTTCTGTGTAAGTAACAAGCTTGTGTATCCTGGGTTATAGGGCGGTAGAGCTGTTGAAATGCTACGGGCTCTTAACACGACCGAGTGCTCTGCTCAAAAGTAGTAATACTGTCTGGTAATTACTTCAGTGATTTATTAAAATTAAATTACAACGTGACGATTTTTATCGAGGCCCCATTTTCTAGGTTTATCTTGTTCGCCATCTTAGAGCTCATCGTCATTTAAAATCATGTGAAATTGTGATTAAACTCTTAAACTAAAGTAACTTGCCAGTAAAGTGTAAAATTGCAATTCTATAATGGTGGAAAGTCTGACTATGATGCAGTTCCCAGTCTTTGCGTGTTATTTAATTAGCCTTTCTGCCGTCGATTTGTATAACAATAATTATTCTAGCATATCACCTTTACTTACATATCATACTGTATTCAAATTTTCACTAATCAAATGCAATGATCATAATGACTATTACGCTGATAATTTTGTATTTGGTTGTGGTTTTTTTGTTTTTCATGAAACGAAATACTAACTCAAATTTTATACATTTACTGCTTAATTTTGACTAAAAATATCTATCGGAGCGGATGTCTTTATTCGAAATCACGGCTAGGGGTTTATCTTTTTGTACCTTGAGAAACCTTTGATATAATGTCCGAAATCAAAAAATGCTGAATAAACTTCACCCCACGGGTCGTTTGATGTGATTATCTCCCACCTGTCAATCTGATACCCGTATTCAATTCCCTGTTTGATAGTGATACCGTTAAAGCACCTGGTTTTACTTGTCCTACTCTATATCATATTTTTAGCTATTTAGGGATATTAAAATTATAGAAAAATAATTTACAAAACTTGTCAATTAAAACTTGTGAGCGTTTTTGGATGTTATTGTATTGACTACTTTAGTAATCGTTCTGATTAGTAGTCTCGATGCGTTATTGGAATATATCACTACATATTATGAATCAAAGTCCTCTGCTACGTCTCTCTGTCTGTCTGCAAGTCATGTCGTTCATGAGGAAGGTTTAGGTATAGAATATGTCAGGTTTTTTCTTTATTATCAGGTGGGACAACGTTTGCTGGGCCCGCTAGTGCGTTATAAATTACAATAGAATGCTCCGTGTGTTATGAGAGATTCTCCATTGGAATAAATTCAGGAATTTTAACCTCCTATCTAACGCTCATAAGGAATGTATTCTTGGAAATGCTATTCTAATATCAATGAAGAAAGAGTGAGAAAGAAAGAAAAAAAAATGTTGATGGAATCAAATAGGAAATGCTTAAAACAATAAAATATGTACGAGTTAGAACGCTGAACTATATCACATAACCATCTCCCTGCCATCTAGATACTGCTGTACAAGACAGTACTGAGTATAAAAATATAAATTGTTTTCCATAATTTCATGTTTCTACACTTGCCAGTTTAAGCTGTGTTTTGTCCATTATTGTCTTAAGAACTTATCAAGGTATCAAGTGACAATAGTGGTGTGTTTAACCAATACCAAAAATACTACCCAAAAAATGACATTTTATAAATTTGAGGACCGGGGCGTCAATGATTAGGTTGTAACAGGATATGTGAAAAATTGGATATCTCTAAGAAAAGACTGTGAGAAAAATTATAAGTTCTGTACCTTGTAACTGGGAGAATATTACTCGATGAACACTGCCTACCCCACAGTAAATACCTTAAGAAATTCGTAATGATATGCTGCAAAAGTTACTACAAAAAATAATGACACTCAAATAGGTTCTGAGGTCTGGTATATAAATAACTCGGCTCTACCAAGCTCTGTAAGGAATCAAGTTTCCGTAAGAGAATTCCGCAAAGAAATAATAAATTATGCATCTTGTAACTAGATGGCGTGACTATGACAATATTATTAGTCTCGAGAAATTCCTTACAAAAATACTTATGAACAATTCATATATATATATTGAAATATAAATTGCATCTCTTTGAAAATGATACCGTGAAAGTGTACTAATAAAATTCATTACAAAAAAGGAAATAATACTAGATAATTGCAGTACTCCCCTAGGGATTATCTACCTGAACGATCATCGTGAATAGGGCACTGCTAAGGGGTTCGGATGATCTCTATTGTAGGTGCCGTGTAACACTGCACCTGTGCTGCTGGTTACCTCTCATTTGACGCGTGCTGTGCGCGTGCACGGATCTAATATCTTATATTTTTTATATAGCGGATGTTTCCAAATTTAATTCATATATTTTTAAATCCAATATTCATATGGCCTGTTCTTTGACGGAGGATTTATTTCTATTGGAATAATTAAATATAAGAAATAATTTGATTAGAGATTTTGGTAATTTGCATATACCATTATACAGAGTTTATTTAATCAGAAATAAATCTTAGTGAAGGTAAAAAAACAATATTTTGACTTTTGTGTACGTATTGGGAAGTTAAAATATTTATTACCACGTTAAGTTATAGTGTTATAATTGTTATAATTATAAAACATAACTCTCTTTGATATTGTAACATATGTAAATAGGAGTATAGTAAGCATTGTATAAAGGTAATCTTTAATTTCTCAGGATGTTTAGTACGTAAATATTCATAATCACTACTAGATTAAAGTGTTCTATGGGTTTTATGCAATGGCCACAATAGGAATTACATGGTTTAGTCTACTTCCAATATTTTAGCAATAGTTTACCATTCAAATAGATACGGTTTTTATTTATTTATATACTTCGAAAGCATATCATATAGTTACCCAAATTGGACAAAATAGTAAGGATAATTAAAAATATACGAGACTAAATATGAAAGTATACAAAATTTTAACTAATTACATTATAAGATATAAATTTAAAAGCTATAATTAGGTATAAATTAATAATCAATAATAAAGAATAATATACCTATGAAGGAATACAAAATAAAATGTTTAGATTACAGATTAATATAAGCTTATAAAGCATTGATTCTCTCTTTATAATCATTAAAGTTAATTTGTATTGTTATTGTTAATAAACGTAACAAAATACCTTAACCCCTCGATTGTGTATAGCAAAAGGAACTTTCCCCAATTTAATGAAAATTAGCAAAGTAGTTCCTTTGTTTAAATCAGGATGCAGAAGTAGTCTTGGGAATTATAGATCTATTTCTGTACTTCCGTCGTTAAGTAAAGTTTTTGAAAAGATTATGCTCAACCATTTAGTGGACTATTTCAGTGTGCATAAGTTTCTGGATGGTCGACAGTTTGGTTTTACGAAAGCGAAATCTACTACTGACGCTGGGGCAACGCTCATAAGCTATATATTGAGTGCCTGGGAGGTGTTTTGGGGTGTAAGGGGTGTCGAGTAACATCTTAAGACTTGAGACACCCAAGCCAACCTCACCTGCACGTGGTGCACCCTGCTGAATAACGAACGAGGCAATGGCGAAAGCGGGGTGGTAGGGTTTTACAGCCCGACTGGGTCGTAACCACCATGTATATGGCGAACAAGCCCGTCATAGTGACTCGCTTCTGCGCGTCGCGTTTCGGGATCAGCCTGTGCATATCCAGTACCGGGTGACTTTCGTCATTATGGCCGGCATGACAGCGGCAGCCGGCGATGGATAATCTGTCTCTCGGTGGTTGCCGATGTTTTTGGATTGTACTATGCTTAACATCAGGCATAGTGCAGTCACTATGTCGTGCTTCAATAAAAAAAAAAAAAGGATTCGCATGATGCAGTTGGTGTATTCTGCGATCTTTCTAAGGCCTTTGATTGCGTTGACCATAGTACACTTATTCTAAAATTAAAACATTATGGTATTTGTGGAACTTCTCTCGACCTTCTAGTCTCTTATTTAAAAGATCGTTGTCAGAAAGTTAGCATACAAGGAGTAACCTCTGCAGGATCCTTTGTGCGAATTGGCGTCCCTCAGGGCTCTATACTAGGGCCGTTCTTGTTCTTAATTTACATAAATGATCTGCCGCTAATGGTCAATAACTGTGCTGACATGGTGCTTTTTGCAGACGATACTTCAATTATATTTAAAGTGAAAAGGACAGATTCAGAGGTTAGGCATGTAAATAATACTCTAAATGAAATTTCTCATTGGTTTGCATTAAATAACTTAGTGCTAAATACAGGCAAAACAAAATGTATAAGATTTGTTTTGCCTAATGTTCCACGAGTTGATATCAGCATCAGAATTGAGGGGAATTTTGTAGAGTTAATTGATAATACTGTATTCTTGGGTATCACACTGGATTTAAAATTACAATGGGGTCCTCAAATTAAACAATTGACAAGCAAATTAAGTTATGCTGCATTTGCAGTACGTGAAATTCGCCAGCTAACTGATATTGCCACTGCTAGGTTAGTCTACTTCGCCTACTTCCATAGCTTAATGTCTTATGGCATTCTGTTGTGGGGGACAGCAGCTGAGGTAGACACCATATTTTTATTACAAAAACGAGCAGTTAGAGCAATTTACAATATGGGACCTCGTGAATCCTTAAAGACTAAGTTCAAGGAATTCGGTATCTTAACCCTGCCATCCCAATACATTCTTGATAATTTAATGTATGTTCGAAAGAACCTTGATAAACTGGATTTTGTAAAAGGCCGGCATAGTCTAAATACTAGGAACCGTGACAAACTGGTTATCCCATGTTTTAGACTTAGTAAAACGAGTAATAGTTTTTTGGGAAATAGTGTACGGTTCTATAACAAAATTCCAAAGGATATTACCGATTTGCCTGATTGTGAATTTAAGCGCCATGTCAAGCGGATTTTGGTCTCAAAATACTATTATAGAGTAGATCAGTATGTGAACGATAGTGATGTCTGGAATTGACTCATCTCTGTGCATCCATTAATTTTTTTTTCCATTAAAAGTTTCTGTCATGTATGTAATATAGTCTAAATATTATATATATTAAAAAGATAAACCAGATCGAGTTTCTTGCCGGTTCTTCTCGATGACTGGGTTGTTTTGGAACCGGTGGTAGTTTTTGACGTTTATAAGTGCCTTATTAGGGCCTAAACTGAATAAAGTATTTTTGATTTGATTGATATCTAAATAAAAACTTTTTAACAAAAAATGAAACCGCCGAAAAAACTGAAAAGCAAAAAATAACAAACCTTTTACTTTATTCATCTTAATAACTAAGTTCTTAAACTAATGTAAGTATACCTAAGTAATTTTAAGTCGGCGCCAATCAAGCAAATTAATTAATTACGTAAAGCGTGATGCGCGGCGGCAGCGCAGCGTGACACACCCCTTGCATGCCGAACGCTTGCGAAGCAACCCGAACGGGCACACACGTTACCGCTGGAGATCTCACATTGTGTTTTTAATTTGATTTGGTTATTTTTGTGAATTTAAGTAATCTAATGATCTTTGTTCATTGGTTGTTTGGCGCCGACTCAAAATTTCTTAGGTATACTTACATTAGTTTAAGAACTTAGTTATTAAGATGAATAAAGTAAAAGGTTTGTTATTTTTTGCTTTTCAGTTTTTTCGGCGGTTTCATTTTTTGTTAAAAAGTTTTTATTTCATAATTTTTTGTGGCTATGATCTTACTAATTACTACAAGCCTAATTTATTTGTAATACACAACTCAGAAGCTGAATTATAAATCATGCCCGGTTTTCTTACCCTTGGGGTTGCTTTTTTCATGTTTACATGTATATGGGATCAACTTTTGGGTATACTCTTTCAAATTAAAAGATAATAATTTAATTCGGACTATTCTGTCTAAAGGTATGCGCGATCATAGACATAATCAGTGCGTGAATAATCAATCATTATCGATTTTCATACTCTTAGGGTTGAAATTTTTTTCCCAAATTTAAATGGGACCAACTTCGGAGTATACCCTTTCCAATAAAAAAAGAATGATTAAAATCGGACTATACTGTAAGTGTAATACACAACTCAGAAGCTGAATTATAAATCATACCCCGTTTTCCTACCCTTGGGGTTGATTTTTTCATGTTTACATGTATATGGGACCAACTTCTGGGTATACTCTTTCAAATCAAAGGATAATAATTCAACTCGGACTATTCTGTCTAGAGATATGCGCGGTCATAGACATAATCAGTGCGTGAATAATCAATCATTCTTGATTTTCATACCCTTAGGGTTGAAATTTTTTTCCCAAATTTAAATGGGACCAACTTCGGAGTATACCCTTTCCAATAAAAAAAGAATTATTAAAATCGGACTATACTGTAAAAAGTTATGCGTGATCATACATAAAAAAAAAAAAAAAAATATACGCGACGAATTGAGAACCTCCTCCGTTTTTTTCGTCGGTTAAAAAACAATTCTCAAAATGGGGCACGATGTTTTTAAATTGTCTAGCCAATTTTTAAAATTATAATTTTACATTAGGTAATTTGTAATAATTGTTCAAATTTTAAATATTTGATAAATATGGTATTTATTAAAATTATGTTACTTGGTCGGTGCATAATAATGTCTAAATTTTTTTGTATGGATCTTAAACCATGGAAAACCCAATACATAGTTTGATAGCTGTTGCCAGTACTTGCTTTTTATTGATACGAACGAAACTGAAGTGGTACCTGCGTGGCTCTCCTTAAACGAAAACCTTTAATAATCTTTATATTAATGTGTTCAAAATAATATTTATTTGAATTGTGATGGTTACCTTTGAGTCGACGCTCGCCAGAGTCTCGTCGCGGGCGTTGCTTTTCGACTGGCTTTATTGGTTCCAATTTTATGTAATGTTATATTGTTACCAAGTGGATTTAATAAGTAAGATTATATACTATTACGTATTTATAGGTTTTTATATATCTACTTAATAAATTTGTTAAGAGTAACTGCCAGACTATAGAGTACTTAAATTGGTGTATCTTGAAATTTTACATTTACCACAGGAATTCTTCATGTGGCTAACTTTAATAAAACAAGGAGAGGCTTTTAAAAATTGATGTCTTGAGGGAGTTGATAGTAGACGATTCCTGAGATGAGTTAATTGAAAATTGAATCTAATCAACATCTATCCAAAGTGTACTGTTCCGGCGGACGTTGTCCTGCCTTGATAATAAAAAAAACCCTTGACAAATTATAAACCAAAATCTTCCTCATTAATCACTTTACCGACTGGTGAAAACGGCATGAAAATCAGTAGTTTGTGAGTTTATCGCGAACAAGCGGACAGAACTGGCAGAGGACTTTGTTTTATACTATGTAATTTTTAAATTTCATTTAAGCGTTACAAAAAAGTTTTTTTTTTCAGTATAATGCTTAAGATAATGGTTCCTCAAAATTAATAGTACATATTATTCAGCGGAGTATATTGTTTGATTAGTGAAATATTTTTCTGTACATTTATTTTTAATCGGAAATTAAAACATCAACCTGTGATGCGTATCAACGTCAAACCAAGTTAAGTCCGTAGCAACAAAGGGGAAAGTTTGCAATTATATCGCTTACATATCTATTACACTGGTCAAAAATAGCAGGTGGGGTGTAAAAAGGGGGCGGTGGGAGGTACGCTATCGCGTGGATTAGAGCGAGAGGTAAGATTTGAAGCGGGACAGAGGATCGTGAGATGTTCTTGACGACGTAGGTCCGGATGCGAGTTGCCTGGGAGATCTGAACCGATATGGAGGTGCCGAGGTACCGCTCCTTCTACCCTTGTGAGTGTGCCCCCTTACGGGAGATCTGTGTTTGTCTTTGTTCAGTTGTTGTGTTCATGGGCTTTGGTTGTCGAGGTGTTTATAACGTTAATATAATTATATGGCCATTTTTAATATACTTTATAAGAATTATATAAGCTGAAGCGTTTATTTGCTAGAATGCGCTAATCTCAGGGATTACTGCCCCGATTTGAAAAATTCTACCAGTTTTAGCTAGCTTATTTTATCGAGGAAAGCTATAGGATATCTCATCATGCTAAGACCAATAGGCGTGGAGCACCAATGAGAGAGCCTCCGCTGCTTGTGTTGTGTAAACGGTAAATACCCCACGCGGACAAAGTTGCGGACAGAAGCTAGTATATTTCTTTCTTAATTCAATACTTTTGTTCTTATTTTTTTTAATAAGGTTTATTTGACGACTGTAAGATGGTAAGTGCGTGCACGATTAACGGCCGTGGTCGATTAAATACCATTGCTTTTAGAAAATCTTAGTTACTTGTTGTATGAGGTAACAAACAAACATTAAGTTTAACTAACGCTAGATGGACAGTGTAACTTACAGCTAATTTATAAATTAACTGAAAAAGAACAACAAACCTGAATGAGGCCATTTGCTTACTTTTCTTAACACAATTTCACATGCTATAGTGGCAATATCTAGGCACACCGACACCTGTGTCTACTATACCGACGTGACTGACGACGCTATAAGTAGGTTCATTCGTCGGGCCGTGGACGCTCCGGCACGGGAAATTGTGGATTACAACCTAAAAATGGCCATAAAGAATGGAAATGCAAGCGCTATAAAAACAATAACGTCATTAAACCAGAAATAGTTAATAATAATTGAACAGTTTATATTTAATAAATGACTAAGAATTAAAAAAATATATGCTCACGGATACGATTTTTACTTATACAAAATATTACATGTAAGCAAAAAAAAAAAGGCGCGGACCAAGAGTCTGCAGAATAGAACAAACTAAAAAAAAAACAATATAAACTCTATATAACGTCGTTCGTTATAACAAACAACTTTCTATAACGTATTTGATTGGGTTACCAAAAAAACTATTATTTGTTCTCTTCTTTCCGTATAACGAAAAAACATGTTCGGTCCTTCGAAATTCGTTGTAAAGAATTTGCACTGTATATAGGCTTGATTTACTCGCGGCTAGCTTTAAGGACGCGTTTACAATTTTTCGCACTTCAGTTTTGCCATCAAATCGTATATTACTACTGGACATGCACAACTGACCATGAAAAGGCTTTGAAGCTACTAAGGTTTTGCTAGTCCAAAAACGTAGTCAGTTCAAAAAAAAAACTGACCTTGTTGATTAAGAAAATTGTAAATTTACTGAAATTTTCGTACCGAAAAACAGGCCGCAATAATTTGTGTTATTGTTAAATTAAATATATTAGATATTATATTATTGTTAAAGGTCCAATGTATCTGCAGTTTACCATCATGTTTACCAAAGTTCAATACTTTTGATGTAAACTGTACTTAAAAATTGTGAAAATAGGTCTTTTTTGAGACCGCGTCCTTAATGCAGATTTCACCTATATCTCGGAAATATTACTTTTTTACTGTGTGAAGGATACCCTATATTCATTTCTGTAGCGGTGACCATATGCATGCAAAATAGCATGATGGTCGGTTGAATGGTTAACATGTAAAAGCGTAACAAACAAAAAATATTAGCAAAAACAAGGGTAGCAAATGCTTATTGTTATATGTTAAATGACTACGTCCGGTACCGCTATGATACACCCGAGAGGCGTGACTACAACGCCACCGGAACATTACTAGATCCACCGTATTAGAGATACATAATTTAGATGCATAAATAAGAACGATTATATAGATGGTGTATCACTTAGATAACAATCTGCTATTTAATATCAATCTATAGTAATTGCTTTGGCTTCCGCAGTTTGGCATATAAAAGGAAAGATACCGTCAATCTACGCGCACTTCTATGTGAACGTTGTTGTGAGGCGGAGCTCTGCTCGGATGAATAGTCACAGTATTTACAGAATTTTTAATGGTTTCGCTGACCGACCGGCTGACAAATACGTGGTGTCTAACATATATTACAACTAGTTGGTACCCGCAGCTTTGTTTTTAAGAAAATTGTTTAATTATTTTCTTTTTGTATTAATTATGGACCGTTTTTTTTTTAATAATTTTGTCATTACCACATATCCTGTTCAACAAAACGCATTTTAAGTTGCCTCTGGTAACTTATTTCCTGCTTAACCCTGTGAAAAATTCCGAAGTATATCGCCTAGAAAATACTATTAAAAGTTATCTATCTACCATTAGGTATCGTAATTATCGGTGCAGAAGTCTCGGAGACTAGCTCTGATGTATAACATACAATTCCATTTTATTTTTATATATAGATTAAACTAACTTTGGGTTTGCCCATAATATACTCCAAAGTAAAAATATAATTATAGGAATCTTAAATTGGCATTTTTTATACTTGAGTTGTTGTTTTTTTATTTATTGTTATTCTATTCTGCAGACTCTTGGTCCGCACCTGTTTTTGCTTACATGTAGTATTTTGCATACGTAAAAAATTGTATCCGTGAGCGTATTTTTTTTATTAGTAATTTATTAAATATTAACTGTTCAATTATTATTAATTATTTTTGGTTTAATGACGTTATTGTTTTTATAGCGCTTGCATTTCCATTCTTTATGACCATTTTTAGGTTGTAATCCACAATATCCTGTGCTGGAGCGTCCCGGCACTTGAGTTGTTTGGATGTTATATATGTAACTAGCGGGCACGGCAGACGCTGTCCCGCCCAGATTATAAAAATATTCTTAACAAATTATACACCAAAACCTTCCTCGTGAATCACTTTGTCCACTTATGAAAAACACATGAAAATCCGTTTAGTGGTTTTTGAGTTTATCGCGAACAGACAGACAGACAGACGCGGCAGGGGACTTTCTTTTATTCTATGTAATGATATATATACTTATGTATTTGTAAATTTGTGTTTTGCGCAACTGTGTTCAGAGCGGTTTAAAAGTTTTCGAGGATTGCAAATCGTAATTTTACTTGATTAATAAAAGCTGGAATGTGCAAACGTCATTCATGTGAGGTTCTCTGAAATGTAGTAATGTTTTTGAACTCAATTAATTTGTGTTATATAAATGTAATTAATCCGTTGTTTCTTTAACTTGTAATGATTGTAAGGTACTGTATTGGGGTGGCAATCACTGCACCCATAAAGACCGGGGTATCTTAGACAGTGTACTGTATTTTAAAGTGGTTGATAGTATATACTCCAAATATGAATGCCAAATATTATATTTCTTACTAGCTGTGCCTGCTACTTCATCGGGGTGGAACTCTATGTAAAAAAAAGCATTTGATTGAAGAATCCGTGACAGCATCAAGCATAAATAGTTTCGGAGTTCCTCGTGGACAACCATCATGTCACTGAGTTTTAAATAGCATAAAAAATTTAGAGTACCTCCCAAGGTATACTATCCGCCTATCATGACTTTGCCTACGTCAAGGATTTCTCAAGAGCGATATTATACATTATCTTCGAGCGACTCTTAACGGTTTATCCACAGTAAACATCAAAAATGACAGGATTCTTTCCAACTTACTTGAAATTTATCACTATTATTTACATCACTTTCAGCAGTATTTTTATAAATTATAACCCATATGTTATTCTAACGAACCTATGTAATTGTACAGTCTTATTAAAATCTATTAAGTGGTTTTCATGTGACGTCTATTCAACCTCTTTTTTTGGAGTGTTTGGCGGGATCTTTGAGTTTGTTGTAGTGCATTTTATATTTTATTTATGATTTTGTGTTATTTGGCTCTATATTTTGTAAGATTGGTATCAGTACCAGTCTGTCTCTCCAAACAGAGCGTGTTCGCGCCCACACCCGCGTAACCACAGATTACGTCGCCGTGGTCTGGGGGTAAATTTCGCTCCCGCACCCCAGATTAGGCTTCTCTCGGCAGTGGCTCAAGTCTAGGTTCGATCCCTGGGTAGGGGGAGCCTTTGAGTGCGCTGCTTATGCGATACAGTGACACAAAAATATATATCACTGCTACAACACTACACGATTATCCCCACATACGTGCACACCTACACGCTTACACATGAATGTGGAAGGGTTTATTTTTTCCCTTATCGAACTGAAAAAACTCCAAATTTTCCGATAATAAAAATATGGAGGAGTTGTTGAGGCGTGTATGCTTGGTACACATATACGTTTCAACAACTCATACATATATGAATAGTTAGCTAGGTTAGCTAAGATAGATCGCGATTTTGCATGCAATAGGCAACAGTCAAGCCGAGGTGTGCCGTGCACCCTTGAGCTAGTTGCCAAAAATAAAATCGGCTGAGTGCCTTAAGCGCTCGCCTTATTAGTCCGGTGAAGCTGTTAAGACCTTGCTAGGTCAATAGCGTAGTCAGTTCAAGAAAAAAAAAGTAAGATTGATGGTGTTTTACGTTGTATAGTTCGATTATAGTGAGAGTTCATGTGAAGGTGATGGAAAATAATACCACGAAGCAAGTATTTGTGGCAAATCAGAATCATTGCTCCCTGGAAATTTCTAACAATATCTTGTTAGTTCATCGAAATAATCGCAAGAAATTAAGGGATTGGTTGCTTAAAAGAAAACGTCTCTTTTTCTTTTTTGACTAACATTGTTGGCTTAACATGCCTTTACAGCGTCACCGTACTTTTCCGTCCATCCATCCTCAGAGATGTAAGCGTTTTTATTAATAATCGGATGTATTGCAGGCGAGGGCGGCAATGGAGTCAACTACCACGTCCAGTACATCACCGAGCCTCAAGAGATCTACACACAAACCCACCAGACGCATAACATGTAACTATTACATTTTGACTTATAATTACCATGTCTCCCATTTTACCGAGTATAGTGGGGGAATTGTTGATTTGCTTATTTTTGATGACACGGCGGATTGGGGTGGTTTAGGTGGTGATAACGTCAGCAATAATTATTCAACCAGAACAGCTTTAAAAATACCTATATGAATGTTTATGTTAGTTAAAGAGGGGCAAAGTGGAGGGGAATGCGTGTAAAAGCATTGTTGACTTTTGCTGACCAGGGGAGGGAGCGGTCTGAAATAACGAATAATAAAATCTTGTGTAATATAACAAATTATATTATTATCTATACTATACTACTATAATATTATAAAAGAGGTAAAGTTTGTGAGTTTGTGACCTTGTGACGCTGTAGGGGGTAATTTAAGGAACTACTGATCGGATTTGAAAAATTTTTTCAATGTTATATAGCTTATTTATCGAGAATGGTTATAGGCTATATATCATCATACTAAGACGAGTACGAGCGGAGCACCATTGAAGAATGTTTAAAAATCGGGGTTTTTTTCCTCTTGAGAGCTTCTGCTGGGTGTAAGCGTTAGCCCAAAGTACCTATTGCACGCGAACGAAGTCGCGGACAGAGGCTAGTGTTTGATAATATACATGACTAGATACCGCGTCGCTTTGAGATAGGTCCCTCTATGCCACGAAAAAGACATCGAAAGACATGCTTGCGTAGAGTAATCGTTGTGTACTCGCGTCATCCTTGTGTTCCGTTTAGGGATTCCAACTTAAAATCTTTAGTTGTAAACCTTGGGGGAGGCTGACTCTCAAGTAGAGCTCCCGGAACTCACCTGCTGTTCCATAGTGACAGATATGCAATTTGGGGGTGACGGCTAGCGGGCTAGCTTACAAAAATCACCACGCTGCGGTAGCATCACGATTTTTTCCTTCACCAAAATCTCTAGTCCTTCTCACGCTCATAGATTTAGTCGTGTATGAAAGAAATAGAGAGGTTTTATAAGTTACGCGTGCAGTGTAAAGTCTTATCGTGCGTAAATCCATATACACTATACAAGTGTGTTTTTATGGTACATGTCAGCTTTAGTTACCAATTAGTAACATGTGACTGATGTCAAAATAACCCAATCCCTCAGGTTTGTCGTAAAAGGTTGGTAATCCTACATATAGATATATAGTTTGCTTATAAAGTCCTATGAGCTGGTTTATGTTGCTAACTATATCCTTTTAGCTAGGAATTTGTAGCTTTGCAGCAGAAGTAGGTGACTATCATTCTGAGAAAAGTTTTGTGATAGAATGCCAATAGATTGGTTGTGGTGTGTCCGTGGTATGGTTCTAATAGATTGCTTATGGTGTGTTTTCATGGTATGGTTCTAATATACTGGTTATGGTGTGTGTCCGTGGTATGGTTCTAATAGGTTGGTTATGGTGTTTGTCCGTGGTATGGTTCTGATAAATTGGTTATATTGTGTGTCCAGGGAGGCTCTCCGTTCATACCCGGTGTACGGCGTGACTAGCGTGGGGGGTGCAGCCGGTGCTGAGGGTGCCTCCGCGGACGCAGGGTGGGCAGCCACAGCCTCCGCCGACTACACCGCTTATGGAGTTGTGGTACGTACATTCTACTACTTTTAGTAAACCATTTTCTACTAGTTACAAAAAAACGGACTTCATTAAAAATTAATGTTAAATAAACTGCGTTTCATAAAGTGTATGCTTTTCAGGTGTTGGTTCGATAGCCTCATTAGTTTTAACCAGTGAATGAATAAAAATAAAGAATATATTGTAGTGTGTCGGCTTTATTGGTGTAGGTGGCTAGTGGCGGCGTGGAGGGCGGAGAAGGGGAGGGCGAGGGCGAGGGCGGGGAGGGCGAGGCAGAGGGGGGCTCGCCGCCGGGCACGCCGGGGGTTCCGGCCCCGCGCATGCCGCCCGCCACTGTGCAGTGGTTGCTCGATCATTACGAGACCGCAGAAGGTAACCAACAGTATACTTACACTATATCCTTTTTTACTGTGGAAGAACGTTATCAGTTACTTTTAAATGAAAATCTTATGTCACTTGTTAAGGCAATAGAAATAATTATTGGTATTAATCTCGGTACGTGTGTATGCAACACGACACCTCTGGCTACATCTCCGAACATTGAATTTGGGAAATGTGAACACTGCGGTTCTCGCGCGGTTAATACAATTATCAATTACACATCAAAACCTTGTTTTTATTTTGATACTTACGTTACCAGCACTAGCACGTATATCTTACCCAATATGTTAAGAAGTTGTTTTTTTTTCCTGATCACCAACATGTGAAAATTAGTTGTTTTCATAGTCGTATTTATTAATTTTTTATAATTTATATTATTGAAAAGTTTCTATCAAAGTTCATTATAGTTCAATTGTTTCAACAAGTTTTGTATAAGAAAATACTAAACGTATTATTTAAAGTTCATAAAAATGCTACCTCACTCCACGTTTTCGTAGTGCTTTTAGGTTTTATTTATAAGATAATTTCGGATAATCTATGGAAGGTATGCCTGACGTTATCTATATATTATTACGTGAAGCAAAATCTTTGTACCCTTTTTTAACTCATTTCCCGTGAACGGGTGAACTTGAAATTTAACATAGTTAAAGTTTATATGGCGGAGAAATGCAGAAACCTGTATATTTTATATAAAATGCATTAGAACTAAATTAAATGAAATTAAATTATGCACTACTCACACTACTGCTTGAATTTTACACAACATATACACACATGTAAAGAAAAAAGACATTTTGACAGCCGTCAGTAATGACTTCAAAAATGGTTGAATAGGTTGCTATGCTCGACTGTATGTACTTTTTACTCTTACGTTCCAACTACCATTTTTCATCCTACATTCAACATGATATTATAATTTAATTCAATATCACCCAGAAATACCACCCACCCATGGTGTCGTGTAAAATTAATTGAAAATTGTTTCATGGGTTGCGATAAATTTCTTTATTTTCGTAAAGTTATGTTTGCTTAAAATTGGAGAGCTTTACCACGTGATTATTGTTTTATATCTATAATTAATTTCAATTTTCATTTACACATAGATTTTTTTATGTTTATATAATTAAACATCGTGCCAAATGGCAAATAACTGAGTAGCCATGATAAAAACCTTTGCTTATAGAAGTTTATCCTTTGACAAAAGAACCCTAATGAAGATCACACTTTAAAAGATCAATTAACTATGGTCGAATGTCGACCACTGGGCGCCCACTAGTCTATGTAAAAATGAAATGTCCCAAAATTATGTTAAGCACTGTAATATGTTTATGTAATACAATGGTCCCCCTACAACGGGGTAGATAAAGTAATACGCGCCGGGCGGTGCTCTGTGAGCGACTGGCGAGCATTGCGTGCTAACTTAAATTTACGTCTGAAAATGCTGATACAGCGTTTCTCGCTCGTCGCTACAGATCCATAACTTTTGCCAATGCTAGTGTCATTTTGGACGGTTTCGGAACTATCATGAACATAACCCCCCATATGAGATAGTTCTCCTTACCTGTACTCTCCATTGCCTGGTAGTACGGGGAGAACGAAATATGTGTATAGGTGGTTAAGCTGGGTTTGGTAAAACATCAACAATATTTAAATACTGGAAACAGCTACTAATTGGTCATTCCAGGTTTCAGGCTAATTAAGTCCAGACACAGTTTTTTTAGGTAATAGTGTTGTTTTTATAATAAAATCCCATACCTAATTACCGATTTGCCGGATAGTGAAATTAAGAATCATGTCAAGCGGGCCTTAACGTCTGAAGGCTATAGGGGGGTGGTTCAATATGTGATCGATGGTGATGTCTGGAAAATAATGTAACTATCTATGTTTTGTGAAAATATATATCGTAAAAGATAAGCACGATCGAGTTTGTTGCCCGTTTTTCTCGATGAGTGGGTTGTTTGTCTGAACACTTTATAAGCCTTGAAGAGGCCTTCAGGGCCTAAACCGAATAAAGCATTTTTGTTTTTTTTTTGGGTGCATGTGTGTAGGGGTATCTCTGCCGCGTTCGACGCTGTATGCGCATTATCTGCGTCACTGTGCCGCACACCGACTCGAACCCGTGAACGCTGCGTCGTTCGGGAAATTAATCCGGTCCGTGTTCGTGGGACTGCGCACGCGGCGTCTCGGCACGCGCGGCAACTCCAAGTACCACTACTACGGCATCCGTGCCAAACCCTCCGCCGCCGCGTCCGACCTCGACCCGCCGTCACACGTGAACTCGCACGATGACAACCCTGACGCCGACTCACAGGTGCCTCTCTCAACACTCACACAACACACTTAACACACACAATTCACTCAACATTCTAAACACACAGGACGCAACTCATTTGAATCGGACAACGAAACGCGACTATCTTTATACTCGAATAAGCGATCTGCACGAGTGATGAGTACCTAGATAAACCACTACAGGTTATCTGGCGTGATAGTCCTGAACAGCCCGTGATAGAATTCCAACTGTGCAGAGTCATCTATGACACAAAAGCTGCTCAGTATCCGGCTCGAAGGACCAAAATGTAGGAGTGAAGAGCGAATCCTTACCCTAAGTATGTTCTTCAGGTGCCCGTTTGTGGGAATAAAGCTGCTTGCTTTTTCACAATTATTTTATTTAATTTTTACAGTGGTGCTGTTGTACAACCACGTTTAGTATTTAAACGCGACTAATAATTCAAGTATTTGATAAGTATAATTTTGCTTATATGCAGATGCGCAAACAATACATAGGGTGACATGCAATGTATGTAACTGTACAATAAGTTTTATATTTTATATAAACCGTTTCGCTACGTTTAATATTTTATTATGAAAAAAAACATGCATGAAAATATTAACGTAAATCTTGTATAAAAAAGGAGTAAATTCAAATACATTCATTATAACATATTTTAAATTAATGGCGCCCTAGTTATACGAATAAACGTAGAAAAAATAATTTCTTACATACACATTTTTAGAGAACTACAAATAGTAATGGAATAAAATAAGTCTGTACGTATTTATTTTTAGTTTTAATTTTAGTTTCAGTTCTCACGAATTAGGAAAAAGCGCTCTTTTCTACATTCTTTATAAATTTACTAGATCATTTAAAAATAATATAGGAAATTTGGATCTCCTTTTACCTTGTGTTTGATGTTGATATAATGTTCTTTAAACATCAAATACATTTTAATAGAATATTTCCATGTTCTTGTAAACTTGGCTAATGTGACCTTATTCCGGGGATGGTGCCAATTTTCTAATGATAAAGATTTTTTTTTGATAAGACGACTAGATATAGTATTTAATAAAGAGCGTTCTTATACAATATCAACATAAAGAAAGAGGTAATTAATGTTTTATCGTACCTTCGAAGTTCATAAGCGCCACCTTCTCAGGGCCTAAATTGAATAAACATATAAAAAGTGAGTGGGACAGAAAATAGAAGGTGAATTAAAAATAATGACAGATTAAAGATCAATTTTCGTTTTATTCTGTTAGATGGTTGTAGTGTAAAGGGAAAACTTGATGTAGTTGTGTTCGCTAAGGGTCATGTGTCGTGACGTGTAGCTAGTATGACATAGTTTGTACAGGAGACGAAATCGCTATTGAAGGAGCGCGAGTGCATCGGCAGCCCCGTCGGCGGTAGCGCCGCTCACCGCCAGTACCTGGGCTCGGTCACGGCTCCAGAGCCTCCGGAACTGCTGGTCTCCGACTTGCCCGACGACATCCCTCCCTCCGCGCTGCAGGCCCTCAGAACACATCATCGGTGAGGAATAATTTCAGCTCTAATGTTCTCGTGACACCTGTACACCTCTTTCCTCGTCTAGGTTGACGTTCAGCAACGGTATAATGGTTAGCGCTTTGATAACTACGAAGCGATGATGGTTGTTGTTCTATGGTGTTTGGAAAAAGCGTCAGTTGATGAGAGATCCTAATCTTATAATGAATCTCGGTTAGAGGAGAAATTAAAATTTTACATTAAAGTATAAAGGGACGGGTTGGAATTTTTATAATCTGCAAGTTAAATGATTACCTCTAAGTATACACTGGTGTTTGCTGAAATTTTGTGAACTGCCACTTTGTTTTCGACCAACATGACCAAGACGACAAAACGATATTCATCATTCATGTCATTAACACAATGACAAACAAGAGGATAATTGATCATTTGGAGGAGCCTGGCTAATTGAATTACGTTGGATTGTCCTTTTTTCGATTTGACTATGCTATTGGCCTTGTAAGGCGTTTAAAGCTTCACTGGACCTGGCCTTGTTGAATAGACAGCCGCATGCCTTAATATAATAAAATAGTGACCATATGAAACTGTGACCTAACTGGTCTGTGGTATCATCTCTGAATAAGAAACTAAATCTCGCGTGATTCAACGAGATTCAGAAGTCAGTTTCATCTCGAATAATGTTGTTTAATTAGAAATTGAATGAAATGACTATTGTTGTTAATTGTAGGTTTCATCAGTCTCGAACAGATGGTGCGTTAAATTAATTTATTGACAGAGAATTGTAGGACTATGTGTTATAGTTATCTTATAGATGGGGCTATGTTTTAGTTTTGGTAATTTTAATTGAATGTGTAACAAGTGAGGCACGGTGACACGTGATCGGGTGAGGTAGTGTAGTGTGGTTGTGTTCGGTCGTAGGGAGCACGGCGTGGAGTTCCTGGAGGCGGTGGCGGCGCTCGACACGGCGGCCGTGGAGCGTGCTCGCCGCGGGTTCTGGCGTCGCGGTGCGGGGGGCGAGGTGTGCCGGCGCACGCTGTGGCGGCTGGCGTCGCGGGCGGACGTGGCGCGGTGGTTGCGCGCGGCGGACCTGCAGCTGCACCAGCGCGCGGTCGAGCTCCTGCTGCCGGACGTGCTGCGACCCATCCCGCCGCATCTCACGCAGGTATAACATTCGTAGACAGCCCCCCCCCCTTTCACGTGGTTGACGATCACGGCGGAGCAGGGTTAGCAATACTCTCCCCTAGGAGGTCTACTATTCTGACTTTTCGACGGCGAAGAGGCCTCTGATGCCCTCATCACTGTCACCACCATCCATACACGACCACGTCACCACCTGCCTGAGAGAAGACGCATTGCCAGTCGGCAGCTCCTGCTCCCCGGCCTGTAGGTGAGTGAAGACATCATGGAGTTTCAGTCCGTGCAAAGTCGGAAATAATCTACCCTCAGCTACCCGGCTAGGATGGGTATTTGTATGGATTTCCCCATGTAAAAAAAGGTATTACACATGTGCGGATCTGCATAGGATTTTCCTCTCGTTTAGTCGAAATATTTTTTTTTATTGAAGCACGACATAGTGACTGCATTAAGCCTGATGTTGAGCATAGTACAATTCAAAAACATCGGCAACGACCGAGAGACAGATAATTCATCGCCGGTCGCCGCTGTCAAGCCGGTCATAATGACGAAAGTCGCTCGGTACTGGATATACACAGGCTGATCCCGAAACGCGACACGCAGAAGCGAGTCACTATGACGAGTTTTTCGCCATGTACATGGTGGTTGCGACCCAGTCGGGCTGTAAATCCCTACCAGCCCGCTTTCGCCATTGCCTCGTTCGTTATACAGCAGGGTGCACCACGTGCAGATGAGATTGGCTTGGGTGGAAGTGGGTACAGAGAGTGATGAGGTCCGTGGTTGTTGGTGTGTGCAGGCGATCCGCAACTTCGCGAAGAGCCTGGAGGGCGCGCTTGCTGGGGGTGCTGGGGGTGCGGGGGGTGCGCCGGCGCGGGGGGCGCGCGCGCAGGCGGCGGCGGCGAGTGCGCTGGCGGCGGCGCTGCGCCGGTACACGTCGCTGAACCACCTGGCGCAGGCGGCGCGCGCCGTGCTCACCAACCACCACCAGATACACCAGGTCTTAAAAACAATCTATTCCACATATTTCACATTGCCTACGTTGACGATCTATAATACCCGTGCAATATTCAATAACAATATTTGGATACTAATACGTGCAGAAAAACTTTGAAACTGTTATTTTGGTCAACTTTTATTTCAAATTAGTCATCTTATGTTTTAGGCTTAAAAACTTACTACAAGTTTTTTCCACCAAATTGTGTTTACCTCTGTAGTCACTTCTTGTAATGTCAAAAAACTCATTTAAACGCTTACACATCCATTCGCATGCAAATCCACACACCCACTTGCATCAATATCCATCGGCACACGCGTCCATTCGTTTACGCATCCACTCACACGCACATCCGCATACCCACATATCCTATAGCATAAACATCCAACCATCCACACAAACCCACTCGCATACACAACCACTTGCACAAATATCAACTTACACTAACATTGACATGCATAAACATTCTTCCATCCGCATACACATCCACTTGCATACACATCCGTTCACACGCATATCCACATTCCCACACATCCATTCGCATGCATATCCATATATCCACACATCCACTCGCACCAACACCCGCATATACATCCACTCGCACGCACGTACACTCGCACACGCATCCAGCCGCACGCACATCCACATGCCTACACATCCATCTCGCATCAACACCCAGTCACATAGGTCCATGCATTCGTCCACAATATTCTACATACTATCCGGTCGTTTTGTGATAACTCAGTTGTGTTTATTTACACTGTGATTTTTATAAGAATTTGTCACAATTTTTTTACTTTTTATGAATGATAATAAATAAAAATGTATATACATAATGAGTAGGATCTTATACATATAGAGATATCACTTATGGAGGCTTTTCATTTAGTCACTTTCAGTTAACATGATAATTGTCTTATTTATACGTGGGACGAATTAGATTGTTTGTAAAAAAAAAAACAGGTAATAACTTGTCTAAACTTGCTGAACAGTTTTACTTTTACGGACTATTAAGCTACAGAATCTCAATTATAGAAGTAAACAACTAGGAAAAAATTAAGAAATCAAGTCTCAGTCACAAGGTTTAAAAATTCTTAGTAGCAGAGGTATCTATACTAATATTATAAAGATAAAGAGTTTGTTTGTTTGGTTGAACGCGCTAATCTCAAGAACTACAGATACGATTTGAAAGTTTCTTTTAGTGTTAGATAGCTCATTTATCGAGGATGGCTATAGGCTACACATCATTACGTTAAAACCAAAAGGAGCTGAGCACTAATAAAGAATGTCTCAAAATCGGGCTATTTTGGAAGCTTCCGATGCGTGTTAATGTCAGTATTATATGCGTTGCCATGGTAACGCGATAACATTCTATCGTAATATTTTCATGGTTTATTTTGTGTTCTTTTTTTTTTATTTTTATTGAAGCACGACAAATTGACTGTGCCTGATGTTAAGCATACTACAATCCAAAAACATCGGCAACCACCGAAAGACAGACTATCCATCGCCGGTCGCCACTATCATGCCGGCCTGTAATAAGCTAGATATGCACAGGCTGATCCCGAAACGCGACGCGCAGAAGCGAGTCACTATGACGGGCTTTTTCGCCATGTACATGGTGGTTGTGACCCAGTCGGGCTGTAAAACCCTACCACCCCGCTATAGCCATTGCCTCGTTCGTTGATCAGCAGGGTGCACCACGTGCAGGTGAGGTTGGCTTGGGTGTCTCTAGTCTTAAGATGTTAGTCGACACCCCTTACACCCCATAATGAAATAAAGTGATATAAAATAATGATTATAACAGATGTTGTCGGATCTGAACCGCGTGGACTTCAGGGTGGTGCGCGAGCAGGCCGCGTGGGCGTGCTCCTGCGGGAGCGCCGCCACCGTGCACCGACTCGAAACTGATTTCAAGGTTATTATTATTTATTATACTCTATTATTATTTACTATCATCTATATTTGTCAATTTAAATAGTAACCTTTTTAAAGCAAGTATCCAATATGTATGTAAGATTTTTGCGGGATTTCAGTCTGTCATGTAGTGGATTTTATATTTTATTCATAATCTTGTGATATTTGACTCTATATTCTGTAACTTTGGTGGTGATTTACGTAATATAGTTAGTTTATTGCGCATAAGTGAAGTGAATGGAAAATAATACCATGGAGCATGAAGTTCTAGGACGCCACAAAAACTCCAAGGAAGGTTATTATAATAAGGGATTCACCATCTTGTTGAAATATTGATCTGATCACATGACGCTTGTAGTATTATTTATTAATTACACGACAATGGTAGTAATAATGTGAAAGATTGGTTGTCAAAAATAAAGATAAAAAAACAGTATACCTTTTTTCTTTTTTTTTGCCGATTTTATTTAACAACTAGCTGAAGGATGCACGGCACACCTCGGCTTGGACTGTTGCCTGATACGTGCAATGCACGACCTATCTGAGCCTACTATTCATATATATGTATGAGTTGTTGAAACATACATGTGTATCAAGCATACATACCTCAACAACAATAATACATATATTTCATATCAGATAATACCTCTTTATAATATTCTTCTTCATCTTCTTGTTTTGGCTCCGCAAAAGCACTTGCTGGTGTCAATGTTTCCTTTTCCGATTTAGTACAATAATATTACAAGCGTCGTGTGATGTTTTAATATTCTAACAAGATGGTGAATAAAGGATGGTGAATCCCTTGTTAGAAACTTCCAAGGAGTTTTTATGGCGTCTCAGAATTTCATACTTCGTGTTTTCCATTCACTTGACTTATGCACAATAAACTAACTATATTACGTAAAACACCACCAAATTTACATAATATAGAGATCAAACGTAACCTTTCGAAGCATATATTTAACTCTTGTAATAAAGTTGTACCGCTTTAATTTAATTAATATAGTTGTGTGATTTGATGTAAGTATCGTTAGGGTGTTTTGTGTGTGTGTCAGGCGACGTTGGGTCGCGGCGCTACGCTGGAGCAGTGGGCGGCGTGGCTGGAGTCGTGCGTGCGCACCGCACTCGCCCCGCACGAGCGCCGCGCCGACTACACGGCGCGCGCGCGACGTCTCCTCCTCGACTGGTCCTTCTACTCCTCGCTCGTCATACGCGAGCTCACGCTGCGGTAACCACGCTCTTTTCACTTCTCATGGTACTCCCATACTTGCGTGTATCGTCACGAAGTTTTGTCTATGGTCACACTAAATGCAAATGTGGGAACACGTTATCGTCATGCGTTACGAACTATCGGAATGCGTGGCTATAGACGCAGCACGATAACTTGGCTGGCGGTTTTTACACACATCAAAGGAGTTTAGCGGATTCTAATTTCAAGTCATTGCAAAAACACAGGTTTGGCAACGTATAATCTGTGCCTTTATCGGAATGATTTATTACGTTAATTTTAGGGAGATAAGTAGTCGAAGCTTCGTTTCGCAGGTATGGGCGTAGCATAAGAATCGGATTTGTATGGAAAATCCTCGCCTATTTTTGGTTATTGGTTCGCTTTATAGATGGCACTTTAAGTAATTTTTTTTGACAGGTTTAATTACAAATGGCGAAAGCTGGGTGGTAGGGTTTTACAGCCCGACTGGGTTGCAACCACCACGCATATGGCGAAATGCCCGTAATAGTGACTCGCTTCTGCGCGTCGCGTTTCGGGATCAGCCTGTGCATATCCAGTACCGGATGACTTTCGTCATTATGTCCGGCATGACAGCGGCGACCGACGATGGATAATCTGTCTCTCGGTGGTTGCCGATGTTTTTGGATTGTACTATGCTTACCATCAGGCATAGTGCAATCACTATGTCGTGCTACGATAAAAAAAAAACAAAACATGGTGGACGACAATTACTTTTGACATTTCAAACTGACAACTTTCATTTGTTTTCATTCACTTTACGTTTCCGTTACGTAAAAGTGCTCCCTTAAATTTTTTTGCCTTCCACAAACAATTCTATCTATTTGCGGACCTACTTATAAACATTGACTCCTACATACACCTGGATTTAGATTTGCCTTTCGATTAATATATTCAATACAAATAAAAATGATCAAAAACTTGTATACGATTAACACAGTACCGCTTTATGCATACATACATAACTATATATGTATATCTACAACCAACAGATATTAGTTCGGGACTCGTATTATAGAGGCGCTGATTGAAAAGAATGAGTGCGACCTCGATTTATATAAGGTACTCTGTGGCGGTAACCACCCCCCCACACCCACACCCACATACAGCTCACTCGCTATACTCATACACGGTACTCGGTACTCGATTCCCCTTAGTCCTCGTTAATACGAGTACGTTACAGGACATCGTCAGTGGCCGACGTTCTGTCAAAGGTTAAACGACTTGGGGACAACCGACCCGCATTATGCGAGGCAAGTCAGCGCTTTTAACAATTTATGTGAAACATCCATAAGCGAGGATAAACCTGATTGTTGGCGTGGTGAGACGTGGCGACGTCATGCCATACGCTAGCAACTGTGCGCAATCTCCCTTGCCGCACTGAGCTCGCATACCTGTAGTGTATACAGTGTTATTGACCACGTTATACATGTGAATTTAACCTGTTTTACTTAAAAAGAAACAATCATTACTATTAAACCACGTTTAATTCCATCAAATATAAGTAAATTGTTTTAAATAGGTATATTTTATACCTATTTACAAAAGTACTGCAGTACTTTTACCTATTCTAAGCCAAGTAAAAAAAGTATGATGTAAAAGTGAATCATATTTTACGAGCTACGAAAGATACGTCCTTATCGAATGTTATAAACCCATGCTCGTGCCCTTCGAAAATTCACTACCGGTTATCGAACCTAGGTTTATTAGGTTTGTATCCATAATTTTGAAATTCTTAAAACAAACTATAACTTAGGTTTCTTTGTTGTTTATTAATATTTGTTTTGATATTATTATTATATAAGTTAAATGCGACTATGAAGTATCATGTCTTTTGATTTTTTTGATTTTGATTTTAATGATACCTTGTATACTTTAATATCTATTTAGTAGAAAATTGGCATTCTAACAAATGCTTCAGTTATATTTATTTGTATAGATATAAATAGAGAAAATTTGTATATTGTAATGAAATTTAGGCGCGTAACTTCTCTACGTTTCCTTAATCCTATGAGGTACATAAAAATGATATGTTATTAAACTTGATATCTTGTAAAGATCTACAGAAAATCAACGATATATTTCCTTTTCTATGTCGAATTGTGGAAGTCAAAGCAATTAAATTCACTCGTATTTCCACAAAATATTTTAGTAACACAAAAATGTAATATAATTTTATTGAAGTAATATTTCATCTTTATGTAATAGTTGTTATTTATGTATAGGATTGATTATATATTGGCGTCGTAGTCTCGCTTCTCGGATGCGTCATAGCGGTACTTGACGTATATGATAACATCCACCTAGTGTAAAGTAGAATATATAGTTATATGTGAACTATGTGCAGGTCGGCCGCTTCGTTCGGCTCCTTCCACCTGATCCGGCTGCTCTACGACGAGTACGTCTCCTACCTCATAGAGCGACGTGTCGCCGCGCATCGCCGCCTCCCGCCCATCGCCGTCATGCAGCGCGCCCTCGTACGTACCCGCACGCACGCACGCATGCACGCACGCGCACATACGTACGCACGCACGCACGCACGCACGCACGCACGCGCACACACGCACGCACGCGCACACACATACGCACACGCACGCACGCACTCACGCATGCACACACGCGCACTACTACAGATCCACACGGCTGCTTGTCTACATACATACATACAGACACACGTCTACACATTCACCCCTCTACGTACTCGCACATCCGCATGCCGCTACATTTAATAATTTACACACGCATATACATTTTAAAGCCCAATAAACTGATTGAAATATTGTACATTTGTACGTACTAGTGGGCGCCCAGTGGTCGACATTCGACCATAGTTAATTGATTTTTAAAGTTTAAACTTTATTAGTGTTCTTTTATCAAAGGGTGTTATACTTCTATAATCAAAGGTTTTCATCATGGCTACTCAGTTATTTGCCATTTGCCATGATCTATATTATATAATCATTAAAAAAAATCTATGTGTGAAATGAAAATTAATTATAAATTGGAAACAAAAACCACGTGGTAAAGCTCAAATTTTAACCAAACATAACTTTACGAAGATAAAGAAATTTATCGCAACCCATGACACAATTTTCAATTAATTTTATACGACACCATGGGCGGGTGGTATTTCTGGGTTATATTGAATTAAAAGTAGTCTCTTCATTATGACAAATAGTGATATGGCCAGTATCATCATTTGGAAAAGTAATGAATGCACAATGCAATCAAATGGTGAATCCAAGATAAAGACGTTTTTTTACTACCATTAGCTTTTGAAAATAAATTCTTTTTTATTGATACATGGGGTTGAATTACAGCATTGTAAACGCGGAGGTCTATGTTATGGATTACTTTTATGAACAAAATTCTTATATCGATTATACAAAGTATTATTCGGCTCATTTTTTATTAATACACCATTTGAAGTGAATTCACTATATAAATAATAAACATTACAACAATAGCTATATTTTATAATATCATTGTTGAATGTAGAATGAAAAATGGTTATTAGCACGTAAGAGTTAAAAAATACATACAGTCGAGCGTAGCAACCTCCTTCATAACCTTTTTTGAAATTCGTAATTATTGACGGCTGTTAAAATGTCTTTTTTATTTACATGTGTCTATATGTTGTGTAAAATTCAAGTAGTAGTGTGAGTAGTGCATATTTTAGTTAATTTAATGTACTTCTAATGCATGTTATATAAAATATAAAGCTTTTTGCACTTCTCCGCCATATAAACTTTAACTATGCCAAATTTCAAGTTCACCCGATGACGGGAAATAGGTTAAAAAGGGGTACAAAAATTTTTCTTCACGTATTAATACAATACATTAGATGCGCGTTAATTGCTTTGTCATTAATGTTTTTGAATTTTCTACTGAACATTTGTTATTTCAATTTAAAAAATGTATAACTTCGTGAAAAATATCTAAAGAACTTTGTGAAAAGAACAATTTTTGCAGGAAGAAGACGACGATCTCCTGGATGAGAACCTCCGCCCTGAGGGCGAAGACGAGGACCAGGACCAGGACTGGGACTGGGGGGACGACGACGAGGAAGAGGACGACACTATCGATTGCAAGAAACCAAAACTGCATTGCGAATAATGGACACTCCATTGTTCCACTATTTCATTTTTGATTTTTCTCTCAAGTTTAATAAAAAACGTATCGAAACATTGCTGCTGAAACATTTAACGTTGCCATGACCTATAACCATGGTTATTTAAAAATCTATCAATGACAATAGGGCCATTCAAGTGTTATGTAAGAAGAATCTTTGTATTTTATGAAACATTACTTTTATTAAATTTGATTTTTCTTTTATCTAATCAGAAGTCTAATTTATATTTTGTAAAATGTTTTGGTTTAAATTTTTCTAAAAACATAATATTCTGCAAATCAGTCAATAAAACAGCTGAATTGAGGGTAAGTTAAATTTGATCTTGAATAACTTTTGACTGAGTTGATTTATCAAAAATTGAATTCAGACCTTTTTTGTAGAGCGTTAAATTATCTACAAAAATAATGTATGGGTATTGCAATACGATATATCGTTCATTAGTTATATAAATCAAAAGAAAAAAAAAATACTTTTTTTCTGTGTTATTCTTATGGGAAATCGAAAAGTGCGAGGCGGACAACCTAAATATTAATATTAAGAGCTCATATTTTCAGAGGCCTATTTTGGCATTAAAACGAAACTTTTGAGAGTTGTTCTGAGGAAAAAATTTTTTTTTTTTTAAACGCCCTAATAAGTATGTTCAAATCTATACTAATTCAGTAAATTAATATTTCTGACGTAATCAGCTTCCAGACCCCCAACTCCTATGTCATCAAAAATAAGCAAATCAAAGAACCCCCACCCAGTGCTTACGTAATACTTGGATGACCCCGAAGAAATGTAGTCCGGTGAAGCTGTTAAGACTTTGATGGGTCAATAGCGTAGTCATATCGAGGAAAAAAAAAACCCCGAAGAAACTATACCTGATTGATTAAGTCCTTACTTTGTGGAAGTAAATCATTAAGTACTCAGACAAAATATGTCATTGGAACATATTCTTCTTTTAAATATGTGTTAAAAACATAATTTTTTTATGTTAGCTAAGTGTCTGTTGTTATGTATCGCGGCGATGAATATTTTCTGTAACAAAATAGTGAATATTTGTATAAATTCTTATTTTCGAAATTGGTAATATTTAACGCTGGCAACTTTGCATAATAATGCAGTAACACAGTGTTGCTCATGTAAATGTCACTTGTATAAAGTGTTGATGAAAATTTGTAGTAATGAGGCTATTTTTTTGCACATGTAATTTTACGCAATAAAAAATTGTTTGAAATTTTTTTTTTTTGAAATGTAACTTTGCTTAAGTTAAAATAATTGATTTGTATATACATTATGAGTGGTTTTGCCAGCGGAATATCAATTCGAAGTTTTTAAGTTCGAAACTTGTCGAGTACTCATTTTTTCTGAATTCGCGTACATTTATTGATTTAAATTGATAACACTATCGAATTAGAAAGAATGAAAATATCGTGAAGAAATCCTGAACTGGAAAAAACGTATTTTAATCTGTAAAATCAATGGGGAGATTTAGAAAAATAGCTTTTAAGCGTGACCTAAGCGTATAGAATATAAAGTGTGGAATTCGTCTGCATTATATTTGTTTATCAATTAAGTAAGACTTAAGTAGTTTAACAACTTAGAACTCGAAATTTTAAGTTTATTTTATGAATACGTGTAGAATTACTTTCATAGGGAATAATATGTCTTTTGCATTATTACTTGGATCAAGTTTTTTTTTTTAATACCAAAGAGTGAGTCCTGTTTCATTTACATTTTGGGTGTTAGATATTATTTAATAAAAATAATAGATATCCAATATAGTAGGCTATATTGTTTAACGAATAACTATATATTTAGTTCTGTTTCAATTAATTTTGCAGATATAATAAAAAAAAAACATACACGTAGATGTCGCTTTCATAATATACTGCCCATAGCTAGCAATAACGCGTGAGATACATCTTAACTCTAGAACTATCCTATGATGCTAGTCTTGCTGGAGCAGGCCGTGGGGTGTGCAATATTTTTTTTATAAATATTGCATGTAATGAAAATGGGGTTTGAAAAATTTTACATCCATGTGAATTTATTTAATAGACACGAAATAATATGGTATGAGCTTTTCTGAAATCGTTTTAAAAATTTACTGTATCAATAGCACATTTGTGTTTATTTCAGTAATGCTCACGGTGCATTCCGCTCATTGAGCCGAGCACGATCTAAGCCGAGCACGCGAATTTTTTTGCATCTAATCTTGGTGTACATATGTTACCTTATTACGGCCTAAGTCATAATAATCTTATGTTAGAGTAACATATAGATTTTATTTAAAATTTTAAGTGTTTGAGTCTAAATTACCAAAGACAATCCTAATGGTTTTATCGCACTGAGTATGTTTCGAATGTCCTTATAGACTTTTGTGGTAGTCACCTTAAAATATGTAATAAATATTAATAATGTTAGAATAAGGTTTCTATTGTATATCTCTATTATCATAATATAAATAGTATTTATAAATCTATTCCGAATTACGAAGTATTATTTTTCATTATATTAAGTATATAAACTTTAATATGATTATGTCATATGCTATATACTATTGTTTGCATACTTTAAAAAGATAATTTTAAAAGCTTAAAATTATTTTTCACAACGAAATTGATGAAATAAAAAAAATGAAAGTGTAAATATTCTCGAGTTGTAAATTTTATCTTCAGCAGAAACGTAACACGGAATAAAATTTATTGCAACTATTTTTTTTTTCATACAATAAATAGAAAGGTCATTTGAACTTTTATTGAAAACCCTACGGATACATTAGCGGGCGAACATTCGTACTGGTTTGTCGCTAGAAATGTTCGTTGTAGGTTTCAGGCGAAGTATGTAACAAATATTTTGCCAACAAGTTTCAAATTCAAATTTCCTTAATTTAACTTTGCTAATAGAGTGAATCATAAATAAGTGGATCAACCTTAAAACTATTACACAAAGAAAGCTTGCTGTGTATATAATATGTTAGCTTTGATTACATAAATTCCAACAATAATTAATCCAGTCAATTCTATCCGTGTTGATTATCAGCTGAATGAGACAACTTAAAATCTGGTCTGACCAAAATCATCAGGGTTTAAACTCTACAGAGACTAATGTAGAACTTATGATGCACTGCTAAACATACTTGGCAGCATGAGTTTAAAAATAAACCATATTTATTACAAAATTTGAAAAAGTCTTACAATAACAAATTATGTAATGTAAAATTATAATTTAAAAAAATGTTTGATAATATGATCCGCCACTTTGAGATCTGGGTCTTAAAAAAACCACCGAGGGGTTAAGACTTGCGATAATTCTTTAAGACTCTTGCCGATTCAATTAGATCAAACTTTGTGTTTACATGATAAATATAAAATAACTATCTACTATTTATAATACTATATATACTTCATATAAATTACGAATGTCTTTTTCCTTGAAATGACGAATATTTTACACTATTTACACTCGTATCGCCAAAGCCCGCTAATGTAGCCGTAACACAAGAATGACGCTTGTGACGTTTAGTAAAAACAAAAGTTTTGGTTATTTCTATGAAACTTAGAGAAACAAAAAAATATCCTAAGCAATTATTATAGAACAGATTCTACTATATATAAAAAAGTGCTAGGAATCCTTAAGAATACGTAATTCGCTATGATATAAAATTTAAATAATACCAATTACAACATTATAAATAACTTTATGTAGGTATGTATCATAAACGAAGTTCCTTACGTTTTTTCTTCAAATGCGAGCGCAATTCGATATGGAGGTTTTGGTTATTTTTTTTATATTTTGTATATATTCGTCATGTAAGGAAATAGCGTTATGCCCTCCACGCATATTTATCTATATAATCCGTATTTTTTTTAAATTTAAATAACATCATCTAAAATTATAGAAAAAAATATTCATCTATTCAAAATTAGATATACGATAGTGAATTATAGATTATATGAAAATAAACATAAATTTATTTAGAAAATTGCTATGCGTACATTATTAGGGTTGTACAACCTGCAATACGCGACACGTGTCTACTCTAATTTCGATACTTGTACGCACACACACGCACTTATACACTGCAGAAAGAGAGAACGAGAGAAAAAGTCGCATGAAAAGGGTACAACGCTTTTTTCTTACGTGACGATTTCTAGTTGTTAACTTCGACCTCAAGGCGCATTACGGAACTTCGTTAAAAAGTAATTAATCTAAATATACCTATAATAAATGCCTTACATACTTATCATGTTTTAATTAACGAGAAATAAGTAATAGCTATGTATAGAAACAGCCGGTCGACAGGTCCCAGTACGGGCAGTGTAAAGATAATTTGGTTACTTACTTATAATAATGTTGTTAAATTTGATTAACATAGAAGGTGATATTTTTGTAATGAGAACATAAAACAGAGTTTATAAGCCTTCGTCGATGCCTTAGAAATACAGTTGCGGCGTTTTTCGCTAAACCAATATATAGGTTGTGTTACAAAAAAATGACATCTGTGACGTCTCAAATGACAGCTGCCTTTACACGAGACACTCTTTCAGGCGCGACGCGTCTGTGCACGATTGACCGCGGGAAAGCGCGTACGTGAATGCACGAGTGATTGTTATTGTTTGTCTTTACGCGTGCACTTTTTCCCTGGCGAAAGCGTTTTCACGCGGGAATAAGCGTCTCGTGTAAAGGCTCAAATCGTATTTGTGTCTGAGCTGAGAAATCATTCAAAATAATGACAATAGCGTGTTGTGCTCTCCGTTTAATTAGGTATAAAATAATGGAGAATTAATTTGATCAGTGCCTACGTACATATATATATTTTATTATGTAATGAAGAAGTATTATGAAACAAATTAATATTATACCTTCACTGAGTAGTTTGACGTTATTCACTTAGCAAATTTACGCGTTTTTATACATTCGCATTTAAATGCAAACTGGTTTTTGCACCATAGTGTGAAATAAGTTATATATATATATGTAAATTAACGTGTCTGTACTTTGAATTTTTGTAAAAAAAAGCGTTGCAGGTGTCTAGGTATAAGTAATAGAATTGATTTCAATTTTAGAAATGTCTGTCTGTTTGTTAGGACACGCATCACTGCTAAAACACTGCGTTCATGATAAAATCTCTTGAAGAAAATCATAAAACATATCTTCGAGTAACGTTTAGTGTTTGTATAGTTCAAATTGGTTTCGTCTATCAAAAGTTATTATAATTTCAATGACGACGCGTTTTAAGTACGAGAGATATGTAAATGAACTTACACATTTACATGATTTTTTAAATTACTGTTTTTCATATAAAGTTCCACGTAAATAGGTTGCGGACACAGTTAGTACTGTATAAGTCTCGTGTGACAGTATGTTTTTTTTTTTTCGAAATTAGTCTATAAATTTCGAAAAAAGAAATGCCAATCGTGTGTAAAATTAATATAAGTGTTTATGTGTATATAGAGTAATAAGGTATTTCTATTATCTACACGATACTGTAGTCAAAAGTTACACGTTTAAATTACTATTGTCACTGTATGTGCACGACGAGACGCTCCCTACCTTTTTTTTATATATTTCAGTGAAAAAAAATCACGTAAGCTTTTCACCTTAACATGAGGTTGAATTTTAGTGACATAAAATATTATTTTCATTTTTTTTAATTGAAAGTGTATCTCCGAATGCCATGTACGATTATTATATGTCTAGATTGACTTTGTAACATTATAAGGATAAGTTAAAATTGCTATAATTTCTTTAACACTTTTTCTAACAAGTGCGAAATTCTGGCCAGAATATCTACTAGATCAGGAGTGCACAAACTTTCTAGAACTATGGGCTACTCTGACATATTATGAGCTAAAGACTGTTCCTATATAAAAAAAAAACTTAATGTGTAAAAAGAATCTAATGAAACTATTAATTGACTTCTAATTAATTCAGAGTGTTTTTATTTTTCACTATTTTGATGAGCCGCTCGTACATCGAATAGGGGCCGTGTTTTATGCCTGTTCTAGGTATTAGAGTTTATTCAAGCGACCCTATTGCCACGTAGAAAATTTTGATCAGTACTGAAAATTACTATGGAAACAGTATGCTTTACCGCCTTTTATTTCGTATCTGTGTAAGGTGCAAACAATATATTGATTTCTAATACTTGCGAAATTTCCCACCGATATTTCGCGCTTGTTTGAAAGAGGCTTAATTCAATAAAACTCATTCCGAACTCGGAATTTAACGAAATAAATTAACATCTAATAAGTGTGTAATCTATTTGAAAACACTACAATTTATAGGCGCCATAAGAGTCTCATGTAGAGTTTGATTTCATAAACTCAAAAATATATCAGATATACACATTCAGAAAGTACCAATTAGTGTACTTAGTAGTTAGTTTTCACACATGAGCTTAATGTTTTGTACCGGTAAGTGAATAAGTAAGTTAATAGGGTATAGGGATGCGATAATTCGTTTCATTGTCAAATTTTTAAACTTGAGCAACGAATTCGCGTGGTTTTGCACACACTTCAATGTTTCAGTGTATTATTTTCTTATTATTCCTATTCTATCATACTAGGAATAAGTGTAGCTACTAATTTCTAAAAGGATTCATTTCATTCAGAAGTGAGTTCTACTCGAAGGATACATTTAATTCCGAAATGAGTTATTAGTATTTTTTGAATCACCGTTATGAAATATATCCTTTTCATTCACGGTATAGATTAATTGCATGTTTTTTCTATTGCTAATTATAATCTTGCTTCTCTCAATATCCTATTTTATATAGTTGGAATACATGTTAACGTTATTGTATAATTTCGTTTCGTATCGTTTCTTGCTATTTAGAAAATGGACATGTGTGCATTCCACGTTTTTGTAAGTTTGTCATTGTTAGTTCGTAACAAACGTAAATTATTGTATTTAATTGTTGTAAGGGTTTTGATGACGTTGGACGATTGTAAGAGCTAAGAGAATGTTGGAGGTGTGTCTGAGAATAAAGCTAGTCATGTGTTTAAATGGATGTTTTATTTTTCCTGAAATACAAAACACAAATTTTGTGATCGTATAATATTATCGTATAATACAGAAATTCTATATGGGTTTATATAATGAAAATATGTCATTTTATTTAAATGACTGAATTATGTAGTATTGGTTACTCATTTTTTCTCAACTAACATTTTGGTGTCTAGACTTAATAGTGTATCTCTTATAAGGAGATAACCCTTAAAATTGATGCATATTTTGATCTAAAGATTGTTTTTGTAAGTAAATGGTCATTTGTTCTTATAATACAGTTAATTTTAGAACTCTGTTATTTTATTTTTACAGTTGTTTTCATTTTAAATATGAATGATTAAGTTTGTTAACAACCTACGTATATAGTGAATGCTTTATATAAAGATAAACTTATAATAATAATTAACTTGTTTTTATTTATTTGTAATGAATACAGTCACTTTGTGTTTCCAGACGCCATAATTAAATGTTCTTAATTCTTATATTATGCAAATTGCACACTCATCTACCACAGACACAAAACTTATTAGTGCTGTATAGGGATATTCGATATTCATCGATTTTTAACAAAATCGATCTTTTGACATCTATGTTTTGATATCAATAACATAGACATATCGATGTTTTATTTTCGATAACATCGACGTTATGAATATATTCTTTAGGGTCATCTAACGTTGCATGTACTGGCGACGGAGAGGGCCCGTGAGGTAGATCTGCGAAGTGGCTCTCTTCGCTAAAGAAGAGCAGCGGGACGGGCGAGGCGTAATACCCGTCTGCTCCCAACACCGTATCCGAACATGAGGGGATGGGCCGGAGGCTTCATTTCCTTGTGGCACGGATGGGGCTGACGAGAGGAGACTACTGGCCGTGTACCCAGTACACAGACGTCCTGTATTGCACTTTTTCTAGAGATGTATCTGCCGACTTTACAAACATATGTTTGCAGCTCGCAGGTATTAACTTCTTATTCGTAACGCTAGAGGAGTTAAAAACAAATGCTACTTCATTTACCATTTCATAGAACAATAAGTTTTGGAACGAAGTTCCTTACGGCAGCCTTGGAGGAGATAGATATTTTGCTGCGCGACCGAACTGAAAAAAATGTGATAGTAAAACCGTAACGAAAAGTGCGTGGAATAAAACCGTTAAATGAGACGTGCGCTGGCGCGACAGTCGTATACACAAGCGAGTAGTGTATAATACCTTTTTCTTTCTCCTTTTTTGTAATTATTTCTATTTATATGTAATTTTATGTTGTCAAACAAAAATAAAGAGACATATTTTATTTTAATTGCTAATTTGAATTACGATTACATAAAATTGAGCACGATTTTTTTTGCAAATTGTGTCGATTCTACATTAGCCGAAGGAACTTCGCTCCTACCTGGTGTCCCACGACACCACATTCTTTTTTGTTTATATTTTTATACAGGTAAGCTTTATGCATTTTAGTAAGTTATAATACATTGTAAGCTTTTCATAGGAAAGTTAATGAATAGTTAACAATTACGTAGGATATCCAAACTACCAGAAACCACAATAGTTCCAGAATAAAATCTGCCGCTGCCTGATTATTAATAATTTCATTCTCTGTATTCTCGAAACTTTTTGTGAGAAAAGTCGTGCTCCCAAACTTGTTATGGATACTTCACCCTCACTAACAAGAGCGTATCCCATTAGACGTTCACAACGCTTACATCACCCTTTTCGCCGTTCCACTAGACAACCGCGAGCGTTGCGGTCGTGACGAAAACGTCATAACATATTTATATAAGGTACTTTGTGATAACATATGCTCACGATGCCCCATGTCTGGAGGTGGGTTGACAAAATTGGCGGGATTCTTAATATAATATATAATAATAAAAATGGCGACCGTGAAAACGTCATTATTTGGTACGGTAAAGAATATTTATAAGTAACATATTGTACTGAAATACATAGATGAAATATGATAATTAGTTTTGATAGTTTTACTTCTTTTGAAAAATGTAGAAATTAATTTATAATCATTTCATGGTAATTTAATGTTTTTCATTTGACCAAAAAACACATTTTTATGTTCTTATGATAATTAAAAAATAAAAAATTGAATTATACATTGCTTTTTTTAACATACTTAAATCAATTTAATAATAATTAGGATTTACTGTTAAGACCTCAGATTGTAAATTAACTTCTTAAAGCTTTTGCTTTATTTTTTCTAGGTAAGCATTTCTATTATTTATTTAAACGCTCAAAACGCTCACAAATATGTTCCACTAGCGTGTACGATTGTAACGCTCGAGAGCTAGTGGAACGGGAAAACTCGCGGTCGTGAGCTACTTGAACACAGTCAAAATACTACGAAAATGTCATTCGAATTATGTCAAGACTACTGAAGGTACTCTCATACATATATTTTAAGCAGAAGCAGTATAATGTATTCCGAAATCTACGCAAAGGGTCGGTAAGATAAAATAAAACAATTGTTTCCTTTCTCATAATAAATATTATTCCAACACTTTGTATACAGCCTAATCTACATACAACGTATAACTATAATACAAATCAAAATAATATTCATAGAGAACCTTTTCCCATATTGCACTGTCACCAACAGAACAACATTTTTATATCAAAAAGAGCACAAATTATCATTAAAATATATATATATTAATTACAATAATCAACCGTTAAAATAAAACAATAATCCCTTACTCCACAACTTGACAAGATAATCAGTTGAGAATTAATTATGCTCTACATAAATAAAATCGTACTTTTGCTTCAATAATATCGGATCTACGTGAATATCAAATATGTGGGATTATACATAATTATAAAAACAAGTTAAAAAAAAAACAATTTAAAAAAAGCGTACTCAATGACTCGCTCTAATTCTATAAAATAGGGATGTAGACACTTTTTCAATATACTTTTAATTTATTTATACCTACAACGATTTTTTTGGCAATTTTGTTTTCATATTTATATGTAAAAATATGTTTTCATCATTAGTTTTCAATCATCCCGCCACTAAAACTCTGACGCCTGTAATGGCGTCAGATGACGTCACACCGTTCTAAACATTGTTTCTGGATGACACAACAAACTTTCAGATGCTGTGACTCGCTACGATTGAGATTTCTAATCAAGTGATATGAGTTACGAATTATTTATATTAGATTCATTTTAATAATGTAAAAAATGTCATTATATTCTATCTGGTATGTCCTACACCCTATCAGTGTCATCCAGATCAGTATTTATATTAGGGATGCTCGATATTCATCGATGTAGCAGAAACACCGATGTTTAGCTGAAAAACCTCGATGTAATTTGATTTCGATAACATCAACGTTATGAGAATGTTGCATGTAGCTAGAGACTAGACAATTATGAAATTTGTAAGCCGTACGAATAGTTTTTTCTTTGGATGACTTTTTTTTTCGTCGCTGACCTCTGTTTTTACAATTTTAATTGCTGGCAAAACATCGATGTTTTGCTATCAATGTTTATCGTAAATCGATACTATTGAATCGATGTTGACATCGATGTTTTTCTACTATCGCTCATCCCTAATTTATATATAAAAAAATAAAAACATATGAGTGTATATATAACATAAGTATAATTTCACTAATAAATAGTAATATTGGACAGCACTGTGAACGAAAGTCTTCGTTAGTGACGAACAAACAGAAGTCCGAAATACCAAGACATGGAGTAAGAACTACTTATCATGAATCGATATGATACAAATGGATATTTCATTCGAGAAATTATCGAATGATTTTATAACAAATGTATAGCATTTTTTGTCCCTTTTCATTAATTAACAAAAAATATTCATTTTATGGCATTTTCATTGTGTGAGAAATATTTTATTTTTAAAGCATTAACTAAATAAAACGGTATTTCACTACGTATAGGCAGTTCCGACGATTATTCGAAATTCTTTGGTCCTAGAGACAGTTTTACAATCACCAGTATATTTTTGAAAAAATTAGTATATAATGCGAATTTTTTCTTCCATTTATCTCAGCTTATTAAAATTTAATATATATTACAATAAATTTGAAAATATTTCGTTATCTCTGTAAAATAAACATCTGTATGCCATATATAGATTAAATAAAATTTTCCAATAAAATTTGTAATTTCTAATTCATTAAAGAATTAATTGGATATGATAAAACAGCAATATTATATCATTTGGTACTAAGAGGAGTTGGTTTAGTGTTAGCGTTGAACTCATTTATAACCAAATGTGGTCAAATCGTCGGAACTGACTCTATATTGAATAAAAAAAAATAGAGAGCCTCGACGATTGCGTTTTTTTCACATTTTATTTGATACATCTCCGACACAATCACCTCGGCTTTACGACAATAACATCCCACTCTAATTATGAGAAATCGCGACAAGAATTGTTATAATAAAAATAATAATGAATACCCCATTCTATAAGAAAACAAAAAAAAATTACTCAATACATTATGCACAAAATTAAAAAAAAAAACTTTCAAATACATTGATATGAAATGTAAAAAAAAAACTAGTGTAATAGTTTTGTTGTCGAGATTTCGCGTAATACATGAGAGCGTGGTCGTGATAATGTGATAGGGATATGTAGTAAGTGTGGGTTCGATTCCCGACCCGGGCAGAGCAAACTCAGAGTGCGAGTGCTGCGGAGCGCTTGTCTCGGTTCTTGTTTCGAGCTAGGGTTCGTGCTTTGCAGGCCGCGTTGTTCTGTAGATGCTGGAAATACCACATTATCATCATCAACCTAAGAGAACCACTTCAAGGCATATGTACATCATTATCATCGGCCTACAGTATCTGGTCGTTACTCACACTGTTTGTTTTGCTAGGTTAGTCTACTTCGTTTACTTCCATAGCATGTCTTATGGTATTCTGCCATGGGGTATGGCTGCTGAGGTAGACATAATATTTTTTACTACAAAAACGGGCAGTTCAAGCAACTATGGGACCTCGTGAATCATTAAAAACAAAGTTCCAGGAATTCGGTATTTTAACTCTACCTTCCCAATACATTCTCGATAATTTAATGTATGTCCATAAAAACTTTGAAAAACTGAATTTAGTAAAAGACCGGCATAATGTAAATACTAGTAACTGTAACAAACTGGTCGTCCCATGTTTCAGACTTAGCAAAACCAGTAATAGTGTTAGGTTTTACAAGAAAGTCCCATTTTACATTAGCGGGGTGGTAGGGCTTAACAGCCCGACTGGGTCGCAACCACCATGTACATGGCGAAAAAGCCCGTCATAGTGACTCGCTTCTGCGCGTCGCGTTTCGGGATCAGCCTGTGCATATCCAGTACCGGGTGACTTTCGTCATTATGGCCGACATGACAGCGGCGACCGGCGATGGATGATCTGTCTCTCGGTGGTCGCCACTGTTTTTGGATTGTACTATGCTTACCATCAGGTATAGTGCAGTCAATTTGTGGTGCTTCAATAAAAAAAAAGAAAGAAAAAAAACATGTTACGTCAAGCGGGTTTTAGTGTCAAAAGGATATTATAGAGTGGATCAGTATGTGAACAATAGTTATGTCTGGAATTGACTCCCGTCTTGTGCATCCACTAAAAGCTATTGTATGATGTATTGTAGGTATATGTTAAAAAATGTACCCGATCGAGTTTCTTGCTGGTTCTTCTTGATCACTGGGTTGTTTTCCGAATCGTTGGTAGTTTTTGACGTTCATAAGCGCCTTATTAGGGCCTAAACTGAATAAAGTATTTTTGATTTTGACTGTGACTATAATTTTGATTCTCGCTACACAATGTACCCAAACCAACTGTCAACCGGGAACAGTCACATGCTTTTTTTTTACTTAATTAACATGCAATCCTCTTCCAGAAGGCAGGGTATTGGCACATTCGACACGCCAGCCCACAATGTATTGGCGATTGTGAACTGTGACAAATTCAGAGTTGTATGTTTACTCACATACAGTACTACAAGAACATTACTCAGGTTCAGGATTACTCACGAATGTAAATACCAGAATTCGAACCTACGGATATCAGGTTGATATTCCATTGGTCAAACCACGACACCACCACAACTGTACCAACCATTGTATATGGTCTTATTCCAATGTCAAGCAGTGAGTGTAAGTACATTATACGCTTCGAAATCTATTTAATGTATCTTTAAACATTCAATCTCAATCTTATTAAATGTAATACAGCTTAGATAATGGTCTGTACATCCATATATTACCAACCACCAAGCAATTAAATGAAACACTCACAAAATTTAACTGATTATCAAGAAATGTTACACATACACATTGCCAGATGTACTGAAAAGGACACAGGGTATCCCTCATCCAGAAGAAAGTATTTTGCCCAAATAATTAATTTTATGAAATTATAACAATAAATTAAAAATTGATCAATTAAATTAATTGTAAAATTTATAAATAAATCAGATGACTCATAATAGAAATTTTTGTTAATGTGAATTTTGAGATGACATGTTCATGTTCTCAGTTAATAATGTGGCATTTTACGCCTGTTTGTGAGTCTGTCTGTTTGTGTGTTGTGTGAGTCTGTCTGTTTGTGTGTTGTGTGAGTCTGTCTGTTTGTGTGTTGTGTGAGTCTGTCTGTTTGTGTGTTGTGTGAATCTGTCTGTTTGTGTGTTGTGTGAATCTGTCTGCCTCCTTGTGTGCGTGTTCGTTTGCTGAGATGTGTGTGTATGTTTCTATATGTCTGGCTGTGTGTGCAGTAACTAACCCGTTGCAGCTTGTTCAGTTTGAGCGTGGCGGGCGCGGGTATGGGCGAGTCGGTGAGTCCGAGCGCGTGTCGCAGGGCGGCGCTGTGGTGGGCGAGGGTCTGCAGGCCGGCGCCGAGCGCGGCGGCGAGGGCGCTGTAGGCGGCGACGGTGCCCCAGGTCTCGCACGACACCGACTCGCCCGCGACACGCACGCACACGCACGGCGCCTCATCCTCCTACAAATACACATACATACACTCTACCTTCTAAGCATAAAAATCTTAACTTACGCTACTGTCACGTCTAAAGTCACTAAATATAATATTGCTTACATAAGGAAAAGGTTAAAACTGTATGTATTAAGTCGTTTGTGCATAAGTAAATGGCGCTGAAATAGTAACAAGACGAACGTCAACTTAATGATCTTAGCGGTGTTAGGTGGCATTTGAATTTTTACATCCACCTGTTAAAGAGTTCCCATGACCCACTTGACATCGTAAAATTGTCATAATAAAGCCGGGTCCAAAAATATAATCAATGTTGTGTTGAAGGTTCCATAAATCCTGTCAATGCTTTAATAGTAATTCATACCACATGTTCGAAATTACACAACCGAACTGCTCGTTAGATACTATATATAATTAGTGCAGTGCGCGTGCGCTTTAACATTATAGTATTAAGACATTTTATTTATTTATTACTTCAGTTCGCAATCAATCACGTGCGACTCACTACCACTGCCAGGTGTTTACCATTAGCGGCGACTAATTATGAACCATTTAATGACCATTTTACCAATAAAACATTTACCAATTAAAACATCTCTTTCTTCGTGGTCCTTCGAGCCGGTTCTGGATCAGCGACCTATAGATAGTTGTACTGTACAACTGTATGCAATATATGGGCAACCCATCTTTTTATAGAATGTTTACTTATGTGTGATAATGAGGTATCAAGTATTTAAGATAAATGTGAGGATTAGAACCGGTTGGTTTTCTCAGTTGAGTCAAGCAACGGCTGTCAGGCATCGGGGATATTGTAAAGCTTGCTTACGTATCCCGCAATACTCGCATAGTAAGGTGTATATATAGTACGGTAGTTTTTTAGCCAATAATAGTTATGTTTGGTTGCTGTTTCCAATTTTTTTGTTTATGTCACAGGAAGCAAACGAATTGGTTGGTCACCCAATGTTACGACCAACACCGTCCATAGACACCAGCAACACTAGAGGAGTCGTAAGAGCGTTGCGAACCTGTGTTGGTGGAGGATGGGGAGTTAGGGAAAGGAAAAGGGGGAGGTAGGTCTCCGGATTCTCACAGACCGTACGAAACGCAACAATGCAGACACTGTTACTTCATATAAACTTTTAGTAGTTTTCGTGTTTCTTTGTGTGAGACGGTGTGTGTATGTACCTCGAAGTACTTGAGTATGTCTCTGAAGGTGGCGCGCTGCAGCTTGCGGTCGCGCTTGGCGCGGTACTTGTGGGAGTCGCGCGCGAGCTGCTCCAGCGTCGGCAGTAGGTCCCGCGCGCGCTCCGCCTCCGCCTCGTCCTCCGCCCCCACCCCCGCCACCTCCTGGCACATCGCGAGTGCCGTGCCCGCTGCCATGCGGACCTGCACGTACACACATACATTGTACTGACACGAGTTATTAGATCAAATGTCATGTAGTAGATTGTGTATTATGTACATTGGGATATGCCAAAAAATAACGAATTTTTTTTTGCTCTCAGCCCAAAACTCCCAACGGAGCCCTGTTAAAAGCGGAACTCAAAATTCCAATTCTAAGAGGTTCTCCATCGATCTTAAAAATTTTCCATACAAATAGTATGGGAGAAACGGTTTTTTATTATTTTTTGTCCTGCAAACTGTGATAATTAAAAAAGAAAAAAAAAACGAATAAATGGACCTTCTTAATTATTAAATTCGCTACAAAAAAAATTTTAATCGAATTTTTATCTTCAATATTTGATTTGTTAAATAATTTTGAAATTTCTCTTTTTCTGCATTTTTTAACTAAACTGTAAGAATTAAACAAAAATGTCAAATTTGTAGCACATAAAATTCTATAAAAAAGTTGTTGTCAATTATCTTATATCATCAAAAATAACAAAGTTACATGCTCATGTATATTTATTTATTCTAATTTCTGCTTTTACAAATTTGTTAACACATCAAACTTGCAACAAAATTATGTGAATAAGATGTTTGGTAGTATGAAACCATAAAATTTAAAGACAGTCATATTTGGCTGAAAAATCATAAGAATATAAAAAACACAGAAACAAATAAGCCATCTGACTTTATAATATTAATATAAATGAATAAAACTGTAGACGAAAGCTATTGTGTATAGGTACCTCGAGGTTGCAGGCGTAGAGCAGCTGTGCGAGCCTGTCGAAGGAGGGCGGGTGTGTCGCGAGGAGCGAGCGCGCGTGCTCTCCCGGCAGCAGCGTCAGCAGCAACGCCCACGCGTCCAGCGCGCCCGCGTGCCATCCCCCCTCCTCCACCGCCGCGCCCGACACCTTCACGCTGCCGTCGCCCTGCACACCCCCAACACACACACTCACTAACCACACGACACCGCCACGTCCACTTCTCAACCCCCACCATCCCCGTTACACTGCCGTACGACACCGTCAAGCCTGCTTCTCAACCCCCGCCATCCCCGTTACACTGTCATACGAGACCTCCAGACCTACTTCTTAACCCCTATCGTCCCCGTTACACTGCCGTACGACACCGATAGACCTGCATCTCAACTCCCACCATTCCCGTTATGCTGTCATACAATGACGCTCGACCTGTTTCTCTATGCCCACTATCCCCGTTATACTGACATACGACACCACCAGGCCTGCTCCTCAACTCCCATTACCCCTTTTATACTCATGTACATTGCATGTAGCCCTAGTTTATATAGTTATATATAGAAATTAAAGCCCACGGCATAAACCCTCTACCGCCATGTTGGGAGATTTGCACTCCTCATGACGCACCGGCAGTGGTAGACAACTTAATTTAAAATCACTACCACATTCCATATGTCCATAAATAAAGCTCTACAAATTGTCATCACTGACATCAAAAGTTAATTTCTTCTATACCATGTATTATTATTTTTTTTGGTTCATCTTATTAATACAGTCATTTGTACAACTTTTTTCATCAAATTATAACTTTGACTACACTCCAACTTAATACAACCTCACAACTCAAATGAATAATTTAATATTGTCAGTGGCAGATTTTCAACTCAAATTATATTCTTAGAACCAACTCCATTAATTCATAGAGCAGCTTCAATCACATTTAAATTTATTTAAAGCTAACCAGATGCATAAATGTATTTTGATACAAATGAGCTATATTGAAGTTTAAGCTGGTAGAGTTAATATGATTTGGTAATATTACCTTGAGGTAGCTGCCACTGAAGATAGTCTCGTACATTCGCATCACATCTAAGATTTCTGATAAGTCCTCCTCGAGTAAGTAGCAAAGCACAGCCAGTGATGAACAACACTACAATAAAAAGGAAATCAAAATGTAGTACAGATATGCCTTTAAAATTTATTAACTTAATTTAGCTCCTTTTTCCCTCATATATTGTAATAATATATTATTTACCTCAGTCCGTGTTTCAAGCGATGCGGATTTATCAGTGCAAGTGGCTACTAGCGCCGGACGCACTTCCTTCACAAACTCTTCAGCACCTTCATCGCCGATCTGTGTTACAAGTATTTGTATTCAATTTCCACAGTTTATTGAGCATTTCTTTAGTTTAATAATTGGCAAAAAACTTGCCTAATATAAAGTGACAATTTGGGGCCATATTTAAGGCTACTATGTTGTACAATTTTTTAGACATAAAGATATTTCAGTCGTTAGATTTAAAAATGAGTTCTTAGTCTGAGGTCTCAGATCATAAAATTTTGTACAAATCAAATATGAAAATCTTTAAAAAATGTTAACAACCTTATACACACAAAATTTGAACTTTGTTCTCGGTGTATAAAAATTGGAAATCTTAACAAAATTAAACATGTTAAATGAACAATTAAAACTGGATTTAGCCTATCTTGAAATGTAATTATGGTATCTCAGAATTCATGTTCAGTGATATTATTTTCCAACAAATTCACATGTGCACAATAACCAAACTATATTATATAAAATTCCGCCAATATTACAAAATATAGAGTCAAACAATATAAATTTGTCAATATAACCACTACATTATACACTAAGATCTAATCAAAACTCCACATTTGTATTAGTAAAAGTTTCTTGAATATTATTCAGTGTGTGTGACCTGTAGTGCAAGTAAAGGCGCGATCGCCGCTGCGGCGCGCCTTTCGCCGTCTCGTCCGCGCCTTAACGCCTTCGCGATGTGGTCGCCGAGCGTCGCGCGCTGGTTGCTCAGCACGCCGGTGAGCACGCGCCGTTGCAACACGCCCCGCAGCGACACGAGCGTGCTCGCTCGAGCCGCCGCCGACCGAGCGCTCAGACCGTCGATCAACTCCAGGACTTTCTCTTCCAGTTTCTCTTGGATTTCATTCTCTATAAATTAATATCACTGCGTTTTTATTACCGTATTTAGCATGGTATGACTATCGTTATGTTTAACAAACGTTGTATGTTGTTACTGAATGTATTCTTCAAAGAATTCAAAGAGCTTATTTAAGAAAAATAATTCGAAAAAAAAAATCCTCAAAAGCGGTTCACCCAGTCCAAATTTCTGAGGCAACAAACATTAAAAAAAGTACAGTCAAATTGAGAACCGTAGGAGGTTTTTTGAAGTCGGTTAACAATTCCTTAGAGACATTCAAAGTCAAAAGACTTGTGGAGCTTGAGAAAAATAGAGGTATGAACTTCAGACGTTATTCTTTCAACAATTCATGGTTTATGAAAAACGTGCATTTTTACTGAACCTTTTTTTATTGTAGCAATAACGTTGGACGGTATTAATAGTCTCTGTAAAGTGTCTATAAAAGTCAGAATCATGCATCTAATCTCTTTTACATTACAATATACATAGGCGACAATCATTCATCGAGAACAAGGTGAGATAACCTATTGCCCTTTTTGTAATATATGGATCAACTTATTTATGGCATATTTAGGGCGACTATATACCCAGTTTTTTTTATGGACAAAAAAAATACGATATTTTCGCCTTTTCGCTAACATGCAACCCATTTTACAAATCTACAAGATCTGTTAGCTATATTATTTACGAATGCGAATAGTTATCCTATTCTAAAATGTTCTCTTAATAAAACTGACCACATTGTCCGTACTATATACTAAAGCATTCTTTATATGAGAAATATGTTAATAATCAACACAAAGACACGTTATATATTAAAATGTAGAATAAAAAAATCTTCATCATTAATATTTAAAGGAAAATATCTACTGAAAAGATATCCAAATAGATTCCAAATTATCGGTTGCTTGTTAAGCATTCCATTTATAAACCCAATGGACTGATATGGAAAAACTTGGCGTGAATATTCCGCTCCGGCAGATCAATCACTATTCCGCCGTATGAACAGTTTATTGGGCTATAAAATTTTCTCAAGGACATTCTACGTCACTTCGGTCGTAACAACTTTTATATTCCAACTACACCGCTTATCGCTTCGTAATAGATTCGTATGGATTAAATACACAGATAACCTTAAAAAGAATGCGATAAACTTGACATTCTTGACTATTATTATGAACTAGTTCATTCAAGATAATTTAAATACCAAACAATAAAACATATATTCGCTGCATATTAGATGTTATACAGATTATAAATAATATACGTCAAAGAACGCCTATAGCCCGCAAGATGTCAAGAAAAAAATATTGTAATCTTATAATTGTTACAGAAATTTTATAGGCGTTACAATTTACCTATAATAGTTACAATGATCAAAATTCATAACTCGTTGAGAAACCTGTAACCTTCAACGAAAATGAGTATAATCTATACTAATATTATAAAGAGGTAAAGTTTATGAGTTTGTGACGTTTTAGGGAATAAAGTCAGGAACTGCTGGTTCGATTTGAAAAATTCTTTCAATGTCATATAGCTCATTTATTGAGGATGGTTATAAGCTATATACCATCACACCAATAGGAGCGAAGCACCAATGAAGAATGTTTACGAATCGGATTTTTTTCTCTTGAGAGCTTCCGCTGCGTGTTAGCGTTAAGGACGCGGTCTCAAAAAAGGTCCATTTTCACTGTTTTTTTGTAAGAATTACAACAAAACTACTCAACTTTGGTAAACATAATGACTAACTACAGATACATTGAACCTTTAACAATGTTGTACGGATGATTGTTTTTTAAAACTAATGAGTTTTCATTTATAATAATCAATTCTCCGTAGTCTCCTCGCGCAAAATAGCCTGATTTTCGGTATCAAAATTTCAGTAATTTTACGGTTCTCTTAATTTAAAAAATACCTGATTATGATACATATAATCAAGTTTAACACTAGATTTACCAGACCAGTCATTTAGACTGGTCGTGCAATTTCAATTCAAAATTCCTACTATATTACACATTTTTTTTCAGAAATGATGTTATGACTTTTGTAGCTATAATTAGAGAGTACGTTTTATAAACTTAATGTTATTTCATATACATTAGTAACAAATATAATTTTCGTTGTTGACATTTATACCAGTACCAGTCAAAATGACAGGTTGTGTTTGTATGAAAAAATGTATGATTTTGGGAATCATGAGACCGATGCAGTACATATAGCACTGAAGCGTATTTTGTTATCGTCTTTTATTTTCTTTCACTATCGCCATTGAGTTGATGATGTCATTTTCGTTACTTGGAACAATACGCGCAAAGCAAGAGGGAACTGCCGAAAATTTGCAAACTGAAAAAAGACAGCATGGCACGTTTCTCAACGTTGTTGTACCAATCTAATGGATGCACACTTACTGTTTATAAGAGCAAACCTAATAAAAAAGTACTTCTACTAAGTACAAAACATAAACACATCAAAATTGATAAAGCTGCAAAAAAATTACCTCAAACCGTATCGTTTTATAATAATACCAAATTTGCCGTCGATGTTACTGATCAAATGGCACAATATACGGTGAAATCAGGTTCCAGAAGGTGGCCTCTTCAAGTATTTTTCAATATTTTAGATTTAGCCGCAATAAATAGCTGGGTATTGTACAAAAACACAACAGGAGAAAATATTTCACGAAAAGGCTTTCTGTTTCAATTAGCAGAAGAACTTGCTTCAGAATATCAGACTTCAAGGCAAAAACCACTCGAAACCAATATACCAACCACAAATGCCACAGTTCCTGTACGAAATTGGTGTCAAATAGGATATTGCAATAACAATAAAACTACAAATATTTGCAATAAATGCAGAAAAAGTCTATGCGGAAAGTGTACACGCAGCAAAATCTAACACATGTAGAAATTGTGAGCAACAAACTGTAAATATTTGTGTTTTGTTATTTGGAAATGTATATAAATCCATTTATCTATTATAATTGTTATTTTGTATCGACAATATGACACGTTCCTACATAGTAGCGCCATCTACCATAGTATATGTAATACTGTAGATTGTTTTAAAATAAAGTCAGTTCTTGTCTGTGATTTAAGCGTTTAATTATAAGAATAATTGATATTGTTCAATTTTATTTTTGTTATTTTTAATAGTAAATATAGACTAGAAACCACAAGAAGCCTGTTTTTATGCACCAGTCATTTTGACTGGTTTGGTAGAAATAGGTATACTCAAATCGCTGGTATATCTAGTGTTAAATAACATGAAATAAAATCCAATTTATGTATACTACATTTGAGAAAAAAATTATTTAGTTGTGAACAAAGTTTCACCATTTTATGTTAATTATGTAGACTTTAACTCTTATGGAATAAGGTTCAATTTAGTTCTTTATCTAGATTCGATTGACACAATAGTATGAAAGAAGGATTCACGTCGTATTAGACCGCGCTCTGGCGCCATACGGTAAGGATGTGTACGTCGTTTTGCACTTGACTGGTAAAAAATAAATCGCTGTAGAAATACGTATACACTTCACAAAACGTTTTGATCATTTCGAAACACTAACCAACTTTTTATAGTGGTTTATATTTCTAGTAGTAAGAGACACTGTAATTAGGTTGAAACAAAAATTCTAAATTTAATTTTTATTACGTTAGTTCTTTTTATATTTTATGTTTTAAGGTACTGTTATGGAACTTCTTGACGGGTAGAAATACATATGTCGTCTTTGTAGTCTTCTTGTTAGTAGTGACGAGAGGACTTAACAAGGTGAGCTGATGGTGGTCTCCAGAAATTGTTATCGAACTCCTTAACGGGTAGAAATAGATATGTCGTCCTTGTAGTCCTTTTGTTAGTAGTGACGACAGCTTACCACAGGACTGAACAAAATGATCTGATGACGACCCACTTCAAAAACTGTTATGGAAGTCATTGATGAATAGAGACAAATATGTCTTGTTTGTACTCCTTTCGTTAGGTAATAACAAAATAGCCTCATAATGGACTCTTAGAAATGTGTAGGGAGCTCTTTCATGGATAGAAATATATATGTCGTTTTCGCATTCTCTTTATTAATTTTTATTATCTATTCAGAATATATACAATAACATCATAAACATGCTGCAGAATTTACAAACAAATGTAATCTTTCAAAAGAATCAAATATAAGGCTTATTCTTTACAAGAACATGATCTCTCAAGTCTTGTTTATAATGAAACGAATTATTTGGTGAAAAGTGTATCTTAGCTAGAGATGCAAAGTTTGTCGGTGGAATTAGGGTTCGTTTTACACAAAAGCCGTCATAGCTGCCCGTTGTACTATCGGTATTACAACTTACAATTCAGGTGTTTTGTAGTATGTTGTTCACAGAATTATTTTTGATATAGAAGCAAACGCTAAGTTAAAAATTCTCCTATCTAAATCTCTGAGAACGTACTCATGTTTGTAGCTAATATCTATATGTACTAAAATTCAGTTATCACGATATAGCCACTTGTCTAGCCCATGAGGAGCTAAACATTAATAAGATACTATGATACTTTTCAGCATAAACTCTATATTTCTAGTCACTCTATACTATACAAATATTTTTGTATCACGACAAAGATACGCTTACGCAGCTAGCGCATCTACGCATGAGAAATGAAACTTTCATCAGATAGAGTGAGACTAAACATCTGAACCCAAACATGATGTTTGTAGCTACTATGAATACTAAAGTTCAATTATCATGATACAGCTACTCATCTGATCTATAAAATAAAACGTTGATTGTTATCATGATACAGTTACTCACTTGGTCTATGAGAAATTATACTCTTATCTGATACGACAAGACTCAACTTCAGAGTGCAAACTTCATGTGTATAGCTATTATTAATATAAAAAAAATATCACGAAATAGCTGTCATCTGGTCCTAAGATACGAAACATTTAGCTGACACTAGTGCAAACTCAATGTTTCTAACTATTAGTACTATACTAAGATTATCATAAATACTGTTTTCACCAAACTTTAAAAAATTGAAACCTTGCTCCTACACTAGGAGACTAAACATCTAAGCACAACTTGATGTTTCTAGCTATTACCTAAACTATGATCCAATTACCATAATACTACTCTTCATGAAAATGTTGAGAAATTAAGCCTTGATCGGGCACAAAGGGCTAAATATTTGAACAGACAGTCGTTGTTTCTGTCTATTACGTATACATATTTACGTTTAGTTATACTGTTTTTGAGTGAGTATGACCTTGAGAAACTATAATTTATTTTGGCACTATTACATCAAATACAACAAAAAGTAGAACATAAATAATAAGTAAATATTGTGATATTTTTATAAAAGTATCAAAGTCGTTTATAGTGCGGTTTTATTGCCGCGCTTATCAGTTTTCATGTCTGTGTGAGTGAGCTATATGCGTCTAGTAGAACTCGCAGCCGAAATTGAACTTCTAAAATTTGAGAGCGCGTCCTTAACCCAAACTAACTATTCCACCCGAACGAAGTCACGGGCAGAGGCTAGTTTATAAAGAAAAATCTACAATATTTTTTTATTCATAAGCGAGCTGATTTTTTAATTAACGGACGTCATAGCTTTCAATATAGTAATATAGTAAAACGTCAGTTACTGGTGTTGCTAAATAGTATGCAACAATAAAAACAAATTCCATTGCAATATTTTCTTCACCATATACAAGCAATCAACAATGAATGCTCCGACGTTTAAGATTTTGAATAAACGTTAACTCTCATCATTATGTATAATGTATATATATATATGTCATTCCCAGTGTTAAAGCAAGTCAAACTATACCTTATATGCAAAAAAATCAAAATATTTATGTTACTGAAATAATTATGAGCACTTGATATGCTCGTTTGGCTTGTGAATTGTTGCTCACGCTCGCGAGCCGTGCGAGCGCGAGCGTAATAAGCAAAACTTCGAAGCACACCGCAATGGGTGTCTCATTCAGTTTCTTAAGCGTCTCTTGATATTTAAACAGAACATCTATTTCTAAAACACTGTCAACAAGAAATTTAGTCTGTACATATAAAATATATTGCGGTAAAGGTTTAGAATTTCAACCGCATGTAGTCTGTGGTCAATGAAGACATATCAGTCGTCACTATCGCATAACTCTGAATCTGGTATTTATCGTTAACGCTATAAAACGACGTAGATGGCTCAACTTTAAAACAAAAATAGCTCAGATGGAAATTGGTTGCTTCCAAAATCCGTGTAACCCCAGTTCGAATCCGAGTGACAGTAGAAGAGAATTTTTAGTAGTCCGGTGAAGCTGTAAAGACCTTGCTAGGTTAATAGCGTAGTCAGTTCGAGAAAAAAAAGGCCCGATTTTTCCATATTAATTACACGAGGGCTGTGGCAAACGCGTTATCCAAAAGAGTCAAATATAAACAATTTAGTGCCCGGCGAACGTTGTCCCGCCCTGATAATTAAAAAAAACTTAACAAATTATATACCTAAACCTTCCTCATAAATCACTTTATATACTGGAGAAAACTGAATGAAAATCCGTTCAGTAGTTCTTGAGTTTATCGCGAACATCGAATAATATACAACAGGTTAAGCCTATAGTGACATGTTTATGAGAATTAAATTAGTTATTTATGGTTAAAACTAGGCAGCACGTGCGAAATAAACCTGTTTGCGCCCTTGTGCTACTTGTCACATACACTGGCGATTTATACGTTCGCTCTCTCGCTCGCTCATATGGCTCATAAAGACCGTTAAGAACAAGTGTAATTAAAGAATATCTTTGCACTCTATGATTGTTTACTTGAACGCGTTAATCTCAGGAACTACTGATATGATTTGAAAAATTCTTTCATCGTTAGATTGATTTTAATCTATATATCAACACGCTAAGACCAATAGGAGCGGAGCATCAATGAAGATCGTTTCAAAATCGTTTTTTATTTTTCCTTTTGAGAGCTTCCGCTGCGTGTTAGAGTTAACCCGAAGTAACTATTCCACGCGGAAGTCGCGGCCAGACGCTAGTTCTTTGGAATATTCTACGCTGCTAATTAATAATAGTTTTGAACAATGTCAATAATCTATATATACATAATGTGGTTTGCTGATATGGATACGTCTAGAAAACTAATCAAAATCTTATCACTCAATAGAGGGCCCGGCGGACGTTGCCCCGCCCGGATAATAAATAAACCTTCACAAATTATATACCTAAACCTCATGAATCACTTTATCTATTAGTGAAAACCGCATGCAAATTGGTTCAATAGTTTCTGAGTTTATCGCGAATAGACAAACAGACAAACGTGGCAGGAGACTTTATAGGATGTTTTCAACGAACATGGCCGTGAATAAGTTCATCTATATGTATAATGAAAAATTTTACTTGGCCTAATTGTGATGAATGCGACAACACACATATAGTCAGGAAATACAAAAAAGGACTTAAGGTATATTTCATCCAGAAAAAGTAGTCCTCCTAAGGAATTCTCTTTAAACATGGGGTAAATTTTGCTTGAAATTGCCACCTCAACGCGGGGCAGCGAAAGTGGGTATGTCAGATTTTTACTGATTAAAACGCCGTAGTGTTGATAGGATATAGTTACTGCCTATGCACTTCATCCTTCGTCCCGGGATTATTCAAATGTATATTAGCTAGTACATTAGTATGATATATGGTATATTATAGTAGTATATAAAGCGAAATTCAAAGAAGTTCCGTTTAAAAAAATAATTACTAAAATGCCCCGTAATTTTTAAACTAATTACTAACGGATATATATCTTCTGCGTCGGTCATAAAGCAGAAATTATGTAATTTTCCTCATTCCAGTGGAAATGTTATAGTGTACAAACAGAATGACTAACATCAGCCCGCACGAGATGTTTACGTCAAACTCCATTGCAAATGACACGTGTACAATGACGTCACGATTACGCAAACGCCATTGTAGATTCGTATACAACGCAGTGAGAAAATAAATTCGCTCTTGGCGCGACATCCGTGACGTCACTAACTCATAAACATCGCCAATAATAAAAATAGATATAGCATACTTTTTACAACATCTAAGGCACGAAAAAAGTATTATAAGTGTAACTGGCATTTTCAAGCTTTTTTTACAACAAAAAGGTTTTAATATAAATGTATTCTAAAAGAACTCCCGATTAGAATACTGGATTTAATGAAATGGCGGGGGAGGGTAGGCTATAGTTTATCTCGCTCATAGAAATATATATTTCAATATAGTTCAAGGTTATAATGAAATCTTTGATTATAATATGTCAATTAATCTGTTCTGTATTGTAATAATAATTAGTAAATACTGATCAATATATTTCTAGGACACAATCTCACAAACAAATCTGTAATCGTGACTGCTAAATAAATCAAAAATATGTTAATTTTTTATTATTGAAACATGTATAAAATCGTGTCTTATCGTTTGTGACACAAATTGTTTGTTTGGGTAATTATACATTCTTTTACGTTTCCAGTTCATAATGTACTAAATTTCTTATGTAATATATACTATTTCGGGACTAAATCACGTTTCTGATTAAGCTGGGTTGCGAAAACAACGTTTACGTAACTTGAATACTGACTTATATTTAGCATTCATATGGAAAATATTTATTTTTGACTTAGGTTAAATTACGAATACTTTAGGTGCCAAAATTGATCTTAGTCTGGCGATCTTCTAATAACGTTATAATTGGCATATTTACTGGACCATCCATAAATTACGTCACAAAAATTGCTCGACTTTTGGACTTGACGTCTTTGTGACAAATAATCATATTTTTGTGACCCCCGCCCCTGGTATGACGTCACAAATTTTCCATTTTAAATTTGGAAACAATTATAACAATAAAATATATTTTTGAAATAATTCTCGTGTAAAATTATTATTTATATAATGAACAATAAATCAAATATATTGAAATTATATTACAGTTTAAGATTAAAATAATAATAATTTAGTCTTACAGATGAGACATTATAGGGCTTATAATTCACACCCTTTATTACATAATGGCAGACTAACTAACCCCTTTCCGTCACAAAACGGTTGACGTAATATATGGATAGCCTGCACTAAGGGTATAAGATATTGCAACTGCAGTATAGAGCATAATTAATTGATAATGAATATTAAATATTTAAAAAATGCTACAGTAGCAAATGTTTATTATTTACACGAGCAAAACCGCAAGCGAATACTAGTACGTAATAATAAAAACCTCTATATAAATACATTACAATATTTAACTTACTGACGTATGAAATAAGTATGTAGTTATTGCTGGTGAATGTCCTTCAAAGGTTATTTGTTTATAGAAACATGTGGAAACCTAGTTATTTTTATAAAGAATTGTGTTGTTTTGAAAACTAGCAGTTGAGTCATGTAAATAACACAATAAACCTTTATTTTTTTAACAAGCAAAATCTTTTAAGAGATAATTTAATATATTACAGAAATCTGAGTATCTCAAGAAGTATTACAAATCTGAAAATTTCTATGTAGACTCTACTGTCAATAGGATGCGATGGAGATGTGACTATAGTATCATAACCATAGTATTATTTATAAACTTAACCAATTCTATGACCTGTATGTAAAAGTTTTCAGTTGTGTGTCAACCAACACACAACACAATATTTTGTTTAGGCGAGGAGCAGTTGTTCTCTCAATATAATATGCAAAAAATGTCTATCATCACACCACGCCCCTACTAGTGGAGCCACATAACGTCAGTTATAACATTTTTACATCTCTTATTGGAACTATGAGTAGCACAGGGTGACAGAGAGGAAGTGGATGACAAACATGATGATTTTAATGGCAAATTTTTCATTGATTTGGAAATACCAAAGAGGTCTGTGTAAGAACCAACCAAAAATAAATGAAGCAAGAAAATAATTAGTCCTCCTTTTTAATGTGTAATTTCTTAGTCCATAGAAAGAGTAAAATTCTTTCATTTTATCCGTATATAATACTTAGATGTAGTGTTGTGTATTATATATAACTATACATTGTGTTTATTTTAAATAAATCTAATAAATAAACATATCCTACAGGCCAGACCAAAATTCAGTTAAAATGTAAATATCTTCCAAAACAACAAAAGGTTATTCTGTGTTTCTCAAATATATTAGAGCTGTAGAACAAATAGGTAAATACAAATACAAACAGTTTCGGACTGAAAGTCCAAGGGGTAAAGTTGTTAAAACAATTATGACCAATAGAAACATGGTATAAATGACAACAATGAATATTGTATGATCACCTTATTTTAGTTTCCACCCTTGAAATTACAAAGATAATACAATCAAGAAACATGTTCTAGACCAGTGTTTACCATTCTTTTTTAGGCTATACCCCACCTAAACATTTCTAAAAATTATTGCCGCCCCCCTACATTATTTTTAACCTTTAAAAATATAAATGATAAGTTTTAGGAAGAAATCACTATGAAATTGTTATCAAAATATCATAAGTTAAATTTCAAAATATATAAGGAAAAACTTACTTGACTCGAGGATTCTAATTACCCAGTTGATATTTTGGTAGTGTCAAACAAAATAATAAGTGATAATAATTTACAGAAGAATTGCCTTTTTTGTTATATTCATCACCAATATCTAGCATTGCATTTAAATAACCCAAAACGAAACAGTTGCGTAGAATCCATTTTTAAATTGCCCCCATGTAAGGTGTGGGCCTCACATTGGGAAACACTGTTCTAGACTCTTGAACTTAACTGTTAAATTACCAAGACAAATTAATGAAATTCCTTTTCCTAATATAAGTATAGAACTTTGAAATTACCTGCTTCGTCATGGTTACTCTTGAGGTCTGACTGGCCTGATGTCTCAGAATAATTGTCAATAGTCATGTCGATACCTGCGTCTTCATCTGAAGAGTAAGGTTGTTCTGTTCTTCTGTGCTCTAGAAAATAATTAAAAATAAGATTTAGAGGACAAACCATCAATATGTATTATATATACAGTCAAAATCTGTTATGACATTGAAGGGACTACTCATATTTACTCGTAAAAACCGATAGTCCTAACAACTGGTGATGTTTTCTAGATACAGCATTCAGCCCAGACCTTTGTTTTGGGTCAATATAACCATATGTTGTTCTAAACGACATCACCATAAACAGTTTTGACTGTATTTCATAACTCATTCTTTATGACCTTATTAAAAAATTAAAGTTGCCCTGATCTTGATGGATCATCTGCAGTTTTTTTTTTGTATATTTAGGTATTTATAAACCTTTGAGTGTAGTAAAAATAAGAAACTATATCCAACACAATCATATAATAAAAAAAAAACAATGTAAGGGAGATACATAAAAAAGCAGCTTTTTGATTGGCTAGATACATCCAATTTATATATATGCACAATATATTGATAGTGTGTATCATTTCAATTCTATAAAAGGCAGCTGTTGTATGTCAACTTCCCTAACACATAACATGTTTTTTTCTTTGCTAAGTCATTGTGAAAATCATATTATGATGTCAGTGGTAAAGTTAAAAATTTAACAATTGCATAATTTGCATTTCATCTAAATAAACACACACAAAACATATTGCACAACCTTTCAAACTTGTTTATCGTGATGTTTCCTTTAAGAAAAAAACAATACAACGTACATATTTTAAGTACATGCATGGTGTAAATTAAGTGGCTGCCTCAGTTTTTTTACAAGATATTTGTTTGTGTGACCCAATTATCCATACTAATATTATAAAGAGATAAAGTATGTCAATCTGGCAATTTGTAACATTGCAGGGTGTAATCTCAGGGATTTCTGGTCTGATTTGAAAAATTCATTCAGTGTTATATAGATAATTTATCGAGGAGGGTTATAGGCTATATATCATTACGCTAAGACCAATAGGAGCAGAGACCCAACAAAGAAAGATTCAAAAACTGGGTTTTGAGAACTTTTACTGCATGTTAGAGTTAGCTCAAAGTAACTATTTTTGTAGTCCGGTGAAGCTGTTAAGACCTTGCTGGGTCAATAGCGTAGACATTTCGAAAAAAAAAAACAAAGTAACTATTCCAGACGGACGAAGTTGCAGACAGAAACTTGTTTTTATAAATGTAAATCTATTAGTTAACATTTCCATTAGTAAGAGATACAAAATGAATGTAATTTAGTTACAATTAGGATAATAGCATTGAAGTGTTACATGTGCTAATAATGGGATTTTTATGTTTTCCATTAATTCAAGTACTAAATATTATTTAATATAATGTCTTTACTGAATCATAGTTTGCCATTTCAAGGTTGTTTACCTGTACATTCTATAGTACAGAATCATTAAGCAAGAGTTGTACAACATCAAGTAATTATGAAATAGATCTCAACAAACACCATGTTTGTGCCTTTCACTCGTAATGCAAATTGACTTGATATTTTCGAAGAAACCTTTGGTTTTTAAACAACCTTCAAGGTATAATAGAAGTGCTTTTTACGAAGTAAAAATTACAGGAAAGTTATACAAGTAAATTTATATTTTTAATTGTATTTTCTAGGAAGTTGCCAGGATTTTTACAATTGTAGAATTTTGTGTTGAAACGTTGAACAGTTATGGAATTTAAATTGCCCCATGTTGCAACAAAGTAATGTTCAATGTTATGACATCGCGGAATTAACGATTACGTTGAAAGACTATTCGGGAAGTTTCGCATATTATTTGATAATGGCGAATTTCTCGCTTTAGGATATTTTATTAGCCAGTTCCTAGTAGACACCATATGGAAACAGTGTCGCTCGAGGGTATTGGCACGAAACATAATGACCGTGAACAGACGTCATTGCAAACACGGTCCCGCGGAAAGTACACCACAAAAGGTCGCCGCGTGATCTCATTCCACATAAATTCCTGTGGTCCCGGTAACGAAGAAATGTTACTTGATTGTTTCCGTGTGTACTCACCGAATTTTCCTTTTCTTTTCCCTTTAGGCATGGTGATATTTGATAATCGAAGCTCACTAAACGATGAAATTATTTCACTATTTTTTATATGCTACTTTTGTCACTTAATCAAGACGGAGAAAAGTTTAGTATATCAGTTCTTAATGAATGATATGGGCACTGAGTGTAACATAAAACTAAAATTTCAGAAAAACTTTTTAACATGTTTAACCGTGTAACATGCACACTCAACTCCGCTTTGCGCAATGCGCTGTCACTTTTATGAAGGAAGGATTTTATATCGCCATCTTGGTAAAAAAAGTTGCCGCGCTTAATAATACAAATGAGTCATTATTTTCAAAAGTTTGTGCAATATTAATCCCACTGGTATTTTTCGATTAACAGTTATAACACCCGTTCCAAAATACACAAAAGTTACACAAGTCCAAACACAGAATAATATTACTCCTAGCGGAGAGTCCAAAGCAACTAGAATAAATAAATTATTTATTATAGATTGACACAGGCAAATACTTGAACTACGTCTTATCGCATAAAAATAAGTAACAGCTCTTTATATTTTATCGTATATTATTATTATTTATCGTCTGTAAATAAGAATTCAAATAAGAAATGATGCTTGATTAAAATACAAAGGTTACAGTGTCGATCTTCGAAGATTAAGCTTGATCTGTCATGATATTTTCTGATGAAGTGATTCTTACTATCTTAGCCTAGAAAAATAGAAGTACGTCATGTATAGGTTTTACAGTACTCTTGAATATTTTAGGCGCTCTGAATATAGCTGTAAATTCGGGATTGCGCATATAATATTAAAAAACTTAATACAAAATAAAGTTAAAATATTATTATAGGAATCCAAAATTGACTTTTATTTAGCCTTTAAAGGTCTCTGTGTTATAATACGTTTTTATACCTATTATTATTATTTCTTTAGGTATTACCTCTTTTTATACCTAAATCTGTGCTATATTTTTAAAGCGGTTAAAAAGTTTGGTGAGGATTGTGCGTCAAAAACAGTGGGATAACTGTTTGCTTTTGACTTTTGTAATGTTAGTTACGGTTGTGATGTTAGTATGTTACTTGCAGATAATTGTTTGTAATGTTCGGTTAATGCCTATTTTAATTGAAAAAAAGAAGATAATGATAAATGATTTGAAAAGAGAAACGTTTATGAATTTTGTAATATATTTCTTTACTGAAATACTACCGAAAGGAAAAAGAGCTATGTGGGAATTAATTTGGCACCTCAGCGCCATTTGATTAACGGTGACACATTTTTAGCCTGAGGGCGGTGATACAATATGTTAAAATGAAATATTCGTTTTATAACGTAGATTAATTACAACTGTTGCGTAGGAATAAAAATATTTATTTATTTTACTTTATTGCATTTTTGGCATTCAATCATTCAGTAGGTTATTACTGCCCTTGTAGAATAATTAATCTATACTAATATATAAAGCTGAAGAGTTTGTTTGTTTGTTTGTTTGTTTGTTTGTTTGGTTGAACGCTATGATCTCAAGAACTACAGATCCAATTTAAAAGTTTCTTTTAGTGTTAGATAGCTCATTTATCGAGGATGGCTATAGGCTACATATCATCACGTTAAAACCAAAAGGAGTTGAGCACTAATTAAGAATGTCAAAAAAACGGGCTATTTTTTAAGCTTCCGCTGCGTGTTAATGTCAGTATTATATGCGTTGCCATGGTAACGCGATAACATTCTATCGGAAATATTTTCATGGTTTGTTTTGTGTTCCTACTCAAAAAGTTTGTTCTACGTTAGTTTTGTTTTCAATTTTTAATTATACGTGGTACGTTTGTGTCGGAAACATTTGTAAAGTTTATTTTGTGCTGATATTCTTAAAGGTTAGTAGTAATAATATTCGTCCATCACAATACAGGCGAAGGAATTAATCCATACTGCCAATTCTGAAATTGTCAGTATAGGTAGTTCTTATGTATTCTCTATACATAAGCGCCAAATCTTCTATATAATATTTCGTAAATTTTTATCTTCTTAATTTCAAGCTTACAGAATACATGCTCCATGGCATTAGTTTTCATTTATTTCACTCATGCATAATAAACAAACCATATTACATAAAACGCCGCCAATTTAACACAATATAGAGTAAAATAATACAAAATTATGAATAAAATATAAAATCCCTACATAACACTGACTGAAATCCCGTCAAAAACTCCTCAAAAAGTTTATTCTACGTTAGTTTTGTTTCCAATTTTTGGTTTGTGATATATTGCGTATTACGTATTATAAGAGTAAAGCGTGTGTATATAATATTCAAATAAATACTTTTTGATGAATACATATATCTGCGGTGCTACAAATATCAACATTTTTTTTTTATTCTGTCGATATATCTGTTTGTTTATTTGTTCCGGGTAATCTCTGAAACAGCTGGACCTATATGAACGGTTTTGTTTTCTTAGAAATGATTGCGCTATTAACCTAGCAAGGTCTTAACAGCTTCAACGGACTACAATTAATATTTGAACGGAAATTTTACGGGCAAATAACCAACTAATTAGCTGTTTTAGCGAGCGAAGCTAGCGAGTTCAGCAGACGATACCTGATATTATATCTATACAATAAAAGATTGAACACATATTGTTCGATAATGTATAGCTTAATATTTTCATTACTTTCTTATATAGTGTAAGTGAGCAATGAGACTGATACATAGTTTAAAGTTCCAGCTATGTATGTGGCTTATGATAAATCTCATCCCATTCGATACACTATTAGTATTCACATATATAATGTACATATTACCTGTTACTGTAGATGATGTGCGTGTCATACTTACAAATATTTTTGAAAGAGTATTATTGTTATTTACACATCTAATAACAATTTTACATTTATTTAATACATTCAAAAAACGCGTGCGGAGCCGCGGGTAACAGCTAGTGATATTATAAGTTTCTTGTGATCATTTTAACGAACTAGATGGTGCCCGTCTTATTAGAATTTACCAGGGAGTTTTTGTGGCAATTCAGAATCCATGCTCCGTGGTGTTATTTTCCATCCATTTCACTTGTGCACAATAACCAAACTATATATATTTTTTGAAACTTTATTTTTGGCAATCAATCCCTCAGATTATTACTGCCATTGTCGCGTAGTCAATAATATTACAAGCTTCGTGCGATCACTTCAATATTAAGCGTCGTGCGAGTCAAAATTCTAACAAGATGGTGGTTCCCTTGTTAGAATCTTCAGGGAGTTTTTGTGGCATCTCAGAATTTCATGCTCCGTGGTATTATTTTCCATTCACTTCGCTTATGCACAATAAACTATATTATGTAAAACACCACCGAATTTACAAAATATATAGTCTAATAACATAAGATTATGAATAAAATATAAAACACACTACATGACTGACTAAAATCCCGCCAAAAACTCAACCAAACTATATTACGTAAAAGACCACCAATATTACAGAATATAGAGCTAAATAACACAAGATTATGAGTAAAACATAACATCCTCTACATGACATTCCAATATCCTGCCAAAAATTTTATACGAAAAATTGTGACAATGGGTAGTAGTAATAATATTCGTCCAATAGGACAGACGAAGGAATTAATCCATACTGCCAATTCTGAAGTTGTCAATATATGTGGTTCTTGTATATTCTGTAGTGAGTTTTAGTATATTATGTTTGTGACAATGATATGAAATTGATTTTTTTCAAAATGGAGTGTGCAAAGCAGGTTTTGATGGCCTGCATGCTTCACCTTCAAAGATAAATATTATGGAATTTGAACCCACGTATATACTGGTATTTAAGGGGTTCCGTGTACGATCCCACCAAACTGTTATCGCTTCATATTCTTTCTATGTACGAGTTGTGGAAAAAACTATTAACGATATAATCATAATTTTATTGAGTATATTTACTTCTACAATAATTCTTAGGTTACTGTAGTTTTTATATAAGTATATTCTATATTACTACAAATATATACATATTAAAGACAGGAACATATTGAACCCTTTAGCATTATTCGTAAATATATCGCTCTATAGAAAAAAATGTGTTGTAGACGATATGACTATGTATTCGTAACTAATAAATACTATAGATAGCAATAACGACTATATATAAATAAATGTTCACATATAACTTTATTTTTCGAAAAAAATTATCGTATACGTATTACGTTGAACAACTATTTTTTTATATTATAGGAGGCAAATGAACAGGTGGGTCACCTGATGTTAAGTGATCACCACCGTTCATAGCCACCAGCAACACCGATAGAGTCGCAAGTGCGTTGCCTATCCTGGTGGGGAAAGGGGAGAGGGAAGGGAAAGGGGGCAGGTGGGGTTTCGACGCTCTCATTGACCGAACGAAACTCAACAACGCAAGAACTGTTTCTTCACGTCGGTTTTCTGTGGGTCGGGTGGTAGGACCCCGTGTTAGTCGATCCATTTATGCTGAAACCAGTAATACCATCAGCGTGGCTCTACCAACTACAGTACCTCATAGTAGTCTCCCTTTGACACCTTGAGGTTAATGCGTGATACTCATTTTTTCGCAAGATACAATAATACTAGCCGACTATTGTCATTTCAATACTAATAAATGATAATAAACAGTTGTAAATTCATGTGTTAATTATTTTGTTATACACTTGAATATTATGTTATCTACTAGTTATCTCACTAAATAATACTAAAAATAAGACACAACCTTTTTAAATATACTATCTACACTAAAACTTATATTGTAATGTTTGGTACAACTAAACAAGTAAAACGAATAAAGTTATACATAGAATATAAATAAATCTAAAACTATTCACAAATGCAGGAGATCCGTTAGGCAATCTCAAATTTTCCCCAAAACTCGAACGAGGTATTTCTTTCCAATAAGCAATGGCACCTTTCGAACCGTATAATTTCTCGTTCCTAAATTCAGCGCACTGTATAGTAACTGTCGGCGGTAATCCCGAGAATATCAACCGAGAGCTTTTCATCCGGAAGGTCGGAGAGTTCCTCATCTCCTCGACTTCCCTACCATTTAAATACCAGCGTATATCGATACCCGGTGTCGCGCGGCAATAAGCCTGTATCAGGTCTCCATCTTCGAATTCCTTTGCAAGCCCTTCGACTAAAGGCTTCCTATGTACCGGTCCATGAACTATCATATTCGCTGATCGCGTTTCAAACATCTGTGGTGGAGTATTCCGTTCTATATCGCATCTGTACAAACCGGTGGCTTCTTCCGTCAGAGCTCCAAGTTTCAGGACACACGCTGTCGGACCACAAGTCTCCACGTCGATTGTCCCAACGCCTTTCACTGAAAACGAGTGAGTGCTAGGAGTTGTTCCAGGTTTGTATCTGAATAATTCATTCGGCCCTTTAAACCAGCTGAGGATTGTGAAGTTTGCGTCATAGCGGCACTCGATTTCGACCTCTAGTTGTCCTGGAGGCACGACGTCTGGTACTGAGAAGTAGGTTATATTGAAGTTACGTGCCCGTGCACAAGCGCATGTCAGGGCGAGGATGATCCAGACCAGCATGGTGCCGGACCGCGCGCGCGTCTCTGACTGCGCCCCAACTTAACTCGGCTCCACTAACGCGGTCCTAATTAATCAGTTTATTAAACTCCGACACTTAACCGTCCGTCGGTCAGATACGGATCCCTCTTAGAAATGAATTTATATTTTTTTTCTGCGCCATATTAATTGATAGACAAATTGATTTCGACTAGGGGCGGATGAAAAATATCATCCGTTGTTATTACTTTATGGGGGTGCACATCCTAATTAAGTACTTTTTTTAATTTTTATGCGTTTTTATTTACTTAAAATTAGTTATTTATAGGACGTTAAATAAATGATGTTTTGATATATTCATGATTATTTTATGTGCTGATGAAAATAGTATTTAATAATATTATAATATATCTGACTAGTTTCGCATACAATGTTACAAGATCAACTATTTTTTATTATATCAGTGTTTAGATTGTGAAATAAATATAATGAATCCTGCTTTAGTCATCTTAAAATATTGCGTAATTACACTTATCTTCTATTATTTTGCAAAGTATTAAAACGCTTTTCATCTGTTGTGAAATAGGAAGTCATAGTATTTATTGCAAGTGGAATAACCCAGTGCTCGGGGCTTAGTCCGCGTGATACCTACTGGTTTAACAACGCATTGCAAAATATTGTGCTAGTTGTAAGCTTTTTTATTTAATTCTTATTCATTGACACTTACATAGATTGAAAAATATATATTGTCAACTAGATAAATACATTTAACTTTAAGGAAGAAAATTAAGTAGGTGTGTAATATAAACATGTATTTCACAATATATTATAAGGATAAAAACAATATGTCCGCATTTACATTGAACAATACGTTCCTACGTCATAAGTGTGTTTTACGAGTGATAGAGATGATCAATAGTGAATTCCGTTGTTGTGTAACTATACAACAATTATTTTTATAAAAAGTTGTCAATAGCTCTGTTAATTTGTATTTTTTTTTCGAAACGAGAACGCTGTTTACCTGGAAAGGTCTTTACAGCTTCACCGAACTATTAAGGCGAACGCTGAAGGCACCCCGCGGATTTGGAATGTTTGGACGACTAACTCAAGGGTGCACGGCACACCTCGGCTTGGGCTGTCGCCTGTTCTGTGCAAAAATTACGACCTATCTGAGCTAACCTAAGCTAAGCTATCTAGATATACGTATATGAGTTACTGAAACATGCATGTGTACCAAGCATGCGTGCCTCCACAACTCCTATATGTATTTTGTGTAGGAAAAAATCCTCTAAACTATATAGGATAGGATAGGAAAGATTTGATCTCTTTGCCATTTGTAATGATAATAGAACAATTAAATTAATATTCGTTGTTAATATAGTGATTTTATGTGTAAGATACATAATTTAACTCCCTTTTATGCCTGTTGCTCGTTATTATAATGCTTATTTGTTGTTATGTTGCGAAAATAGCGGTAGATCGTTGACGTTGTTAATTATATAGCAGATAACAGATAACGAACAGCATAATAATGATGTGTTTAATAATAGTTATCCATTGCTTAGGAATAACATATTAGTAATTATAATATTAATCAAAACATTTAATAGAGTTTTTACGCTATTACGATTTGTTTCTTCATTTTCACAGAACAGAGAGTAATTCAAACTCTTTTGTTTTTTTTTTTTCGATCTGACTGCGCTATTGACCTAGCAAGGTCTTAACAGCTTCACCGGGCTACTAAGGCGAGCGCTTGCTACACTCAGCCGATTTTATTTGGGCATCTAGCTCAAGGGTGCACGGCACATCTCGGCTTGGGCTGTTGCCTGATACATGCAATTCGCTACCTATCTGAGCTAACCTAAGCTAAGCTAGATATTCATACTTATATAAGTTATTGAAACATATATGTGTACCAAGCATACATATCTCGACAGCTCTTATATGTATTTTGTGTTGGATATTTTTTCTTAACTATTTCAGTTCGATAAGGGAAAAATAAAACTCTTCTACTTTTGCTAACTAAGACTTAATAGCATATCATAAATGTCGATTACACTGACGGCTTATTTTATCTTTTTCACTTGATTTTACAAATGTTAAATCAAATTTTACAATGCACGTTATTTTGTGCATTACCTTTTAATAGAGATTCGTTTTAAACACGGAAGTAGCAACCTGATGTCAATTAGTAACTGTCGCTTATCTACATCTAATAGGATTTTAGTTATTAATGAGATCAATCGATCTTAAGGATTGATTGGATTTTAGGAATAAGATGTACGATCTCGTATATTAAAGCATGTTTTTTATGACATAGGAGGCAAACGAAAATGTGAGTCACCTGGTATTAAGTGATCACCGGCGTCCATAGACACTAGCAATACCAGGGTAGTTGCTAGGGCGTTGTCAGCCTGTGTTTGTGGGGTTGGTGGAAGAATGGAGAGGGCGGAAGCGGAGGGGCAGTGGAGAGAATGTGGTTTTCCAACGCAACAATGCAAGCACTGTTACTTCACGTCGGTTTTCTGTGACAGGGTGGTGCTACTCTGGGTGAGCTGACCCATTTCTGATGAAGCCACTAATAGCTTCACCGTCACTCTACCACCTACATAACCAACACCCCTTTAAAATGTAACAGTAAGTGTATTATGTGGTCATAAAAAAAATTGCCGTTCGCTTTATATTTTATGAATGATCGTTCGTCTGCTCAATTGTTTTTATCTTGTGGTAAATAAAAAAAAATGTGAATAAAGCTGGGTCATAATAATCCGGTACAGTATTTTAGGGTTTGATAAGCGTACCGCTCTCATCCGAATTACGCACAGAATGTGTCATCCAATTTCAAGTTGCGACGACTCGAAGTAAGAGCAAGTATAAGATATTCGCAGAGATTTTCTAAGAAACATTTCAAACATTGTTTATGTGTACTATATTACATTAGTATGGCGCAAATAATCTTACAGATCAGAACAGAATACAGTAGTACGATTATAATATTAAATAGCGGTACCCGCGACTCCGTTCGCGTGGAACCTAATGTAAATAAACACGGTCTAATAAAAAATCCGAATGTCCAATAATAATACTCCATATACCTATATACTTTTCTCTCGTAGTCGCTCGCGTCTTTTTTTATATTAAAGGTGGCAAACGAATCGGCGGTTCAACCGATGGTAAGTGATTATCGCCATCCATAGACACTAGCAACACAAGGGGAGTCGTAAGTACGTTGCCGGCTTTTTAAAGATTTGTAACTAGTAATTGTTTGGAAACACCGCCGCTGGGAGTCGATTCCATAGGGTAGAAGTACGAAGACGATCTTGAAAATCCCACCGTGAAAAACCTCCACCCATCCATGTGGTGTGGATGAAATTTCTGTTTTCTGATCACGTGTATAGCGTCAAAAATTCTTAAGGTTCAAAGGTCAAAGGTCCTTCTGTTTGTTTGTATGTCTGGATTTCTATGACATATTGTACTGAAGAAATATGTCTCATTTCGCAAATGACAGTCTACAAAACTATTCATAATATTTCTAAGAATCGGAAGAGAAACTTACAAAATTAAAATACATCGTTTCGAACTGACATTAATGAAATGTGAAATACACAAGGCGAATTTAATTGCTTTTTTTTTTCGAAATGACTATGCTATTGACCCAGCAAGGTCTTAACAGCTTCACCGGACTACTAAGGCGAGCGCTTAAGGCACTCGGCCGATTTTATTTTGGCAACCAGCTCAAGGGTGCATGGCACACCTCGGCTTGGCTGTTGCCTGTTGCATGCAAAATCGGGACCTATCTTAACTAACCTAGCTAACTATTCATATATGTATGAGTTGTTGAAACGTGTATGTGTACCAAGCATACACGCCTCAACAACTCCTCCATATATTTATTATCGGAAAATTGAGAGTTTTTCAGTTCGATAAGGGAAAAAAAGTAAACCCTTTCACTTTCATGTGTGTATAGGCGTGCACGTGTGTGAGGGTGATCGTGTAGTGTTGTAGCAGTGATGTATATTTGTGTGTCACCGTATCGCGCAAGCAACGCACTCAATGGCTCCCTACCGAGGGATCGAACCTAGGCTTGAGCCGCTGCTGTGGGGAGCCTAATCGGGTGAATTTAATTGAAAAATTAATATGTCGGTAATGATCTATACATATATTATAAAAGTAAATATTAACGTAACTGCACTTTATAAATATTTGTAAAAAAAATGTTGAAGGTCTCTAGGAAAAACTAAGAAAAAACCTTTCAATCATTTTTAGAAATGTCTGTCTGTCTATTTGTTTCGAAATGCATCAACGCCAAAATACTAAGATCAGGATAAAACATTTTCCAGAAAACCATTAAGTATATCTTTAAGTACCATTCTGTTTTTGTTTGATTGAAATCGGTTCAGTCTATCAAAAGTTACTGTAATTTTAATGACGAAAATAGATATTCGAGTGAACTTAATTTATTGATTTTATTAATCACTGTTTTTTCATTAAAGATACTCGCGGTCGAAGTCGCGGGCACAGCCATTGTCAATAAAATACTCGTGGAAATAAAATTACGAAAAAAGATAACTACTTTGTATTAATACGTTTGGAATCGGGGGTACAACTAGTTTGTTATAAGAATTCAAGTCCACAAGTGCATCAAAAATAAGAAAAAATAAAATAATACAACTGATATTAACATCTTTTGAAGAGTTTCAAGAGATTAAAATTTACGTTTGATTTCAATATTCTCTTGTCCTCGATATTTCTTTGATTTTCTGTTATCAAATTGAATTCAAATAAATTATCATGAATGAATATCGTTTAATGAAGGTGTTGTTCATGTATAAACAGTTGAAACCCGGTCAATGCGGTCACATACCAGTACTGAAGAGGTCACGTAAACCGGCGTTGCGCGGCGAGTGGTGAGCCCACGCGTCTCGGAAACAAGACATTACAATTTTATTAGAGCCCATCATGCTAAGTGTTATCAGCATAATTGAATAATGCATCGGGATAGATGCGACCGGCTACTTTGTTTTAAACCTCTCATATAACCGTGTTTTAGGTTCTCAAGCCGAGAAAATTCTAAGTTTGTTCTTTGCGTAAATATTCGACGAGACAATTAAGGTGGTTTTCTTTTACAAATCTAGTACATCTAAAGGAAATGTCGAGAATATAAAATTTGCAAGTAATTTAAACGAAATCTTATAGACGTAATTGAAAAATAATTTAACAAATTTTAGTTCCGCGATACTCTCTCAGTTTAATACATTTTATATCAATTAAATTCCGATCAACTATTAAGAAATATGGAAAATTTACATATTATCATATACATCAATCTCATATTCATTGTATCGTCTCATCTCAATTTTTGCAATAATTAATAATCTAAAGCATTGTTTCTACATAATCCAGGAAATGTAACTAAATACATAATTATTCAGTTGTTAATTATATGCTACCATTATTGTCTAGAATTGTAGCTAGTCGGCGTTATCGCAACATGCGAACAAGTAAGCATTATAAAATGAAAAAAGTAACAATTCACTTTGCTCATATATTGGTATAACTGGGCGACCGAGCATAGCTTAGTTCCTTAAAAACATTTTTAAATTAAAATAAACTGTTAGGTTTGCCTCACAATATTAGCATTCTGTCACATAAAAAAAAATATTAAAAAAAGATATCTCTCTTATAATGATAATTATAATATGATTTATTCAATTAAAATAGATTGTTAGGTTTGCCTTACAAAATTACCATTTTTTATAAAAAAAATATATATACATTCGGATTCGAAGTGGGTTTACACGGATTTTTAAAGCAACCAATTTCCACCTGAGCTATTTTAGTTTTAACAGCGGCGACAAAATTTACCTTCATATTTTAGCTATATTTTTTCATTGCCTGAAATCTCAGTTAAAAAAGTTTTCTACGAATAAAATCTAGTTAGATCGATTTATCGTTCCCGAAACTACCTACATACTAAGTTTCCCGGAAATAGATGACGCCGTCTCCGAGATCCTGAATATATACAAATATAAAATTTAGTATACAAGAATTGCTCGTTTAAAGGTATTAGATATATATAGATAGATTAGATTGTTACGGATAATGAATATTCATTGCATTATCATTTTCTTATATTCCTATTAATTCCAATACGGTACGAAACAACAAATTACCCAATAGCAGAATAACTGACAACAATTAATGTAAAATAGCATAAAAAAGCTATTAATTGTTGATACATTTTTATGGCCCGTTAATTTATTACGTACTTTATCAAGTATCAAGAAGTCTAGAACCTGGTACTTAATGTGTCATGCATTTATTTATTGTTTAAGTCGAGTGGAGACAAAGCATTGATTATGATTTGTTGATTTAATACTCCGAGGACCGCAGTACATCTACCAATTTTCTCGACCGGACGCTCACAAGTGCTGGAGTGGTCTCGACTACTGACCCTCAATTGTTTTAACAATACATTTTCATAATTCACTTCGCTGTATGGGATAGTATCAAGTTTCAAAATTTCCTGCATATTCTTACAAAAAAAAGTTGAGGCAGTCAGAACTGAAAACTTAAAACGATAATTTTCTTTGTGAACAACATTTGTGTTCTCTTTTGAGTTTTCATATTAATTATAGTATGAATATTTAAATTTTAAAATTTGTTTATTGAACTTATTAACACTAGTTTTGTTTTCATATCAATTTGTTCTTATAAAAGACGTCCGCGATGCATTTTTACCGACCCTCCTGACTTAATCACGTCAGCGAACGATCAGTACCAGCCTGTCTCTCGAAACAAAGCGTGCTCACGTCCACGCCCGCGTAGCCACAGATCACGCCGCCGCGGTCTGGGGGTTAATTTGGCTCGCGAACACCCGATTAGGCCTCCCCCAGCAGCGGCTCAAGCCTAGGTTCGATCCCTCGGTAGGGAGCCCTTGAGTGCGTTGCTTGCGCAATACGGTGACACACAAATATACATCACTGCTACAACACTACACGATCACCCCCACACACGTGTACGCCTACAGCCCTTGAGTGCGTTGCTTGCGCGATACGCTGACACACAAATATTCATCACTGCTACAACACTACACGATCACCCTCACACACGTGTACGCCTACACGCTTACACATGAAAGTGGAAGGGTTTACTTTTTTCCCTTATCGAACTGAAAAACTCTCAATCTTCCGATAATAAATATTTGGAGGAGTTGTTGAGGCGTGTATGCTTGGTACACATATACGTTTCAACAACTCATACATATATGAATAGTTAGCTAGGTTAGCTAAGATAGGTCGCGATTTTGCATGCAACAGGCAACAGCCAAGCCGAGGTGTTCCGTGCACCCTTGAGCTGGTTGCCAAAATAAAATCGGCTGAGTGCCTTAAGCGCTCGTCTTAGTAGTCCGGTGAAGCTGTTAAGACCTTGCTGGGTCAACAGCGTAGACATATCGAAAAAAAAAAAATTGTACTCGGAGTAATAATTATATATACATTTTTATGAGATCTATTAGTCAATTATACGCATGATGAGCAGTAAAAATCAATATTACATGTACACAGGCCCCTATACTACGCGTTGTTAGAATAACGCGAGCCGCGCAAGCGTAATACGGTCGGTCATCCTTACTAGCATGTCATGATGTAGTCCGGTGAAGCAGTTAAGACCTTGCTGGGTCAATAGAGTACTCAGTTCGAAAAAAAAAGCATGTCATGACGTAAAATTATAAATGTATCTCCTGCCAAAAATAGATCAACGTTCCTAAGGAAGTTTTCACTTCAATAAATGCAAAATATATAACGGTGACCTGCCTCACTCCTAGTCTTCTGATAAAAATGCCCGGATAAGAAATTCCGCGTATCAGAAATAAATATTTTTGCGCTGATTATTACAACGTATACTTATGCTAAAGATAATAATAATAATAATGTTTAAAAATTGTATGGAATCAATTTGCTGATCCGGCCACGTTTGCTGTGGTTCATTTATTATATGTTCAATAAAAGCTACATTTATGATAAACTATTTTCAAAAGTAAAACGGGGCGCCATCTATATATATCTATAACAGTCGATCTTACGGTTATCTGTCAACAAACTAATTTAAAGCGCCATCTGTTCGAGTCTGATGAAACTTACAATAAATAACAATAATAAACATTGACAATCATTTTGTGTACTACTAAGATATAGACGGTCGATTGTAACAACACTTTGGCGAAAAAATAATAGGATGTTCTCATAAACGAAGGCGACGACAATACGGTCGTAATAGATTAATAAGTAAGAATTACCCAATTAAGGAATTATGGGATATGACATCTAAAGTTATGCGGGATCAAAATTATTATCTAATACGCCTGATTTGATTTAATTAGTTATGTGTCATGTCAAGATTTATAATGATTTGATAATTACAATAAACAAATATATTGTCTTTTTTCCTTATTTTTTTACACTAGCCTCTGCCCGCGACTTCGTTCGCGTGGATTAGATACACTAACACTAACACGCAGCAGTTCTCAAAAGGAAAAAACATCCCGATTTTGAAACATTTTTCATCTGTGCTACGCTCCTATTGATCTTAGCGTAATGATATATAGCCTATAACCATTCTCGATGAATGAGTTATATAACATTGAAAGAATTATTGAAATCGGACCAGTAGTTCCTGAGATTACCCCCTACAACGTCACAACATCACGACATCACAACGTCACAAACTCACAAACTTTACCTCTTTAATATATTAGTATAGATTATATTCGCACTTAATAAAAATCAAGTCAAGAATATGTAGAAATATTTTTATAATGCGATGAATATGGTATTTAATTTAATTATATAATCAAAAGTTATAGTATGCTTTAGATTAAGGCACGATTAAAACAATTGGATGAAAGTAGAATGGTGAATACTTTACATAAAATTAAAATGATACTTGAATATAGTTAAATAAAATATCTACATGTTTATAAAATAACAATAATCTTAACATAGTGCCATCTATCGATATTCTTAAGTAACTGTCATTTTAGCCTTGTTCTGTATTAGCTACTCTAACTCTAACTGTATTAGTACTCAGTATCGTTCTTTAAATTGTTGATAGATGGCAGTATAAAAATATTTACTTAAAATAGAAAGTTAATCGAATAATAAACAAAAATAAACACATAAATGCTATGTAACAAATAAAATGATAGTTAATTAAATATATTATTATAGCAATATCAAGTCTGAATTGAAAATTGATCTTTAAACATATATATTTTCTATAATAACTATATGTATATCTGTTACAGTAATTGATGTACCTAAGTTATTTTTTTCAGTAGTCCGGTGAAGCTGTTAAGACCTTGCTGAGTCAATACCGTAGTCATGTCAAAAAAAAAAAATTTTTTTAGTTTTAGTAATTTATGAGATATATATTGGTAAAGAATGAGGTAATTTTATTTCAAACAGTGGTGGGGATACATGATAACAGTCGTGTTAGCTATTCAGAATATTAGTAGTAGTCCGGTGAAGCTGTAAAGGCCAAAAAATAAAGGCAAATAGCGTAGTCAGTTCGAGAAAAAAAAATCAGAATATTAGTGTCACACTGAAAATGTAAGCAGATAAAACACAACTTTTTTTTGTAATTAATCGAAATCAATTTCAAGTTTTTACTCTTTATCTCTATATGTAAATAAATCAAAAATATTATAATGTCATAAGGTTGACATTTTTATAAATTTAAGAGTTTTTCGCAACTGGATAATTCTGTCATTCACACATAGATAAATATAAGAAACATATATGTTATAAGTGTTAAAACGTACAAAACTATTTAATTTCTGTTATGTTTCAAGGCATTTAACTATAATATACTTATATTGGTCTACGCGCTTCCACACAACAAATCTTTCTCTAATATTTAATCAATAAATAATTTAAGCATGAATAACATATAATTTTATTTGAAATACACATTATAGATGGGGACAATTTATTATAATTATGCAAAAACGATAAATATTCTCCTCCGGTAACTATGAATGGGAATAAATTCAACTATGCACGTTGAAAACTTGGCAACAGTCCGTATTACATTCTCGTTTGTACCGCGGCTTGTCAATTTGTGTCGATTTATGCCGCAAACTACACCCCGCGGGCCCACGAGGGGGCCGCGTTCACTTGACAAACTCTGGAAACTTCGCTCGTTATTTCTACATCAGTGTATTGTTGTTTTGATGTTTCCTAGTTGAAGCTGGGTTTTAAATTGTTGTGCGTCGCGATTTATTGTATTGCTTGTCGAGATTAACTCTAAATTATGTTTATAAGGTTACAATAGTGGCCGGTTTACTGAAAATAATAAAAATTGCAATTTAATTTAGTATCATGTGATTATTTTCATTTGTAAAAATATTTATTGACACGGCTTGGTAATAAAGTAGATCCGTATGCCGTCACGGTAGACGGCATGACACGTTTTTATGCCGTCACGTGCCCTTTACAACACCGCTCTCGATTTGTTTGTATGTGTGTGTGTGTGTGTGTGTTTATACTAAACACTTTGTTGCTTGTGTTAGTTGTGTACAATTTTTTCCGTTTATAGTGTACTGGACACGTTTTTAATTACAAATTTTAAATAAATGTGTTACATATGACGAGTGGCTTTGAGATGGTTTACTTTTTTTCCTCTAGAGTAAAGGCAAAATGAATACACTATCCAATGATAAAAAAGTATAATCCAAAAACAACAGTGACCACTGAGGGGTCAGCTATACATCCATCGTCTGTCGTCAGTACTACGCAGGCTTGTAGGCCTCTCGATTGCTGTGTATACACCAAAACAAAATGAGCAGCATACCCAGTAAATATCTATACCATGCGAGTACATGTATCTTGTGCCACTAAGTGTTGAAAATCACTTTCTTGAGACAGGAATAAAATATTGCAAATATGTATGTATAAATAATCGAAGACGAAGTAGTTCAGTACCATTTTTTTCTTTATTTGTCGATCGATTTGATTTATTTCTTTAGTAGTTATTGATTTTTATCCATACAATTGACTATATTTTTTATCGATTTTAATAAATTAATTGATGCGTAATGACGTATTTGTACACGCTCGTCGCTGATTTAATAGAATCAGGTTCAGAAAACTTATATATAATTTTTTGGCAAAATTTACCGCAAGAAAAATACAACAATGTTATGATAAAAAAAAGAATAATGTTTCGAATTTCGATAAGTAGGAAAAATAAATTTCTCCAACAGAAGTGTAGACGATATAATTCATAAACTCTTGTATCTCTAGTACAATATAATATAACAGAATTTAATTGTCTATTTAAGACAAAGGATCAAGGGCTATATTATCACATTTACTATAGAAATGAGAACGTCTGTGTTCTGGAGCTGTTGCGTGTAACACGCCATTTTGTGTTACTACGCGAAATCTTTACCGAGTAACGCACATTTTTAAAAACTTTTGTTGTATTAATAAAACAATGCGTGTATCAGTGTTACGCGGAGAAAGAAACTTCTTTGGCTTGTGTGTTTTAAATTAGTTTAAAAATATTTATATACGATGCGGAAATCGTGGACCTTAATTGCCATTTTCTTTATTTGGGCGATATAGTATATGCATAGAAATAATATAAATAAAATTCCAATATCTTGTAAAATGTAAATTATACATAAGTTATAAGGCGACCAATGCATGAAGAGGAAATTGAAGAAGATGACTCAGAAGTATTGGATTTTGTAATTGTAATTATTTACATATTTTTTTTCTTTAATAAAACTAGATATCTATTATTCTTTTATATTATTTTTTAGTTTTATTCATTCAGCTATTATAAATTTGAATGTCGATAGTATTCCAATACCACATCCCTAGTGTTAAGAGTATTTATTTAATCACATAAATCCAGATGTATTAAATCAAAAGTTTTTTCAAAGATAAATTCCATTCCATTTTATCGAATAAAGATAAATCCAATCTAAATATTAGTTTTTTGATAGAATGGACGGTTTAAATACCTTTGCTAATTTTTTTTCATTGCTGTCGACATAATAAACCTACATTGACTTTTAAAATCATCAAATTACGATTATTATCAGTTTTTTTAAATATATCTTAAGGAGAGTAGAATGGATTTATCCGAGTTTGAAGTTAAGCGATACATGTAAATAAAGTGATTCTTTATAATAGTACAAGTTCTGCTTAGTTTAGGTGTAAAAGTAGTATATGAAACTATCATGATGAAAATATTAGTAAAAACGAATGGTTCTTAAATATTTCTTGAATTATATTATGTAATACGATTGTGGTTGAAAATTTGATAGTAGACTTTAGAGTCCAGTATACATGGTGAGTCGTAACTCATCTGGTTCCGACAGAGCTAGTCTGCGACGCCTCTAAGCGCCGAGCGGTTTTAATAACCAGGAAAGCTCGGAATTGCAAGATAACGCGGCCTGATTTATCGCTCTGTACTGTTCATTGTATTGTAGGAATGTGGACATACAATGTTATGTAGACCTATTATCAACACATTAATATAATTCTTTTTCATTTAGTATAAAATGTATAATTCCACTAGCTGGGCCGACCACGCGCTGCTTTGGCTCATTTATGTGAAATCTAATAAAATACGTGCATCATTGAATAAGCTGGAGTTGAAAAATAAATTCATAATTAAAACGTGGTGCCATCTATGGGATATAGAATAACAGTAGGTTCTACAGTTTCCTGTCAACAAACTAGTTTAAAACGCCATCTGTTCGAGACTGATCATCATTGCCCTTATCCCACTTAAGTAGGGTCGGCACAACATGTTTTCTTTTTCCATTCTCTCCTGTCAGATGTCGTCTCAGTATTCACACCTTTTACAGACATATCGTTTTTCACACAATCCATCCATACCTTTTTCGGTCTTCCTCTACACGTATATCCATCCAGTATCATACTCAACACTTTTCTAGTTACATGGCTTTCATCTCTTCTCATGACATGCCCATACCATGCTAACCGATTACTCCGCAACTTCTCTGTCACTGGTGCTATTTTCAAACTGCCTCTAATATACTCATTCTTAATCTTATCCATTCTAGTTACACCACACATCCACATTAACATTCGCATCTCTGCCACATGTAATTTTCTCTCATCCGTCTCTTTCGTAGCCCAGCACTCAGATGCATACAGCATGACCGGTCTTATCATAGTTTTATAAACCTTCCCCTTAAGTTTCAAAGGCATTCGTGGATCACAAGCTACCCCAGACACATTTCGCCATTTCATCCATCCTACATTTATCCTATTCCTCACGTCCTTATCAATGCCACCGTCGTTTTGTATCAATGAACCGAGATACCGAAAATTGGAGCAGGCTGGTAAGGGTACTCCATTTAAGGCTATAGGAAAAAAACTAGATGTACCACCGAAATCGCAAAACAAATGTTCAGTTTTTGTTCTACTAATTTTCAAACCAACATTCTCCAGTCTTTCTCGCCATTTTTCCAGCCTGCTCTGGACCTCTGCAGCATCTTCTCCGATAAGAACAATATCATCAGCAAACAGCATACACCAAGGTGTCTCCTCCTGTATGTCTGATGTTAACGCATCCATAACAAGAAGGAATAAATAAGGGCTTCGAGACTGATGAATCTTACAATTAATAATAATAATCAACATTGACAATAATTTAATTTGTAATTAAAAATATTGAGGCCGTTAATTGCAATATAAATTATCCTATCTCTCATGTTGGCCCAAATTATATATAAATGCCAACTTTCATAAAGATCGGTTGAGTAGTTTCGGAGTTTATCGAGAACAAACATCATGACACTGGATTTTTATGTATTTAGATATTGTTTATTTTATTTCTATACACTTTTTATGTTTGGGACATTTATCGTGTAAAGAAGACTTAATTATCTGTTAATGTTATGATAATCTTTTAAAACTTGTTTTTTTTTATCTCTGATTGAAGATCCTGATCCAATCACGTCAGCGAACGACCAGCCTGTCCCTCGAAACAGAGCGTGTTCACGCGTAACCACAGATCACGCCGCCGTGGTCTGGGGGTTAATTTCGCTCCCGCACACCCGATTAGCCCTCCCACTGCAGCGGCTCAAGCCTAGGTTCGATCCCTCGGTAGGGAGCCCTTGAGTGCGTTGCTTGCGCGATACGGTGACACACAAATATACATCACTGCTACAACACTACACGATCATCCCCACACACGTGCACGCTACGCGCTTACACATGAAAGTGGAAGGGTTTACTTTTTTCCCTCATCGAACTGAAAAACTCTCAATTTTTCGATAATAAATATATGAAGGAGTTGTTGAAGCGTGTATACTTGGTACACATGTACGTTTCAACAACTCATACATATATGAATAGTTAGCTAGGTTAGCTACGATAGGTCGCGATTTTGCATGCAACAAGCAACAGTCAAGCCGAGGTGTGCCATACACCATTGAGCTGGTTGCTAAAATAAAATCGGCTGAGTGTTTTAAGCGCTCGCCTCAGTAGTCTGGTGAAGCTGTTAAGACCTTGCTGGGTCAATAGCGTAGTCATTTCGAAAAAAAAATAAAAATATTATAGTGGACGTTACTGCCGCCTGGAATTGATTGGTCGGTACCACGTGTCACTTCAACAAATGATATTTAATTTTATTTGTGTGACATATACCCGTAGAAGTTAAATATGGAACTAATAATACTATAGAAATACCGAAATATTAGTAACTAAAACAAATAAATAAAAATACCACGTTCTAGATTGACGATTTTTTTTGCAGTTAGACTTGGTATTTGTTTTTTATTGAAGCACGACAAAGTGACTGTACTATGCCTGATGGTAAGCATAGTACAATCCAAGAACAGTGGCGACCACCGAGTGACAGATCATCCATCGTCGGTCGCCACTGTCATGCCGGCCATAATGACGAAAGTCACCCGATACTGGATATGCACAGGCTGATCCCGAAACGCGACGCGCAAAAGCGAGGCACTATAACGGGCTGTTTCGCCATATACATGGTGGTTGCGACTCAGTCGGGCTGTTAAGCCCTACCACCCCGCTATCGCCATTGCCTCGTTCGTTGATCAGCAGGGTGCACCACGTGCAGTTGAGGTTGGCTTGGGTGTCTCAAGTCTTAAGATGTTACTCGACACCACTTACACCAAAGCAGCTAATCAATTCTAGGCGGAAATGTTACGAAGCGTCTACTATAATATTTAATTACTAGCCGCTCTTAATGCTAACACGCAGCGGAAGCTCTAACGGGGAGAAAAACCCCATTTTTAAACATTCTTCATTGGTGCTCCGCTCCTGTTGATCTTAGCATGATGATGTATAGCCTATAACCGTCCTGGATAAATTAGCTATATAAAATTGAAAGAATTTTTCAAATCGATCCAGTAGTTCCTGAGATTACTCCTTACAACGTCACAACGTTACAAACTCACAAACTTTACGTCTTTATATTAGTATAGATGGCTTTTCTCAAAGTAACGCTTTCTTCAATGGAACATAAGCTATAACTTATAAATATATGTCTAGAAAAACGCAGACCAAGTTGCGTACAAACGCTACTTGACTTTAAAGCTGTTGTCTAAATACTCAGCGAGCTATACAGAATTATGAAAGAAATCTTTTAGTGGAGAAATTTCGTAATGCATTAACAAGTTTTCTCATAAGTTATCCGGGTAGACCGACTTCCTCTATATAAATGGTAATGAAGAGCTGCCGATGGAATTTCGTTTTATACTCGATGTTTTTCAATTTATCTCGGAACTTCTTTTTTATCACTTTATTGGAACTTTTGTCATTTGAATAAGCGAAATGTTACAATTTATTTTCAGATTGTTTTCTTTCTTTATATCTTATATAACCCCTAATATATTCAAGAATATGTAATAGAAAGATAAAATAAAATAAAATAATAAAAGAGAATAAAAATATTCAAAAAATTAAGGGACTGATAGGGACTAATAATTTGAAAACAATATTTTTTGCCGAACTGACTACGCTATTGACCTAGGATGGTCTTAATAGCTTCACCGGACTACTAAGGCAAGCGCTTAAGGCACTGAGCCGATTTTATTTGACAACTAGGTGAAGGGTGTACGGTACACCTCGGCTTGGGCTGTTGCCTGATACGTGGAATTCGCGACCTATCTGAGTTGACTTAAGCGAACTATATTTATACATATATTAGTTGTTGGAACATATATGTGTACCAAGCATACATACTTCAACAACTCTTATATATATTTCGTATCGGAAAATTTTCTAAATTATTATTATTATTATTTTTATATTGAAGCACGACAAAGTGACTGCACTATGCCTGATGGTAAGCATAGTACAATCCAAAAACAGCGGCGACCACCGAGAGACAGATTATCCAGCGTCGGTCGCCGCTGTCATGCCGGCCATAATGACGAAAGTCACCCGGTACTGGATATGCACAGGCTGATCCCGAAACCCGACGCGCATAAGCGAGTCACTATGACGGGCTTTTTCACCATGTACATGGTGGTTGCGACCCAGTCGGGCTGTATAACCCTACCACCCCGCTATCGCCATTGCCTCGTTCGTTGATCAGCAGGGTGCACCACGTGCAGATGAGGTTGGCTTGGGTGTCTCAAGTCTTAAGATGTTACTCGACACCCCTTACACCCCTAAACACCCCTTACACCAGTTCAGTACGATAAGGGAAAGAAACAAAACCCTTCCACTTTCATGTGTAAGCGTATATGCGAGCACGTGTGTGGAGGTGATATGATTGGCTTGAAAACAATCATAGCTTTGTGACTGTTACGTTTTGATTGGTTTTGTTGTGATCGCGTATTACATTTTTATTTTAATAAATAGTTTCTTCTACTTCTTTCTTGTATCTTACTTGATTCTCTACACAGATATATAGAATATTAATTTTAAAATAATTTAAAGTTAATTATAATCTCTAATAAAAACATTATTCATTGTATTTAATATCTATTTTAAGCTAAATAGATATAACCTTTTACGTGCGTACATAAGTATACATATACTTTCTTTTTTATTCACAGAGATTCTACTTAAATATTATGCAGCCTATTTAGAATCTATGATCAACATGAATCTATCAACATTCCATATGTTAAAATTCATCACGCCGTATACAATATGTAAAAATCCGGTCGACTAATCTCGGAAACTGTTGGACCGATTTTCACGAGACTTTTATCGGCAAATTGAAGATTCTACAGTATATTATGTATAAACTAATACATTATTATGCTGTTTGTTTGTCTAATTAAACTTTAGTTAAGTTTATTTTCCGTGTATGTTATTAATAAATTAAGTAGTATCGGAGATTAGAGTCTTGCTTGCACCTTAGTTGTATTGTGTTATTCCGAATAGAGCCGCTGAAAAATTACTTCACAAATGACGCCTACTCAGACTAGTGGTCTATTGAGTCATATGACAATGTTTTATAGCAGGCCCTTTTATGTAAAATTTCCATAATATTATTACGACTTATTGTTCAGTACTTACAAACGGTTATTTTCTCGTTTTGTAAAACACACTACGGAGCTTTGAATGTTCCCGACTGTAGTTTATACAAATACTGCAAATGTTCATTCACGGATATATTATATATCTGGAAGGTCTTTTTATACGTACATGTAAATAAAATTGAAGTGTTTGTTGTTTGTTTGGACTAACCACGGAAACCTTTCCTGAAACCTGTTAAGAAGTACTGCTTTGAAAGGATAAGTCACATCAATTTACGTTATAATTGAACGGTCCCTTAGCTATGTCATATTAGAACATCGTTGTAGGTACGCTCTAGACATTTCTAGCGAAGTTTAAATCAAGCATTTCTATCGTAGGGATGAGTTTTCTAAAACTTGGCCGACAGTTAGTAATTTGAAAGTAGAGAGTTGCGAGTATGCGGTGCTTTTATGAGATTTGTTGGCAGTACGCGTCGGTTTCTATGCTCGCTTGAATACCGGATCATTACTGCGTTTACTAACGTTAAATTTCCGTTCGCTTTTCGTTCAGTACGCAATTTATGTATTTTCCTTACATTCGATTCGCTGCGCATGAAATTTTAAATTAGTTCACTGTGGAGTTTGAAATAATATTTCAGGTAAGTTTTCTTCTTAATTTTTTTTTTGCCAACCATTCTTTTGGTAGATTATTACTGTCATGGTCGAGTAGGTAATGGATATTAGAAGTTTCTTGCTATCATTTCAATGAACTGACAAGATAGTGGCCGTCTTGTTAGAATTTTTTTTGGGGTTTTAGTGGCAAGTCGGAATCAATTCACCGTGGTATTATATTCCATTCACTTCACTCGTGCACAATAATCAAACTATATTACGTAAAACATTACCAATATTACAAAATATATATCCAATTAAAACGAGATAAGGAATTCTTACTAATATTATAAATGCGATAGTCTGTCCATCGCGCTTTCACACCAAAACTACTGAATCGATTTAAATGAAATTTGGTACACAGGTAAGCTAGATCCCGAGAAAGGGCAAAGGTTTACTATTATATGCGGAAAAAGGGTTGTAAGGGGGGGTTAAAAGTTGTATGGAAGTATCTTCATTTTTATAGCTAAAAGCTTGAAACTTATTTTTTAGGCTGTTGATTCAACATAATTTATTTAAATCCCATATTTATCATGACATTCAAAGTTCATAAAAGTTTTATCCTCAAGGGCTTAAAATAACAATAGGACATAGGGAAAGAAAATTTGTATGGAAATATTTAAAGTTCCGCTGCGATTTTAAAAACTCTTTCAGTGTTAGATAGCTCATTTATCGAGAAAATCTATATACCATCACGCTAATACCATTAGGAGCGGAGCACCAATGAAGAATGTCTCAAAGTAGTTTTTTTTCCTTTTGAGAGCTTCCGCTGCGTGTTAGTTAGCCCAAAATCATTATTCCACGCGGATGAAGTCGCGAGCAGAATTTAGTAAAACATAAAATTCACCACACGACATTCTAAAATTCAGCCAATACCTCAAGGTAAGTTTTACACGATCTGCTTTTATGTTAAAATTACGCTTTATTTTCGACCTTAAGTGGTCATAAGGTCATCGGCATATTTTGATCTACAATGATGTTTTAATTTAAATTAATCCAATTTTCTCACACAAATTTTTGCTTTGGAAAAAAAACGTGATATTTCCGAAACCTCCTATCTCTCTCACATAAGATTTAGTGAAATTTGGCTTGACCCAAACCTAATGGACAATCTCTAATATTCTATATGAACACCATAATTTGTTTCAATTCGGGCACCTTGTAATTTTCCAACTTGTATTATTCGCTAGGGTTTCCGTACATTACTAAGCTATCATCATTTCGCTTCCCTTTTAATTCACCGTCTGTTTTAATAACTCAGAAGCTCAACATAGATCGTGTAAATACTGCGTTCATATACGCATTACATATTTCAGCTGTATCCTCTAAGTTAGCCGGCAAACAGCGCACCGCGTCGGCCGGACGTCCGGTCTGCGTCCTCGCGCCACTTCCGGCACCCCGTCCCCCGCGACGTCACTTCCGCAGCTGACGTCACGATTAATCTTGGCGCGGTCTTCCGGCGCTTTCTGTTTTATGAGTGTGCCAGATATGAGTTTATAATTCGTTTATTTCGCATTCATTGTTTGGAATTGTTTTAGTTCTTTTGTTATTACTGATTATATAATTGAATTTTCTTCTTCAATATATATATGATACTAGTCTTTGCCCGCGACCTCGATCGCGTTCTCAAAAGGAAAAAAAATCCCGATTTTGAAACTTTTTTCATCTGTGCTCCGCTCTTATGGGTCTTAGCGTGATGATACATATAGCCTATAACCATTCTCGATGAATGAGCTATATAACACTGAAAGAATTATTCAAATCGGACCAGTAGTTCCTGAGATTATCCCCTACAACATCACGACATCACAACGTCACAAACTTTACCTCTTTATAACATTAGTATAGATTGTTGGTGTTTGGTAGTCAAATTCCCTAGAATTCATTAGCTATTTTATACTTGAGTGTACATAATATCGGATAGGAAGGAAAATATCAGGACCAAAAAATAAAAAATGTTTTTTTTTTTTTCGATCTGACTACGCTATTGGTCTAGCAAGGTATTAACAGCTTCACCGGACATAAAAAATGGTATCTATTGAATATATGCATAAGTTACAATATACAGTAACTTTTGGGAACACCTGATTAGGCCTCCCACGGCAGCGACTCAAGCCTAGGTTCGATCCCTCGGTAGGGAGCCCTTGAGTGCGTTGCTTGCGCGATACGGTGACACACAAATATACATCACCGCTACAACACTACACGATCACCCCCACACAAGTGCACACCTACACGCTTACACATGAAAGTGGAAGGGTTTACTTTTTTTCCCTTATCGAACTGAAAAACTCTCAATTTTCCGATAATAAATATATGGAAGAGTTGTTGAGGTGTGTATGCTTGGTACACATATACGGTTCAACAACTCATACATATATGAATAGTTAGCTAGGCTAGCTAAGATAGGTCGCGATTTTGCATGCAACAGGCAACAGCCAAGCCGAGGTGTGCCGTGCACCCTTGAGCTTGTTGCCATAATAAAATCGGCTGAGTGCCTTAAGCGCTCGCCTTAGTAGTCCGGTGAAGCTGTTAAGACCTTGATGGGTCAATAGCGTAGTCATTTCGAGGAAAACAGTAACTTTTGTACACAGTTCTGCTTTTCAGATAGAAGAAAATACCTTATGATATTAAACTCGCCAGTGGTCAAAGTAGAAAGAGCAATAAAGCAAGGAATATATGGTAATTTGGGATAGCGATTAAGTAGTTACAATACCCGCGAGAAAAGGCCTGTGGGTAGATTGGAATATTCACTAGCATTTTACAACTTAATTTTCTCATAGAAAATCCTATTGTCTGTTTCGTATATTTTTTTTTTTATTGAAGCACGACATAGTGACTGCACTACGCCTGATGTTAAGCATAGTACAATCCAAAAACATCGGCAACCACCGAGAGACAGATTATCCATCGCCGGTCGCCGCTGTCATGCCGGCCAAAATGACGAAAGTCACCCGATACTGGATATGCACAGGCTGATCCCGAAACGCGACGCGCAGAAGCTAGTCACTATGACGGGCTTTTTCGCCAAATACATGGTGGCTGCGACCCAGTCAGGCTGTAAAACCCTAACACCCCGCTTTCGCCATTGCCTCGTTCGTTATTCAGCAGGGTGCACCACGTGCAGGTGAGGTTGGCTTGGGTGTCTCAAGGCTTAAGATGTTACGCGACACCCCTTACACCGCAAATCCAATTCCAATCAATCTACCACAGGTCAGATTAATGTACACATTTTGTCATAAGCAAACCTGAATCTGCGATATTTTCGAACTGAGGCAGAAACTTGATAGTGATGCTCGTCCCAGTGCCGTTTGAAATAACTTGTGTTAAAAAAATCGCACAATGTGAGTAAAAAACGTCAAATGCTAACAAGGCACATCTCAAATCAGAATCTCGAGTACAAAAGATCACGAATGCACTGATGCACTGGTGGATAAGTTCACTTGTGGTGTGGGTCTGTGTTGCGCCTTTTTTTTTTGTAAGCCGATGGTGAGCAAACCAGGCTTCCGTATGTTAGGCACTCTGTGGTAAATTTTTTAAATTTTTTTATGTATTATATTATGATTTTGGCACCCCTGGAAACTGCTGTCCTGATTTAGTGCCTCGATTTATCCTCTAGATCCGAGAGTGGTGATACTAGACTCATCTTTACACAACCATAAGTATAATTCTATATTATCGCTATTAGTTTCTGAAGGAAATAAATTTTTATAAAGCTCTCTGTCCACTAGGACAGTCGAGATTATATTAATTCTTCTAATACAAAATGCTATGTTGAATGTAATTGTACCGTCGTACAATAAAATAATAAAATAAATAATCAACAATATAAACTAAACCAGTCAACTATAGTCGAACAACTTGTGTACTAAGTTTCACCGAGTTCGTTCTGGCAGAACATGTATGGTAGTTAATTTTATTTTATTATATCACGACCAATTGATTCTGGAAGGTAAGTATAGTATAAAGTGATGGTGACCAACGAAACAAGAGACTAAAGAAGAACAAAGAAAAAAGATAAGTAATTTTTTTCTAAAGATAATGCTTAAACCATGGGTAGAATATTTTACAGTGCATAAGTTTCTAGATGGTTTTTTTTATGTCATATAGGAGGCAAACGAACATGCGGGTCACCTGTTGTTAAGCGATCACCGCCGTCCATAGACACTAGCAACCCCAGAGGAGTCGCAAGTGCGTTGCCAACCTGTGTTTCGGGGCATGGAGAGAAAGGCGGAGAAGAAGGAAAAGGAGAGGGTGGGGAGGGGAGATGAGTCTCCGGCGCTCTCACTGACCGAACGAAACGCAACAAAGTAAACACTGTTATTTCACATCAGTCTTCTGTTAGAGGGTGGTGCTCCCCCAGACGAGCCGACCCAATCAGGCTGAAACCAATAATAGCTTCAGCGTGGCTCTACCACTACTATTATATGGTCGACAGTTTGGTTTCACAAAATCGAAATCTACTACTGATGCTGGTGCAACGCTCATTAATCATATATTGGGAGCCTGGGAGGATTCGCAGGATGCAATTGGTGTGTTCTGCGATTTGTCTAAGGCCTTTGGTTGCGTTGACCATAGTACGCTTATTCTTAAATTTAAAAACTATGGTATTTGTGAATCTTCTCTCAACCTTCTAGTTTCTTATCTAAAAAATCGCTGTCAGAAAGTTAATACACATGGGGTAACCTCAGCGGCCCGCAAATACTTTGAAAATCTGAATTTTAGTAAATGCTTAATGTAAATTCTAGAAACTGTAATAAACTGGTCGTCTCATGTTTCAGACTTAGCAAAACCAGTAATAGTTTTTTAGGTAATAGTGTTAGGTTTTACAATAAAGTCCCAAAACATGTTACCGATTTGCTGGATTGTAAATTTAGGCGCCACGTCAAGTGGGTTTTAGTGTCAAAATGATATTATAGGGTGGATCAGTATGTGAACCATAGTGATGTCTGGAATTTACTCCTCTCTGTGCATCCACTAAAAGCTATTGTATGATATATTTGAAATATATGTTAAAAAATGTACCAGAGCAAGTTTCTTGCCAGTTCTTCTCGATGACTGGGTTGTTTTCCGAACCGGTGGTAGTTTTTGACGTTATAAGTGCCTTACTAGGGCCTAAACTGAATAAAGTATTTTGATTTTGAAAGATAGCTCGGGAATCCAAAATGGATTCTTTGGGAATAGAGTCTAGAATATTCTGTTAAAAGCGTCCTTATATCTTCCAAATGAATATACATTATATCGATGCTTCCGTTGAATGCACATTAAAGAAAAACGACTGAATAAATCTCGATCATTGTTTTTTGGTTTTCCTTCCTGAATAGTTGCTCCTTAAAAATCATCACATTTTAATTACGTTACATGGTAAATAGGACGCTCTGGTCAACGCGAAGCTTTAGGAAAGCTGATCACTTCCTTATCTCCGTTCCAGTTTTCCATCATTATTTTTTGCTACAGCCTCTCCCTATCGCTTCCGTTGTACGATTGATTATCACTAATCAATGTGGAGGACTTCCATTTATTTCCCGTTCGTAGCTAATAATTGTTATTATACGTATATTTTCGTTTGTTTTGTTACAAATGTATTGAGATAAGGTGTTATAATACCTTAAATACTACCTTATATTTTACTCTACAGAGAATGAATCTCGGTGGTTGTGGATTAGATTTTGCCTTAAGTATGTTAGGCACTATTTCGATAACACTTTTAATTCATATTTATATGATCACAAGCAACGTTAATAAAGCACTAAACTTATATTTATTTAATTTGAAAAAAATAAAAGTGAAATATATTTTTTTTTACTTTCCATTTAAATAAGTTGAATTTCCAAAAATCGTAATTGTTTTTTTTTTAATTTGTTTCATATAATTAAATTTAGAGAAGAATCTGTGACAATTACCTCTATGGTTATGTATAGTATCTAAAAGAGAAAGAGGGAGGCATTAAAGTTTACTTTGTTCTTATGAGATAAAGAGATGTATGAAATTTTTGAAATTGTGTTCATGTTTATAATAATTTTCAAAAAGTTTCCACTAGTTAAAGGTATATATTCAGTCCCATATTTTATTTTCTATTTCATTGCGAGGCTTAGGGTAACAACATAAGTTAGAAACAATTAACGTACAGTCTCAAAGTATCCTATAAAGTCTTTACTGAACAGTAGGTTTAAAAGTATCAACTTCCGATTTAAGTGAATTGCACGTCATTACTTTTAAGTGAGGAGTGAACGAGTTGCCAATACAGCAAACTTCATTCCTAGGGTTACTAGCCTTTCAGTAAAAGCCGAGATATCCCATTTCTAAGGTCCTGAAAAACGCGTTCTGTTAAAGTGTCACGACTCATTCGATCGATTAGTGCAAAAAATTAGTTGGTATTAGCTTATATTGTAGTTCGGGATCAACTCGTTCTACTATACGAGTTGGCTTGTTTTATTGCTATTAATATTTTTTTTTTCGATCCGTCTACACTGTTGACCTAGCAAGGTCTTAACAGATTTACCGGACAAGTGTACTCTTGCCTTGTACAAAAAATTTGGAATTATATCACAGGGTTACTTATCGTGTCCATTTATGAACGTAAATAATCAAGGGCTATACTCAAATACACACGAAAATTTTCATAAAAATTCAAAAAAGTGTTTAAGGTGACCGCGATCCAATTGTTTGGCATGGAAAAAAAATAGAGTGTTTTAATGTCTTCTAAAACTTTATATTAAATTGTATGGATAATCTATGCGAAAGAGTTTCCTTTTTTAAAATAATTATAGGCAATTAAAATTTATGACATTAAAAAAAGAATCAAGTATTAACTGCAAGTGATGATGAGTTGAAATAAACATTGTTACGTAACCCCACGAAAAAAAAACAAATATACTTTTGTTACTTGCTTTGTTCTAGCGCATTCCTTATCAGTGATTAGGAAGTTATCTAGAGATACCTGATGAGATATAACTTGGTTGTCTGATATCGTCTCAGACACATTTGCGATCAACCAGTAAAACTGTGCTTTATTTAATTATTTTTTCACTCTCCTAATAAACTTACCATTGCTTCTGTTCATAATACCAAATTTATCTGAGATATAAATATTTTATCCTCCATATGAATCTATTAATTCGGTAATTCGAATTTTCAAAGTTGGTAACCCTGGTAGTACCGTCTGTCAACGGACCGTTGCCAGTGCACAGACGTATAAATAAAAAAGATGGCTTCCAGCCAAAACCAATGTGAGAGTTTGCAGGAAATTAATAAATTTGCTCGTGAAAGGCTTGTGTGGGTTTGTTTCTCTGATATATTGCACTGCTCCTTTCAAAGGATTCTATTTCGCACAAGGAACGCTGTTGTGTGTTGTATTTAAACCAAGTAATAGAAATAGAAAAATGCTGGTCATTTAGAATACAAAAGTTAAAAGAAAAGCTTATTCAGACATCGTGTCAATTGACCTAGGTTCAAATCTTGCAATAAGGCATAACTTTATGTCAATAAAACCTTGTGATAAAACCGCAGTATGATGATAGACTTTTTTATATAGCCCGCCTGAATAACTCTCTAGGTTTAATGTGATAACCATATTAGACTATATCGTTATTTAACATTAGAAGAATAATGAAATATCTGCAAGTGTTTCTGTTTAATCTTTGATTACATAATTCCATTAGTGTTTAACAGTCTATCTGATCATATTGTTCTTGAAAAGCGTACGTATATCTTAATATCTATCTCATTTATTATCTGTTAGAATTATGTTAGGGCGAGTATCACCGCTAATTAGTCTACAAGTTGGAATTAACTAACTCCCTGCGACAGTCACTTTATTCTAGTCAAGTCGAGCCAACCATTTAGACAGTTTATCTTTCAAATTACTTAACTAATTACAAGTTAGTTGGTTCTTTGGAAGAGTTTCTATATTTGTATACTTTTGGGTTATGTATATAATAAATAGATTAACATATAAATAAATTATGTACTAAATTTCCTTTATTGTATTGTTTAATTATGGCTAAAGATCCTGCACAAAAGTGTAATAATATATAACATAGTTCTCTTCTCTTGTTCATTTTTGAATTTTCATATCAATTATGGTGCGAATGATAATATTTAAATTTCAGATTCTGTTTATTATATTTAAGTTATTATTAACATTATGTGGTTTTCATATATATTGATATTCGGAGCAATAACAGTATACATTTTCATAAAGTCTATTAATCAATCAAACGTAATGAGCAGCAAACTATCAATATTAAATGCAACCTGCGTAAGAGTAATATTGCCGCTCATGCTTACGTAGCATGTCATGAGGCGAAATTATATATTTATCTCCTGCCAGAAATACTGCTCAACGCGCCTGCAGAAGTTGCCATTTAAAAAAGGCTCATTGAATAAACTTCTTTTTTGTATTACATATTTATATTTTGCTCTTTTGGATGATGAGACCATTGTCCTAGACAAAGAAGCATTTATCATTTAAAAAAGTCATTCACGTATGAGAAATTGTGTGATAATTTTACTTTCAAAAATGTGCTAGAGTGGTCCGTATGAAAGTCTAGGCTATTGTAGTATGACGGGACAATCAGACGCTTTACAATCATAGCTAGCGAGTAGTCTACAGCTCGGAACTGAACGGGAAAGTGCATCTAAACCGCATACAAGTGAAAAATTCACTTGTCAAACTGCCCGCTGAACTGATGTTCGAAACGCGCTTCTAGATGTGTCGGACGTACGTCCATATCGTTCGTCAAGCAATTCATATAGAGCTTTCAATATAATTTTATTAATTAGGACAATTATTATTCCTTCCGCTACAGTTTTCGTAGACTTTATATGCAATATATTACCATACCATTTACAGATAAACCCATAACGTGGGTCTTCATCATTGTAAAAAAAAATAGACGTTTACTTGTAAACGAACAAGCATTTTCAAATATGTTAATTCAAAATTAAAACATCAAAATTATTTATTTAATTTAGGCCCTGAATATGCGCTTATGAACGTCAAAGTTACCACGGATTTGGAAAACAACCCATCATCGAGAAGAACCGGTAAGAAACTCGATGTGGTTTATCTCTTCATGTTATATATTTTTACAAAACATAAATAGATACATTCGTTTCTAGTGGGTGCGTAGAGAGCGGCGTCATTTTCAGATGTCTTAATCGGTCACATATTGATCCAACCTATAATAACCTTTAGATATTAAAACCCGCTTGACATGGTTCTTTAAGGTACTATACGACAAATCGGTAATGTGTTTCGGTAATCGGTTATTAAAATAAAAGCGTCATATGAAGAGATGCAATATAGAGCCCTCTTGTTGGGAAAGTTTGGCAGCACAACGGCCAGAATGGCGCAGGATGGTAAACAGCCAAGTACGCGAATTCGAGGCTCAGCGTAAAGCTGACCTTGATACCAAACGCGACCAGTTAAAGGCTCGCCCTCCTGCTGCCATAACATATCATTTTGAGAACGGCGTACTTACGTGTCCTCAATGTTCACGAAGTTTCGCCACGAAGATAGGCTACATAAGCCATCTTCGAGCACACCAGCGCCGCTTATAAGCTTAGGGGTCAAAGTGGTCGCCATGGCCGAAACCGGTCGGACCAATCAATTAAAATAGATAGTGTAGCATATACTTTTTATACCATATTACTTATTCAGAGCAAAAGCGCCTTAAAAAGTGTTTAAAGAAGAAGTTGAATTCGTAGTTGAGTTGTTTGTAGTAAACTCTACTTAAGGTTCTCTTTGTTGTCTATTAGTATTTGTATAGATATCTAATAGCTTTAAACGAGCAATTCTTGTATATTTTTATATTTGTATATATTCATGATCTCGGAAATGGCGTCATCTATTTCCGTGAAATTTAGTATGTAGGTAGTTTCGGAGATGATAAATTGATCTAGCTAGATTTAATTCATAGAAAACTTTTTTTTACTACGATTTCAATCAAAAATGTTTTTAAAGAACCGAGCTAGGCTCGGTCGCCCAGGTACTTATTATTTTATATGTTAAATGCAACCATGGAGTATCATGTCTTAGAACACTGCGAGTGTCTAACCGTTCACTTGATATACGTAATAATACACAGGTACCAAAAGGACGTTATCATTGTTAGAATTTCGATAGTATCACCAAAGTCGACACTCGGATCCTATATTAAGACTAAGGCGCCTTTATTTTGTTCTGTACACGTTTAATTAATAGAACATAACAAGGATTGTTGATCAACGGTACGTCGAACGTGACTGCTGTGTGTAGTGTACGGTAGCACGTACGCTGGACGTGACAGCATCCCCGTAAAAGCAGTGAGTAGATATTTTTCCGAAGCCGCCACTCTTAGCCTGCAGTTGCATTGCGGCTGCCAAACTGACGGACGACGGTGCATTTTGCTCTGTGTGTATTTTGGGTGGTTCGGATTTATTTACTTTAATCGTTTCTACTACAAGGGTAGTTCGCGTTTTGAACACACTTTCGGGTTTGGGTTATCGACTGATGAAAACTGTTGAATGACTTAAAAACATGTAATTTTATTTCTAAGATAATTTAGCATAGTTATGTTGGTAAAATCTTTTATGTATGAGAACTGATATAGCTTGATATAACTCCAAGTCGGCTTCGAAAGAATATCTCTGCTATTCGAAACTTTTGCGTTTTTAAAATATTACAAGAAACATTTTAAACTACTAATATAAGAACTTAATATTATAAATTGAACGTTTATTCAGAAATGGTAGCAAATTTTTTACAATTGGTTATTTAAATATTTAAAAGTTGTTATTGAGTGATTTGACCGACCTATACCGATACAAAGACCGTAGATTAGAATACTAGAATAATAGAGTACTAGAAAACAGTAAATAAATTCACTGTTTTAGATAGTAAACTCTCGGCTGACGGGGAAGAAGAACATATAACACAATCAGAACGAGAAATGTTGTCGTAGTAATATTCATTTAGATAGATACCACGAGGCTTGAAATAGTCAAAGCGTCATTGCTTAATATGATGATTATAACTGTACTTTACTTAGCTTTACTTTTACCAGAAATTAGATACTTACAGGCTGAAACTATTACTCATGTGTGATGATTAGTAAAAAAGTAACACATTTTTAAAATCTAGTATAGCCTAAGAGCATTCATTAAGAGGTGTTTTTTTCGAACTGACTATGCTATTGGCCTTGCAAGGCCTTTACAGCTTCACCGGACTACTAAGTCAAGCACTTAAGATACTCAGCCGATTTTATTCAGGTAACAAGCTCAAGGGTGTACGGCACAGCTAGGCTTTGTGTTACCAAGAACCAGTTCAATAGGTTATTTTACAAGTTCTAATATAATGTGCTGGTCCTTAGAATATTTGATAATCGTTAAGACCCGTATTTACTTTTGTTAAATTAAATCATTCATGTTAGCACCATGGTTAACTACACGTTCTTTTCTTACACAGAGTTATGCATCAAGTTATATCAAATTTGTTGTTATTATTTTTGTTTCAATTCAACCCTATATTCGGATCGGGTAGAATGTCTAGAGGGTTGACAGCAACAAGCGCCAGACACGTATCCGCAGTTTAACGCGGGCGTGGTCACGTAGCTCGACGGCAATGCGAATTTATTTCGACTGGAAAATAGTTGAATTCCTACAACTGAATCAGGTGTTGGAGAGAATTGAGCAATTAATTCTTTCTGCTCTATGTTTTTTTGCAGTAATTCGAACTGTTAAAATAGGTTATTTATTAAAGTCGGAAAACATAACTTTAATTGATAATTAAGAGGTTATATTTGTGAGAAAAAAATATTTTTGTTTATTTATTTACACATGGATAAAGCAACAGTCGACGATCAAAAATAATAATACAATAGCAATAATAAAAAAAGTAAACTAAACTGAAGATCTAAAACGCTTTATCACATAGAAACATTTAATTATGCGTTAGTCAGTGATTTTGATACTAGTCATTTTTAGAATTAGTCGTATTAAATGAAATGAAACTATGTGTATCATTTAGAAGCTCATATTTCGAGGTGAATATATATATTAAGGAGCATTGTTTGCTTTGAATGATGACTATCGTTTTTTTTTATCGTATCTGGACAAAGTGACAGTATTATATCTGATGGTAACTCCTTGTTGTAATTCAGGTGTGCAAGCATCTCAGCAGTAGAACTTACACTGAATGACTCTGAAACGTAAGATTTTAAAAGAGAGTCATTGTGAAGGCATGAAACCAACGATTCAGACAGTACAGGTATTTATCATCATGTATATAGTATAGGGGAAACCAATGAGTCATAGTGACGTCAGCTTATATTCTAGATATCTACAGCTTTTCATGGTAATTATGAATACTATTTCGCCACTCAATTCGTCAGTTCACCATCTAGAAAGCACGGCACATATCTTAACTGTTGTTAAAGAAAACCTCGGCCAAATTCCATAGTCCAAGCGTGCACGGGTGCCACGATCTAAGAATATATGACGGTGTACGGAATTTAGAATTTATGGTGTTAATAATTCCGTGCACAGTGGGTGGAATGATGAATGTTATGTTGGGTAGAAGCCTGCGGCTCGCGTGTGGCTACCGGACTCCAGTTAGCTGCTCGATGACAGACCGCGTTCGTAATATTTACTGCGGGCTTGTGATATTGCCTCATCTGGTAACTCTAACCGGGCTATTATAGTATTTCTTATGCATCTCCATTACAATTTCTAACTTTCAACAATGTCACTGTTGGGAAATTTTCCCCTGTACTCTTATTAGCAATTCGAGATCATATATCGGACGTATTTACGTGGTTTGGTGAAAAGTCAGTTATTTATGTAGGTACAAAACAATAAGCATTGTATTTAGCTAAAAAGGACTGGATCTTATAACTTCATACTAATAATGTGGGAATTTCTTCTAATTAGTGTCTTTACATCTTTTCTTAGATTTAATTAAAGCTGATGGTATGCGAGTAGGAGTGTCCGAATATCGTTTGAATTTCGATTCGAATAATTCAAATTTTCGCATTATTCGAAATTCCATAAATGATTCCAAAAAATTGAATAATTCTAAAATTTTCGAATAATTCGCGAATTAATGAAATATCTCTGGATTTTCAATTGCTCCTATTTAAATCCCTTTAAATCGTATATCGAAATATTCTACTTACGAATAATATACTTTACGATTAAAAATTTCATTCTCTTTAAAATAAAAACTATAATAATTGTTCTATTTGGGTAACTATATGTCATGGTTTGAATAAAATATATATACACTGTTTAATTTACATTTGAAAATTGAAAATAAAAAACCCTGAATTGAAAATAGTCAAGAATTCACAAATAGTTTACGAATAATTCGTAAGTTCGAATTATTCGCACACCCCTATATGCGAGTCTTATCTGACAAAATTGATTTTCTTCTTTGCTTGAAAACTAATGAAGCTTTAAAGATATCCATTTATATTTGATAAAATACGGAGACTTTCTAATACGTGGTTATCTTCCAAAGTATGTAACGCCAATAATTGTAATTGTTTTTGAAAATGTGTTCACTATATATTTTTTTTCAAACTGACTACGCTATTGACCCAGCAAGGTCTTAACAGCCGATTTTATTTGGGCAACTAGCTCAAGGGTGCACGGCACACCTCGACTTGGGCTGTTGCCTGATACGAGCAATTCGCGATGTGTCTGAGCTGACCTAAGCTAACTATTCATACATATATGAGTTGTTGGATCATATATGTGTACCAAGCATACACACCTCAACAGCTCTTATATATATTTCGTAACGGATAATTGTTCACTATTATATAAAATTTATTATTATACGCTCTTCGTAGTATAGTGGGGGGAATGATGGATGCTGCGTCGAGATGACCCACAGTTCGCGTGCCGCTACCGGCTTATAGTTAAGGACCAGACCTGCTGAGTTTGCAATATTTACTGCAGCTGTATGAAATAGTAGCTCGAGGCGATGATTGGACGAGTAAACATTAAGTTAGACTTGCAATTAAGTCTTTGATTAACTACTAGTTGTAAGAGCAAGTTTTCAAATGAAGACTTTAGCTTAGTTTATGTTAATCTTAAACACTTTAATGGATTTCACCGCGTCTCTTTGCTCTTGTGAAGTTGTCTATTTTAATTCAGTTAAAGTTGACAAGAATGCAAACGAATAGTCATAGGGATTTTTAGGTCCTTCTTCTTCTTCCTTTTCTTACCAACTACCAGCTACTAACCACAAGTCAAAAATCTGTGTGGTCTGAGAGATGTACTTCCGAGCTAATCCTCCAGGTTTTGTTTCATAACAGGGACGATTGTGGTAATTATTTAAAAATTGAAATTATTTCATTGTAATAATACATGTATTCATTTAAAGGCAATTAAAATGTTGTAAGAAACATGAGAACAAATATTTACCATCATCGCGATCAACTATAGTGTATATACCGTTTTACTAGTATGATAATCGGAATTTATTAATAGTCATATATATATCTTTTGCTTTTGTTGAATAGAATTGTAGTGTAGCGGTATATTTCTTCGTGATGTAAAATTTTTTTTTGATAAAGTATCTTTTATTTATTTTAGAATTATAACAATAAGTTTAATATTTTGCCAATCGTTTTTATCTTTGAGTTAACCAAATTAATGATTTCACTAAAAAAATATATATTACAAAATATCTATTCTATACTAAAAATATTATAGTAATAAAATGTATACGTTAAAGATATAAGGGAAGAAAAATATTTTGAAAGGCTTTAGATATGATTTTTGGCAATTTTTTGTCGGTTAGTTTGTTCCCGAATCATGCAGAAAGTACTCGAACGATTTTAATGAAACATGGAATGGTTATTTGTAGTAGGAGATTTTCAGGGTTTAAGTATTTTTTTAATTCCTACATATTAAATCAAATCAAAAATACTTTATTGAATTTAGGTCCTAATAAGGCGCTTACAAACGTCAACACTACCGGTTCGAACAAAGAACACAGTCATCGAGAAGAACCTGCAAGAAACTTGATCGGGTTTATATTTTACTAGCCTCTGCCCGCGACTTCGTTCGCGTGGAATAGATAAACTAACACGCAGCAGTTCTCAAAAGAAAAAAACATCCCGATTTTGAAACATTTTTCATCCGTGCTCCGCTCCTATTGATTTTAGCGTGATGATATATAACCTATAACCATTCTCGATGAATGAGCTATATAACATTGAAAGAATTATTCAAATCGGACAAGTAGTTCCTGAAATTAACCCCTACAACGCCACAACGTCACAAACTCACAAACTCACAAACTTTACCTCTTTACAATATTAGTATAGATGTATGTATATATGTAGGTAATAGTGTTAGGTTTTGACAAAGTTCCAATGCACCGATTTGCCGGACTTTGAGCTTAATACTATGTCAATCGGGTTTTGGTATCAAAATGCTATAAAGTGAATTAATATGCGAACAATATATGCATATATAATATAAAATATTACTGACTCTGAAACATGGGACTTGTCTGTTATAGTTTCCAGTATTTAGATTATGCCGGTCTTTTATATCCTCAAAGTATTTTACCGAGGCCGATACATTATAATTTTAACCTTCGGGCCTTCTTGTTTGTTATGGTTACGACTTATATATTTCTAGAGTTAACACAACATTACGAATATTTACACAAACGTTTAGTTGATTCTGTAGAACGCAAATATTAAGTTCTGATAACTCCAAAACGGTCTTCACTTTTCGGAAACCGTCGCACGCGTGGAACTTTCGGGAATTCGTCTCCAAGTTTTCCGTATCCCGTATAAGATTGTTGATGTCTCGACTCGAGTTTGTTTGTTTGTTTGTTCGAGCAGGTGGTTGCGGAATTTCCCGCAGGTCCTTTCTTACTTTAACCGAATTCTTCGAGTGTTTGCTTACTTATCGATTTGATCTTCGTTTATTTTTGTTGAAATTTTTGTTTGACTTCATTCCAGTTTAAGAGTTTATTATATGGATTCTATTTTTGGTGCTGTTTCTGTTTTCATCCTTCTGTATATAATTCCAGTGTATGTGTGTGTGTTTGCAATTATTCTCCTTTTAAATGTCGTGACCTATTTAGATGTTTATTGTACTTATGGGATCATTTGAATAGTCCTTAGTTATAGATGAAAGTGATATATCGTGGTAGTATATATTATTCGAATACTTAACAACCTTTAATACTTCTTATCTCTTTTTTTTTAACATTCGTGAGTTATTATTAAGGGTAGCAGGGCAACGTCTGACCATCATGTCCGCAATAGAAAAAAGAACTGGAACTGTACCCAGGCCTGACTGCTCTCTCCTTCCATAAGTATTAGATCCTTCAAGTATAACACGAAGAGATTTTCGATCGAGCCCACAAGACAGCGAATGTTTGTAGAACAATTGATCGTTACTATTGTACTGTGTTCAGCAATAGATGAGGTGCCAAAAGTCGTAATGGTCGAGTGGTTAAACCAGTAGACTACCAATTCGAAGTCCACAGGCTCAAAGCCCGGTATGAACCAACGATGTTTTGGGAGTTCAGGTACACTTACTAATTTAAATTGGTAGCACTATTGGCTGACAGTCAAGGAAATATAACGAGGAAACCTGAATCTGAGAAACGTTCTTGTGGAAGATGTAGGTTTGAATTTCTCGGAGTTTGAAATCGCCAATACGTCGTGGGCTGGCGTGCTGATTATATCCCATTGGGGAAGAAGCCCATGGTACTGCAGTGGATCTCCTATAGTCTGATTTGATGTGATGAAGGTGTCATCATCAAAAACTATATAACACGGCATATACTTCGGTCGGGATATTTAACTGATCCTAACACTTTGATAGATATTACCTTCATAAATTTCAGCTTAATATAATCCGTGCATCGATTACAAGTATTAAAGATGTAAGCGACAAATTATTATTTTTTTGACGACACCTAAAGCCGTTTTTTATTACGGTACGTTTTAATCTCGGGTGGCGACATAGCCCACGCGCTTCCAGAGTGGTCGGTAAACAAAATTTTAGATGAACATAAAGGGACGGCCTCGCACAAAAAGACCCCCTGTTTGCTTTGCTAATTGAATACATTGTACCCGGTTAAATGATGTTTGAAGTGGCAGTATGTACGCATTCATTACGGGTGGATTTGAGTATTTTAAGTCCCGAATTATGTCCGAGAATGCGGACATTTAATTCGGTTATAATCTTAGAATGCAAACACTTTCGTGTTTTCTCTGTGTTTATTTATCAAGTGATTATTTCCGACACGTTATTCAATTATGGCTTATATTTCTTGATTTATTAAAGATGTTCTTGATATCTCTTTATATATTTCTTATGTAGGTACGTGTGTATGTCACTGAACTCTTCCTAAATGGCTGGATCGGTTTTGCGTATTCCAGTGGATCCGAGAATGGTTTAGATTCACAATTGGACCCGGTAGGTGGCGCTGCGGTGGAATTTTAGATTTCTTATTTTTATTATCAAGGCAGGACAACGACCGTCCGGCCGGCGAAAATGGAGTCCGATTCGTGTTGCCGCGCGAGTCAGATGTGCGCTGGTGCTCAGTAAAGTGACCATTATTTTTTCAAAGTATTTTCGTGAGTTCGATTGTTCGTCGGCTGCGTGTCTCGGGCTTCGTGCATCGTTTCGCGTTGTCACTTACTGAGTTCGTCGCGATTCTGTCCGGCTTCTGCAAAGAAAAGGGATCTCAATCGTAGGCGCTCCATTTTAGAGCGTATCGAACTGCACTTTTCAGTGCAAGCCCGGGCTGCATAAAGTCCAGTCGTCTGGCCAACCCTCGGAAACCTTACGGTGTAAACGTAAGGGGGTTGGAGCGCCCTACCCGCTCGCCGTAGGCCCCGCGGCCTACTGCACTGGTAGACGGGCCTGGGTAGCTAGGCCTTGGCGAGGTCGCCTAGTCTAGTCCAGGTGTCGTCTTCCCACCCTCCCTTTCCCCTTTTCCATCCCGGGGTGTCTGTTTGGGCGTAGCCCGGTTTACCGGTCTGCGTTCTCGGCCTCGGGCTTGTTAGGGCCTCCCCCTAGGCAAGTTAGGACCCCCCTGTGAGGCATTGCACTTCGCCCACAGTTTCTCTTGGCCCGGGCTCGGGATAGCCCGTTAGTTTTTTCGTTGGCGTGCCCCCCTGCCCTTAAGGCAGGGAGGTTGTTTAGCGGCCCCTCCTTCTCCTCGATCCACCGCGATGGATCAGCTAGCTTTTATGGAGTTATACCGCAAAAGCCTCCTCGAGAGAGGTCTAGACCAGGAGATCGTCAATTCGACTTTTAATAATGTTACGTCACAGGCCACCGAGGGCCTCTGCAACATTCCGACCGCGAACTCTTTCGCCTCTCTTTCACCGCAATCGCCTCTCGATGCGCGTGATAAGGGCCCATTAGAGGCCCCGATATCGAGCTCCAGCTCGGAGTCCGGCTCCGAGATGGAGTTAAACGAAACGACGTCCGACTCGACCGCGTCCGCGACCTCATCCGCGATTCCCGCGCCTTCTGCGCAAACAGACAGAGACGAATATACGACCGTCTCACACAAGAAGCGTCGTCCGGGCAGCCCGACGGATTCGGGTTCCGTAGGCCCACAAAAAGTCGCCAACATAGATGGCGCTCGCGTACCGTCGACCTCGGCTATACCGCCGCGTAAGCCGATCGCGAATAGCTCCGTCTCGCCCACTCCGTCCGCAGGTAGGAAGCCGCGCCCGCCGCCTCCTGTTACGATACAGGACAAGTCCCGATGGACTTCAATTTCTAATAGTCTAAAGACTCGTAACATAAACTACACTAATGCCCTTAGCACGCCGGCGGGCATTCGCGTTAAATGTCCCACGTCGGAAGATCACTGCGCGTTAATTCGCTTTTTAACGGAGTCCAAACTCGCGTATTTTACGTACGCTCTAGAGGACGAGCGCCTTCTGCGTGTTGTGCTTCGCCGTGTCCCGGCCGAAATCTCGGTCGAGGATGTCACCCTCTCCCTTAAGGAGAAAAACTACCCAGTGCGTGAGGTACACCGTATGTACCACCCACGCACTCGCGCCCCATACAATATGATTCTCGTTCTCCTCGACCGGTCGCAGGAGGGCAAGGCCATCTTCTCACTCATTTCGGTGTGTGATCTCAACGGGGTCACCGTTGAGCCCCCACGCAAGACCCACACAACTGCCAGAGTTATGGCCACTCCGCGAAGAATTGTCATCTTCGCCCCAGGTGCGTCAAGTAACTGGGAGACCACGCCACGAAGGAGTGCGAGCGCACTCCTGGCACTCCCGATCCTCCCAGCTGTGTGCTCTGCGGTAACGCGGGTCACCCCGCGAACTATCGCGGTTGTCCCCGCGCGCCGCGCACATAACGCCCCCGCCAGGCGAGGCAGGTGCCCAGGGCGCCTGTAGGCACCGACCGCCCTCCGCCTCCACCTCTCATGTCCGTGGAGGCCTTCCCGGGCCTGCCGGGCGCCTCCCGCACCCCGGTAGCGCCCGCGCCCACGACCTCACCGCGCTCGCCGCCCTCTGTACCGCGCGCGGCCCAACCCGGGCGGGCCCCTATGGCCCCCTGGGCCCCTAGACCTGAGCCTCAGGCCTCTTCAAGGTCTCTAGCGCCGCCATCTAAGGCGACTCAGGCTCCATCATCATCTCTCTCGGATAAGTTCGACTGGATGAAGCACCTACTCGTGGAGCACGATATACAGGAGGTTCTCGCCTTCTATACCGTAGTAGAGGAGAAGCAGGGGATACACCTTATCTCCGCTCTAGCGCGTTTTCCGGCTATCGGAGCCACTATACAGCGCCTCGCCCGATCACAATCTCTTAAATATTAATTTAAAAATTCCCGGGAATTAATAAAATTAAACTACGCGGTCTTTGCCTCTCGTTTTTCAACGCGAGATCCTTTCGGACACAGCGCGATCTAGTAGCTGACTTTTTACGCGATAGACAGATTGACGTTTTCCTCATCCAGGAAACGATGTTAAAACCGAGCATGCGTAATCCGAGAATCGTGAATTATTGCATTGTTAGAAACGATCGTGTCGCCCGCGGGGGTGGCAACTTAATTTATTTCAGGCGTTCGTTATATTGCATGCCTTTAGATCCGCCCGCGCTTACTCATATGGAAGTGTCAGTATGCCGCGTTGGTATGACGGGCCACTCTGATATTATTCTTGTCTCCGCGTACCTACCACCGAATAAAGTGTTGCTCAAATCCGACCTGCAGGCGCTATTTAATTTAGGTAACTCAGTTATTATAGCGGGGGACCTCAACTGCGGGAACGTCATCTGGAACAGTCCGTGTACCTCTCGTAACGGGAGGATACTCGACGAACTAGGTGAGGCTCTCGCATTTGACGTCATAGTCATCAAGATCACTGCCGACCGTCAGTTTTAGATGTAGCTCTGTTAAAAAATGTTGTGCTTCCTGTACGGCTATCAGTCGTACACGAACTCGACTCGGATCATCGCCGGTTCTATTACAGTTAGGACATAACTCTGACTTCAGCCCGACGCCGATCAGAGTGGCCGATTACGCGAAACTTAGCGAATATTTTAAAAATAGTCCGTCGCCCAACAGTTTAGATAGAATTCCGGACGTGTTGGTGTCTAAAGCCGACGCAGATTCGGCCATCGATTCCCTGGTTGATTATCTCTAGACCGCCGTCAGGGAGACCTCGAAAGAGGTACAAGCGGCGAACGAACGCCGTTTTATACTCCCTGATGACGTGAGAGCATTGATCACGGAAAAGAACGCCGCGACTCGTGCTCACGACGCTTACCCGACCGCTGAGAACCGCGAACGCTTACGTGTCTTACGGAAAGCAGTTAAGTCTCGTATTTCTGAGATCCGGGGTGACAGGTGGGACAGGTTTCTGGAGGAACTCTAGCCGTCGCACCTGGCATTCTGGACCCTCACGCGAACGTTTAAGTCCGATACGGTCATTTCAATGCCCCCTCTCGACAGAGGCCCCGGGTTGCCTCCCGAGTTCGATAACACTGACAAAGCAGAATGTCTCACCGCGAGTTTAGAGAAACAGTGTTC
>JACEII010000061.1:576042-724559 GCA_014332785.1 Antheraea mylitta | reverse complement strand
CGTATTTCTGAGATTCGGGGTGACAGGTGGGACAGGTTTCTGGAGGATCTCCAGCCGTCGCACCTGGGATTCTGGACCCTCACGCGAACGTTTAAGTCCGATACGGTCATTCCAATGCCCCCTCTCGACAGAGGCCCCGGGTTGCCTCCCGCTTTCGATAACACTGACAAAGCAGAATGTCTCGCCGCGAGTTTAGAGAAACAGTGTTCGCCAAACACTGATAATACTGACCCTTCCATCATAGAGTCTATCGAAACAGCCATAGAGCATGTACTCGCGTCCCCTCCGGCGGATATCCTAACCCCGATAACGTTTGACGAAGTTTCGGCCGCCATCAAGCGTCTCAAGCCTAGAAAGTCCCCAGGTCCCGATGGGATCAGGAACGAGGTTCTGAAGCTCCTTCCTGACCGCATCATAGCTCTACTGGTCTGCATCTTCAATGCCGCCATGTCCCAGGGTCATTTTCCAGCCGTCTGGAAAAGGGCCGTAGTGATAGAAATTCACAAGCCCGGCAAGAAAGCTACGCTTCCCGACAGCTATCGCCCGATCAGTTTATTAGATACCTTAGGTAAACTTTACGAGCGGCTCCTTCGGAACCGTCTCCAAGTTACGATAAACGACCGTAGTTTAATACCACCTGAACAGTTTGGATTTCGCGCCAAACACTCTTGTCCGGATCAAGTACTCCGCCTCACGGAGTACATATTTTCTAATTTTAATAAAGATCCGCATCCGACGCCGGATTCGCCCGTGGGAAACACTAATCTGAAACGTACGATAGCAGTCTTTTTCGATGTCGCCAAGGCCTTTGATAAGGTCTGGTACAAAGGGCTCATATACAAGCTAAATCAAGTCGGTATACCCGATAGGTTAGTTCATATCATCCGCGATTATCTAGCCAATATAACCTTCCGTTTTAGAGTAGACGGCGAACTCTCATCGCCCCGTCCGATACGCTCAGGTGTGCCACAAGGCTAAATTCTCGCGCCCACCCTCTTCAACCTGTTCATCAGCGACCTACCTAAGCTCCCGGGAGTCGAGGTAGGTTGTTATGCTGATGATACAGTCATCTACGCCTCTGGCTGGTGGCCGAATGTTCTTAGAGATCGCATCGAAGAAGCCGTTAGCACGCTCGGTGATTGGTTTCTTCGATGGCGTATAGGTATTAACCCCGATAAGAGTGCCGCGATACTCTTCGATCCTAGATATCGGCATAACAAGTTAAAGCCCATAAGGCTATACGATTCTGAGATACCTTGGACCACCGAGGTCAAGTGTCTCGGCGTCACTTTAGACCGTCATTTAACATTTGATCTTCACATTAAGAAAGTGCGAGACAAAGCCGCTATGGTCTTGGCTCGCCTCCATTATTTACTCTGTCAGAAGAGCAAACTGTCCCTCAGACATAAGCTCACAATATATAAAGTTTGTATTCGTCCGGTAATGACGTATAGTTGTCCGGTTTTCGTCCACGCGAAGAATCTAGATACGCTTCAGGTTTTGCAGACCCGGGCTCTGCGTAAAATCACCGGTGCTCCTTGGTTCGTCCGGAAGGCGGATCTCCATAGAGACCTGGAGATGCCATCTATCTGAGCGTATATAAAATCACTTACAAATAGCTATTTCGAGCGATTCATCCCAGTCCGTTAGTGGTATCCGCCGCGAATTACGAACCCGTGCCCAACGCTGGGCGTTGTAAAAGACGTCCGCGTCACATTTTCACCGATCCTCCCGACGATATCACGTCAGCGAACGATTAGTACCAGCCTATCCCTCGTAACAGAGCGTGCTCACGCCCACGCCCGCGTAACCACAGATCGCGCCGCCGCGGTCTTGGGGTTAATTTCGCGGGGAGCCCTTGAGTGCGTTGCTTGCGCGATACGGTGACACACCCATACATCACTGCTACAACACTACACGATCACCTCCACATACGCGCACGCCTACACGCTACAAATCTTGGTGGAAGGGTTATTTTTGTTAATCTTTTTTCCCTTATCGAACTAAAAAACTCAATTTTTCCGACAAAAATATATGGAGGAGTTGTTGAGGCGGATATGCTTGGTACTCATATACGTTTCAACAGCTCAAACATATATGAATAGTTAGCTAGGTTACCTAAGATAGGTCGCGATTTTGCATGCAACGGACAACAGCCAAGCCGAGGTGTGCCGTGCACCCTTGAGCTGGTTGCCAATATAAATCGGCTGAGTGCCTTAAGCGCTCGCCTTAGTAGTCCGGTGAAGCTGTTAAGACCTTGCTAGGTTAATACCGTAGTCAGTTCGAAAAAAAAAAAACCGCCCGGCCCGCTAGTTTTATATATTCTATTAATTTTTGAATGAATAATACTCCCTATATTCATGAGTTTAGTTTTAGTTTAGTATTATTATACATTCGTTCATTGTCTCAATTGTAAAATGTCTATTATGAAGTATTATTAAAATATTTTTTTTAATATTTCTTAAAATACTCTACTCTTCTATAAAATATTATTGATATTCTGACTAATCTATATTTCCCCGCGTATAAAACATTAATCAAAACCTGTGAAACGCAATCAAATCATATAAGAAAAGTTTTTAGAAATTCGCGTACTTTCAATTAGTAACACACGTAGGGACTGTGGGCAACGAGCGAGCTGATGAGCTCGCAAAAAAGGCCGCTCATAAGAAAGCTGCGGCCGACTACGATCGGTATCCGATATCATTTGCAAAGCGCCAGATACGCGGGGCCTCAGTGAGGACCTGGCAGGAGCGATATGAGGCCTCCATCACGGGGGAGGTGACGCGGGCGTTCTTCCCGAACATAGAGGATGCACATCGCATCCTCGGGAAGACAAGCCTAGCGCCCTCCCACGTGCAGGTGTTAACCGGCCATGGGGGCTTCGCAGCGTACCTGCACAGGTTCAAGCTGAAGGAAAACTCCGCGTGTGCTTGCGACCCGGATAGCGCCGAGACAGTCTACCACCTCATAATAGACTGTCCCAGATTCGGCTCGTCCCGTAATGATCTGGAGAGTGAGACCGGGATGAGAGTGTGCATGGAGAATTTCCCCAGTTTTTTAGAAAAGGAGGAAAACCGCGCCGTCACTCTGGGCTTCCTAGCGGAAATTGCCAGGGTGGCGGGCGCAAGAAATAAATAGGAGAAGGGCAAAGTTAAAATTAGCAAATAGTCAGATAAGCAAAAAAAAAAAAAAAATTGGGAAACTCAGTTAAAAAAAGTTTTCTATGAATAAAATCCATCTAGATCGATTTATCGTCTCCGAAACTACCTACATACTAAGTTTCACGGAAATAGATGACTCCGTTTCCGAGGTCCTGAATATATAGAAATATAAAAATATACAAGAATTGTTACTTTAAAAGTTTTAGATATAATTTGAAGTCTACAGGAATTAGTAAACAAATACTTGTGATACAACACATACCAGCTTTAGGGCCAGACTGAAGAAGCTAACTGAATAACTGTCCGTTGTCAAAAAGTTTTTATTAAGAAAATAGCCTTGTATTGGGCATATCCTAAGAACATCTAATAGCTATTCTATGAAATAAGTTTTTAAACGGCAAAAGGACCATTACAACTAGTTTCGATCCTATTGAGCTTGATTTTACTTATACGTTTCAGTGATCGCTTAACATCATCTGAACTGCATGGCTATTTGATACTTCATGGCATGAAAAAGAGTATTCTAATAAGTTATCAGGAAGCCATCATTGCTTTAAATTTAATATCGTTTCTTTGCTGCTTTCTCAATGTGAAACTAATACTGATAATACTGAAATCAACTATAATTAGTGACATAAATAATTTTAAGTATTTGTATGTATGTTTTTAACTTCTTCTGCTGTTGATTCTTTACTATAACTTAATAAACAATTTCGTCAATTATAATTTATTCTAGATAAGTTTATTGGTATACATTTGGGAATTATATTTGACTAGCCTCTGCCTGCGACTTCGTTCGCGTGGAATAGATATACCACTAACATTAACACGAAGCAGTTCTCAAAAGGAAAAAACATCCCGATTTTGAAACATTTTTCATCTGTGCTCCGCTCTTATTGGTCTTAGCGTGGTAATATATATCTATGATATTATAGGCCTATAACCATTCTTGATGAATGAGATATATAACACTGAAAGAATTATTCAAATCGGACCAGTAGTTCCTGAGATTACCCCCTACAACATCACAAACTCACAAACTTTACCTCTTTATAATTTTAGTATGAATAACTTAAATTAGTATGTGAGAAAATCACAGTCAGGATCTTCCTTTTACTCTGTCAGAAACAAATATCATCAAATATTCTTAAGGTGCTAAGTGGATTTGCGTGAACGATCCAAAAAATGACTCGCAAACTCATACAGAGAGCCCATAACCTGTATACCCCATTGCGCTCTAAAGGCCGTTCGTTCATCGCATTCCAAGCAGAACAAACAGAATAATAAGCGAGTATATTCGATTATCGCGCCGTGAAGATGTCTTCCTGTTCATTTGCATCATTAATGTCGACCCACAATATTAAGGAAAAACGGTCGCCTTACAAGACCCCTGTACACACTGATTAACAATTTTGAGTCTGCTCGAAACATTGAACTACGCACTTATTTATGTTTACTCATTGTATTTTGAAGCATATCTATTGACTTTGATTACCTATATAAGCGGGATATAGTAAAATACCAGCATAATTTAAATACTAGAAACAGTAACAAATTGGTCATTCAATGTTTCAGGCTCACTAAAATCAGTAACAGTTTTTTAGGTAGTATTGTTAGGATTTATAACAAAGTCCGATTTGCCGTATATTGAGTTCAAGAAATATTACGAACTGAAACCTTCTTACATTTTGAAAATAGAATTAGAAAAAAATTGTATATATTGTATTTATTTTAACATGATCATATTAGATCAGTTGTTATTTGAGATAAAATGTGTTTTATTTTAAGCACCACGTTAATAGGGATTTAGAATGGATTAATATGTGAACGATGGTGACGTCTGAAAATAACACCCCCTTCTGTACATACATGAAAACGAATGTTCTCTATGTTTGTAAAAATATGTATCTTGAATAAAAAGGCATATCGAGTTTCCTGTCGGTTCTCTCAATCACTGGGTTGTTTTCAGAACCGGTAGTAACTTTGGCACTCATAAGCGCCTTCTCAGGGCCTATAATAAATAAAGTATCTTTTAGTTGGAGAAAAGGTATAAGCAATTTAACACCTCGTTATAACCTTTAGAAGTGTAGTAATCACTGCACAAAACGTTAAATACAAAATACGTCTAGTGAAAATGAAATATTGTGCGTGTAGGTGCTTTGGGTGGGGTATCACTCATATTTCATTAGTGAAATCAGAGGAAACAGCTAAATAATTTGAATAAATGTGTCTGTACAATCCAGATATAGATACACAAGTCAAATATACACTGAATACTGTGAGCCATAATTCACCCGATTAGGCCTCCCACGGCAGCGGCTCAAGCCTAGGTTCGATCCCTCGGTAGGGAGCCCTTGAGTGCGTTGCTTGCGCGATACGGTGACACACCCATACATCACTGCTACAACACTACACGATCACCTCCACACACGTGCACGCCTACACGCTACACATCTTTGTGGAAGGGTTATTTTGTGAAAGATTTTTTCCCTTATCGAACTGAAAACTCTCCAAATTTTCCGATAAAAATATATGGAGGAGTTGTTGAGGCGGATATGCTGTTACTCATATACGTTTCAACAACTCAAACATATATGAATAGTTAGCTAGGTTAGCTAAGTTAGGTCGCGATTTTTGCATGCAACGGGCAACAGCCAAGTCGAGGTGTGCCGTGCACCCTTGAGCTGGTTGCCATTATAAAATCGGCTGAGTGCCTTAAGCGCTCGCCTTAGTAGTCCGGTGAAGCTGTTAAGACCTTGCTAGGTCAATAGCGTAGTCCGTTCGAGAAAAAAAAAAAATGTGAGCCATAATTTGGAGTAAGATTCGTTCTCCTACGAATCTCTTTCCTATTCAACGTAACAGAGATACATTCGTTGCCGATGAAGTTTTATATAGAAATGGAAAATGTAAAAATTAAAATAAAAAAGGCGTCAACGATGCTATCAATCAGTTACTAGACGCTTAGAATCGTTAATTTTAAGCTTGTATCTCGAAATGATGCATTTTAATATTGTTTATCGCGGTAACAATAAAACTGAAGCGTGTATGGGTATGCTAGCTTTGTAATCTCAGAGAAGCTTCTATACCACTGTGTAAATGTCGTCAAAGTAGTGTAATAAATATTTCATTGAAAAATATCAATTACATTTACGTACTTTAACAATATAGGTTGTCACATCCATGATAATTATTTCCTAAATTCACGTTTCATACATATTCAACATCGAGGCGTGTATTTCGGCACAGTGTCGTGCGTTAGTTCGTCCGCCGCGCCCGGCTTAATACCCCGAAATGTATATTTGATGATGTCCCCCACTGTGTGGACCGCAGAGCTCGTGTAAAAGGATTCTAAGGAGTTGTTTAAGACGGTTTATATTCGGGACATGTTGGTTTATATAGCGGGGGATCGGGTCGATGTTGTATTTAAATCGTTCGGGTTGTCTTACTCTATAAGGTCGGGATTAAGGTTGGGATATCGAAGATTCCCTCCCTTTTATTTTCGATACGAACAGTGGAGGCTTTCCATCATTATCATGTTTCGAAATTGTATCAGTTTATTTGACTTATTCAGTATTAGAGAGCTAATTGCATGTCCTTTTTTAGTTTGCGTCACATAGTAGCAATATCTCATAAGCCCTAGTATTATCAATGACATTAATCGAAAATTTAAATTTCATTTGTGCCATCTCAATGTTTGGAAGTTATCTACTGTGCAGTTCTCACATGTGTTTTTCTCATGTACGTCAGTTCTCTGGAGTGAGCTCCTAGCGGTGGCGTTTCTGGAGCAATGTGATTTGCAAAATTTCAAAAAATAAGCTTGCTACTTTCTCAGGGGCCCGCAATGCATTTATGATTTCCGTCCTGTCGCAGGTGTATACTGGTGGCTGTTATCACTAACCATCAAGTGACCCACGTGTTCCCTTGCCACCAATGTTATTAAAAAGTTGAAGAGGTTGTTTTTTTGCGGTAATTTTGGAGCTATAATTTAAGTTATTTTATTAAGGACGAATCGACAAAACGTTCTGACAGTTATTTGATGTGAAATATGGAGGTCACTTTGAAAGCTTTCCAGTGATTTTATAAATTCTGTAGTTCTGTTTCTGTAGTTTATATTTTATGTACAGGTTTTTATCGTAACATAAATGAGTTAGAATTTTCCAATATGGCGACGCAACCGTCAGGGACACGAGATAGCAAAGCAAAGTTGAATACACATAGAAATCTATATAATTATCAATTTTCAAAACTTTCAGAAAATTTATCAGTTAAAAGTACTAAATGACTGCACTGTTAGAAGTAGAACAATCATTATCATTCCATACATCGTCCTTCTCGTGTATAAAGCTTTGTACGACCAGTAATGGCTTTTTAGGTTAAGTCTTAGGTGCTACATGAAAGTCCCAAAATACTGTCCCGATTGCCCTATAGTAAGTTTAAGCACCATGTGAATAAGGTTTTGATTTCAATATGTGAACAATGGTGACATCTGGAAATTATGCCACTCTCTGTAAATTCGCTCAAAATCATTGTAACTACAGCCTTGTTATTAAAATATATGACTAAGAAGATAAACCAGGACGAGTTTCTTGCTTGCTCTTCTGGATAAGTGGGTTGTTTGTACGAAGTAGAGATAGATTTGAGAACGTACGTGAAGCATCCCTTATGGTTTAAATTGAATAAAGTAATTTGAATTTTGATTTAGACGCGAACAAAGACGAGGACATAGCTAGATGATTTTTTCATTCTCACCATAAAGCAATGATTTGATATTTGGATACGATAGACGACTTGAGATGTGAACAATACAATTTAGACTCGCCCGTTGCAAATGAATCGGGCAAGAGGCTATTCACGCGTCACTCTCGCTACCTCATTATCTGATCGCGAAAGGACGTACTGACGGACCGACACCTGACTATCCTTGGTTGATCCCGTATAATAGTGTTAAATTTACTTCCAAATACGCTAGTGCGTTAATGTTTTTTTATTTAACGATTGTCAGCATGCCTGCAAGTATTTGTATTAAAGCTAACATTCAGTATTTCAAAAGGAAATAAATATTTAAGCATTTTAAGTAAGGGAATAAGATTGTGGAGAGATGATTTTTTTTTCTCAAACTGCTTTATGGGACTGCTAAGGCGAGCGCTTAAGGCACTCAGCTGATTTTATATTGGCAACCAGCTCAAGGGTGCACGGCACACCTCGGCTTGGCTGTTGCCTGTTGCATTCAAAATCGCGACCTATCTTAGCTAACCTAGCTCACTATTCATATATGTTTGAGTTGTTGAAACGTATATGTGTACCAAGCATATACGCCTCAACAACTCCTCCATATATTTATCATCGAAAAATGTGGAGCGATGATAGTCCAACCTTTTCTCATAATAAACAATAATTGAAGACTTGGTTGTATGTCGGGTTAATCTCTCAAAAGTCTTACTATATTTGGACGATACATTCATTTGCAATCAGAGACAGACTTATCATTACGTTTTCTCATGTAAATTAAGCAATAACTACAAATTTAAAAGATGTCACTTAAAATCTATAAATGTGTTTCAATAAGATTACAGAATGCAATCTCTATTAAGCAATAAAGTCATTATCTAGGAAGACGAAGCCGCGAGTAACTTTTAATTATTAATATTATTTCAGAACTTCTTTAGAAACAGATATATTCTGTAGACTGTGAGCGAAACTGTGATAATCAATTTAGAACTTTCTTCGCGATGATATAACATCAAAGTGAAGAGTTTGGTAAAAGTGTACTGGAGATTCCGTGAATTCAAGCGCTCATTCCACTCCCCGCCTTGTGTCACCCTTAAGGAATATATACGACGCGATTCCAAAGTTGGTGAACTTTCGCGATTATCACGCTTTATCGTTAAGGGGGCGATCTGGATTGTGTTATCGAAGTCGAAAACTTGGTTCTTATGGTTTATTCTATCGAATTATATGCTCCTTTTTGATCATAATCTCGCTCGGGGGCCTAGTACATGTCTTGACGACTTTCGAACGTGAAGCTTAAATTTGGATTCTACCTGGTAAGTTTTATCACGTAAGCCACCATTTTATGAACACTAGTCCATTAGTTAAGATTCTGAAGAGAATAAACTCCGCAGGATGAAAATAATTTGGTATCGAATTCAAATGTGTTGACATTGGCAAATGTTTCTACAATGCAACGAAATTGAAAAATAACAGATATTTATGAAAATCTATAATTAGCTACACGGAGTTTTTGGCGGGATTTTAGTCTGTCATATAGTGGATTTTATATTTTACTCTTAACCTTTTGACACCAAAACCCGTTTGACATGACATTTAAATTTACTGTCCAGAAAATCAGTTATGTGCTTTAGGACTTTTTTGTAAAACCTAACACTATTAACTAACAAATAGTTACTAGTTTTACTCAGTCTGAAATATGAGAAACCATTTTGTCACAGTTTCTATTATTTATATTATGCCGGTCTTTTGCAAAATCCAAATTTTTAAAGTTTTTTGCGGACAAACATTAAATTCACAAAAATGTATTGTTAAGATTTCGAATTCCTGAAACTTAAAACAAGAGAAAATATTGAAATAAAAAAAATAGGTCAAAAGCTTGAAATGACAAAATACACACATCAAGAAAGTCTAAGCAACATGCTTGATATTACAAATTTTACCATTTATATTAATTAATTTCTAAGTATTTACTCAAACAAAGTGCGTAGGAAAGTAAACTTTTTGTTATTGATGACATACTGGCTGGTTGTAAAAAATAAATTTGAATATGTTTTGTTTTTTCATAAAATTCAAATGACTGCGAATTTGTTTGAATTTAAGTGCGTTTTAATTGCTACGTTTAGTCTTGATTTTATAATTTTACCAACCATTTAAATAAAGTTAGCGACAAAGTTGAATTGTTAGATATTCTTTACGTCATGAAGCGACGTCATTTGATGGCAGATGAAATGCAAAGAGCTGTAGGGATGTTGCAAGCGGGAAGTAATCAATCTCAGGTATCTCGACATTTTGGCATTCATAGAAGTGTTATTTCTTGTCTTTGGCAGCGCTACAATAATACAGGAGAACCCACTGAACAGCATCCAGGCCGTAAAAGGAGTACAACCACTCGGCAAGACCGGTACATACAACTGACTGTAAGACGCCAGCCGATGTTAATCGCTCGAGAGATAAGTTTGAGGCTACAAATTTCAAGTGGTGTTGATGTAAGTCCTCAAACTGTGCGAAATCAACTACATGAGTACGGCCTACGAGCTCGACGCCCAATCAGGTGCCCACCGATACGTCTCGGGAATCGCGCTCGTCGATATAAATGGTGTAGAGAGCGCATAACATGGACCCAGGAACAATGGTATAAAATTATGTTTTCCTATGAGTCGCGATTCGGGTGTAAGCCTGATACAAGAAGGGTGCGAGTGTATCATCGGCCCGGAAATACTGAAAGGCTCAGGTGCGTTCAGGTAGTTCATCCATACAACGGCTCAACAGTTATGTTATAGGCGGATATTATGAAGAACAGGCGAACTGAGCTCGTTTTTATAAATAGAAACATGAATGCTGAAAATTACATTGAGGAGAATCTCAGACCTTATGTCTACCCATTTGCACAAACCTTTGGCTCCGATTTTGATTAATGCATGACAATGCGCGTTCACATACAGCTCGGCGAACCAGTGAATACTTTGCAACGGAGAACATCCGAGTATTGCCCTGGCCTGCACAATCGCCAGATCTCAACCCCATCGAGCACGCATGGGACATGCTCCAGAGACGTGTTTTGAAGGACTTGGACGGAGCGACAACAACCCAACAGCTGACGGATTTGCTACAATTCCATTGGGAGCGAATATCGCAAGATGACATAAACAGTCTCATTAATTCAATGAATAATCGTTGCCGACAAGTTCTAAATAGCAGAGGAGACCATACTTTGTAGTAAATTCTTTCACAATAAATACATTTTCTTTGGAAATTTCATTTTGTAAAAAAAAAGTTTAATTTCTTATATATCTTACTTTCTACAGTATATTCTAATATTGTTCATTTCTGTTATTAAAAGAACTTATAAAGACAACAGCTGTTATTTTTACATCATAGAACCCTAAAGATAATATTTTAAAAATAAAATACAACGTAATAATGTGAAGAACCATCCTAAAATTTAAATTAGTACATGTTGCTTAGACTTTTTGATGAGTGTATAACAAAACATTAGAAACGACATCAGCCGTGTGACTGAATTTATTTTTTTTGTTTTTGTGATAAAGAATAATTAGGTCAGTTAATATTATTAATGAGACCATCGCCGAAGTAACCCACTGACGCTCTCAGAGCTTCATTTGATTTGTTACGAAATTAAATTATTCCTAAAAGTCAACTTGCCAAAATAATTACTCGGGTTTAATGTATACCGCTATATCGTATACCGCTATTTTAAACTAACAGAGCTGATAGATAGATGTATTGCCACAGACCTTAATAAGTCATGGATATATAAAGAATATTTAATTAAAAAACATTAAGAGATGCTAGAAAGGTCGTTAGGGTAATATATTTTTTTGTTAATTAAAACAAAAATGTAGGTCTTGATAAAAGCACCACCTACCGGCTGGAAGTGTAGCAAATTTTTTTTTTACTTTATTTTTGGCAATCAATCTTTCCCATTATTACTGGCATTGTCCCGTAGTCAATAATATAACAAGCGTCGTTCGATCATTTCAATATTAAGCATCATGTGAATCAATATTCTAACAAGATGGTGGATCCCTTGCTAGAACCTTCCAGGGAGTTTTTGTAGCATCTCAGAATTACATGCTCCGTGGTATTATTTTCTATTCACTTCACTTATGCACAATAAACTAACTATTTTACGTAAAATACGACCAAAACACAATATGAAGTCAAATAACACAAGATTACTATAGAGTGGATCAATATGTGATTAATGATGTCTGGAACTGACTCCTAACTATGCATTCATTAAAAACGATTCTAACAATGCATTTATCTTAAATATATTTATTAAGTCGCAGGTCTCCAGACTACGTCAGAAATAGATGTCTCAACATCTGTCACTTCACTTTACAAGGCCCAAGGTCTCTCGGCAGGTTCAAGAAACATTAGCTGGACGTGGTGAAGGTGGAAATTAAGGAGAATGACCTCACACAACTCTGGCACCAACCTGGAAAAACGCTAGGAACAAGAAAAAGATTATACATGTGTTAAAGAATAAACCCGATCGAATTTCTTGCATGATCTTTTCGAATACTAGGTTATTTCCGAACCCGTGGTCGTTTTGAAGTACATAAACTCCTTATTAGATCGTTATTGAATAAAGTATTTTTGATTTTGAATATCATCAGGTTGTATATACATTGTAATAGATTAGTGAGAACAGAATTTAATAACATCTCAAAACCTATTCACTGTATACAGCGTCAAGTAACAAGTATTTACGATGTAACTGGATATTTTTTTATGTGTATAGGATGCCATCTAGTAAGACATGTGCTTTTTAATATTCGTTAATGCTTTGAAGGGACACAATAAAATTTGATAATCTACTAAGATATTATTACCAACAAATTCAGCGTTAGATTATCATGAAGTTAATTAATTGTCTAAATCTTAAAATAGTTAATTAAATCTTTAAAATCGATTAATGAAGTATATTTATAATAAATTTCATTTCTCCATAAGGACCAATTAGTTGTCAATCGAGCAAAGAAGTTATGTGAGAATAATAATGTATTGTTTTTGGTTTTATTTTTGGCGATCAATCTCATAGATTACTGCTGCCATTATCGCGTAGGTCCAAGTGTCTTATGATAATTTCAATGTTCTGACATATCGCCTTGTTACAAATTTACAGGGAGTTATTGTGGCATCTCAGAATTCATGTTCCATGGTTATTATTCTTTATCCATTTCATTTGTGCATAATAATCAAACTATATTATGTAAAACATCACCAATATTAGTAAACATGATGATCCATGACATGACATTTGAAGATTCCGCCAAAAACTTCCAAAACAATATTTATAATTAATTTCATTTTTCCATAATCACCAGTTTGTTGCCAAAATCGAGCAAAGAGTTTATCTGAAATAAAGTAATAAAACCATAGAACAGCCATCATTAATTCAAAATGGCCGCTAGATTAAGATGGCGAGTTTATTTTGTTTGTGTTTACATCGGAGTACGTACAGTCAGTAACGAAATTTTTGATGAAAAAATAAGCATCCAAAGCATGTAGTGAATTCATTTCACGTCGGATAAACTCAGAATGAGAATATAAAACGGTAAAAACCGTTCGTGCAATCCTGGTTATGTGTCCCTTGACAATACTGAGCGTTTCATAACGCGCCGTATTATTTTTGTCCGGGGGCAACGTTACACGAGTAAATGATTTGTAATGGTAGGTAGCGTTCCCGCGAGACTTCGCCCCGGACACAAGTCCTATGAAATTAAATTTTAATTGTAACAAATGATAATTAATGGCATTGTTTAATTGAATCGAAAGATTTATTATCACCGTTCATAAATTATTTCAATTGAAATATTAAATTGTTTGAAAGTAGGTCGCTTTTATATTCCTCTTTACATATTGATAATTATTCTTGTAGATAGATACTTAACTAGGTACAAGGTTTTGCGGAAGGCCCTAAAATCACTGGCTGGGTGTGGTGAAGGCGGACTTAAAAGAGAACCATCTCACACAAAAGTATGCCGAAGACCGGGCAAAGTAAAGAAAATAAGGAAGCGGACCTTTAGATACCGGGGGTTTTCTTTGTGTTTGTACAAACATAAATTTATAGAGATGATAGATCACAGATGGTAGGATTTTTTCAAGCTCTCATAATACTTATTGTTATATTTTCTGAAATTGAAACATTACTTATATACATTATAGCATATGTGTTATTATGAACTGTAGATCGCTGAATCTGTAAAGGTCATGCAAGGTCAGCAGTCCGTTCCAAAAAAAAGGTATTATGATGTACAAGCTATATACGTGCATAGCTTGCTAAGTATTTTTTTCCTTGAAGAAACAAGTAGTAGGATTTTTCAAGTCCGTTCCTCAAGTAGAAAATCTGTCACAAATTACCTGTTGGTGTATCCTGAACATACGCACTTGAGAGCTAGCCCTCTCTAGGCTGAGTGTGTTTACCAACTTAGATGACACTGTCATTTGATCAGAGAAGATTGTGGTTAAATGGTTTATAAGTATTAAAAAATATTCTTCCACCCTCAGAACCTTTCTTGTATTAATATTCGAAAGATTTTAAAATCTTGGATAATATGAAATAGAATTGATTAATATAATGTAGGGACACACTTGCATATCTATAGAGTGCACGCTATAGATATGTAAGGGACAAAGTCCAGGCATCGTTTCCCGTTGCAATATAAAATGTACATGTGTAACGAGTCCGGTTGTAGCCGTATAGGCAAGCGTACGTGTGTTGGGTAAATCCGTAGTTATATGTAATTAATAATATCCTTGACTGGTGAAATTAATATAAACTGATTATTCGGAAATACGGACTTTTATTGATCCAACCGGGCTAACACGAAACATACATCTATAAATACACCACAACACCTAAAATAATCAGAGTAGGAATTTACTATTAAGCTTTTAAAACTCGTTTTTACAATCAATACGTCCTGCCCATCATGTCACTCGGTGCCGAGATTTCGATGTCTAATATTGAAACTGTGTACTAATAAAATTAGTATAGAAAATCATAGTGTACCATGACAAGCATCCAAGTAGAAGATTGTGTAAAAAGCATAGCACTAAGGTTCGTAACGTAGGATAGGCATCACAATGTTAGAGTAGGGCAAAATGTTATAAGACTAGGCGGGAAGCTTTAGTAATATGGAGTGATCACAATAGAACAGTACTGGTTCCAGTGATACAGGACTAAGGCCTGCATAGTCACTTTTCCAGAATAAAAAAATAGCAACAAAAAAAAAATGGTAAAATATGTGTCCAGCTAGAGTGATTAAAAAGAAAAAAAATCGCTAACGGACAATATAAATGATTATAAGCAAAAGCAATCGCGAATAGAATTCAACTGAATCGGTTAATCCGAACTAGATGCCTTTGAATTTTCTTCTTACCATAAGTGACAAAAGTAAATTAGTAAAAAAAATCGACAAACCTTGTGATCTCCGCGAGCGGAGCCAAGAGTAAAACAAGTGTATAATATAATACAGTACAAATAAAATCGAGTCGACACAATTAACTTTCATAAAAAATATACAAAAAAAAGTAAGAACTGTCTCTACTAACTATTGTAAATGATGGTTAATCACGCTCTAATATAATGTCATTCGATTAATTTCAGCTTTTAGTTATATGTTTATTTTATTCGATTTGTTTTGAAAGCGCGGTAGTAAAACACTCGTGTGTAGTTCATATTTATGTAAGGCACAACGAAAAGTTCCATTTGGTTCTTTATAACATATTATGTGGTTACAATAGAGGCTGATACGAAAAATTCATCAGCTCCGAGGAACACGGTGGAGCTGAAAATAGCTTGATTAATTTTATCTTTTTCAGACAATACCAAGATTGCGGATGATAAATGAAATGTTTAACCAGATATGTATTTAGAATCAATTCGGGGTCCTATTCTGAGCAAATACACTAAAGGGTAAAAATTATCTAAGATGAATTTCGAATATAATGTTTTGGCGCTACAATCAATATGAAATAGTATAATTGTCAGATATTATAATAGCGGATTTAGCAGGCAGACGCTTTTATGTTACAAATTCACTACATGATAAAAAAATAAGTATCCTGTCTTAAAAGGTTTAGTGTCTTAATACATAATTATAATGACGTTATTTAAAAAATTACTTATGATAAAATGTCGTGATGGTCTAATTGTTTAAATGACTGATAATTCAGTTTCCGCAGTTTCACTACTCGACGACTACCAATAACTTTTTTTTTTTATTGTAGCACAGCAAAGTGACTGCACTGTGCCTGATGGTGAGCACAATACAGTCCAAAAACAATGGCAACCATCGAGAGACACGTCATCCCTCGGCGAACGCCGCTGTAATGCCGGCCTGCGTAAGTGTCTCTTCACGTTACGCTTGAAGGACCCCATGTTATACGAAGGAGAGAGCACACTAGCCGGGAGATTGTTCCATAGCTTCACGGTAAGGCAAACATAAGAAGTTGCGAACTTTTTAGTTCGTGCCCAGATAGGGTTTACCATAAAACTATGGCTCCGAAGTCCAGCGCGAGTGGTTCGGTTATGGAAAGGAGAGGAAGGGATTAAATTAAATAGCTCTGCAGAACATTCGCCATGATACAGATGGTAGAACACGCTCAGTGAGGCAATATCTCTGCGCAACTGAAGCGGCTCTATAAATTGTGTAATGTCTGCATCATTAACAATGCGGACAGCTCGTCTCTGCAACCTATCCAGGGCATCTAGTAGGTATTTGGTGGAACTGTCCCAGAGGTGCGAACAGTATTCCACGCAAGGCCAAACTTGTGCCTTATAAAGGAGGTATAGCTGATCAGGCGTGAAAAACTCCCGATTAGGCCTCCCACGGCAGCGGCTCAAGCCTAGGTTCGATCCCTCGGTAGGGAGCTCTTGAGTGCGTTGCTTGCGCGATACGGTGACACACAAATATACATCACTGCTACAACACTACACGATCACCCCCACACACGTGCACGTCTACACGCTTACACATGAAAGTGGAAGGGTTTACTTTTTTCCCTTATCGAACTGAAAACTCTCAATTTTCCGGTAGTAAATATATGGAGGAGTTGTTAAGGCGTGTATGCTTGGTACACATATACGTTTCAACAACTCATACATATATGAATAGTTAGCTAGGTTAGCTAAGATAGGTCGCGATTTTGCATGCAGCAGGCAACAGCCAAGCCGAGGTGTGCCGTGCACCCTTGAGCTGGTTGCCAAAATAAAATCGGCTGAGTGCCTTAAGTGCTCGCTTCAGTAGTCCGGTGAAGTTGTTAAGACCTTGCTGGGTCAATAGCGTAGACATTTCGAAAAAAAAAGCGTGAAAAACTGCTGCACCCTGTTCAGGATTCCAAGTCTCCGAGATGCAGTGGAGATTATGCTCCACTAAAAAGGCACTGTTTCTGATAGAATATTGGAATGCCATATAATTGATTTTATTTTTTCAAAATCTTAAATTATCTAATATTAGTTTTTTTTATATTGAATCCGTTGGACACAGTATAATTCGGTTTTTGTACAAACAGGAGCATAAATGAAAACATAGAAGCTGATTTCTGAAATACATAAAAACTTTTTGGAATGTTCAAGCCATAAATTTATAGAATACTTTGAAATAAATGATCACTTGATAATGCCAGTAAAAACCTCAATAGTTTGTAAATTTTAGATTTAATATATAAAAATATCAAAATAAAAGGGAGGTCCCCAATCACATAAACAGTACAGACCTATGTTATATCGTTGGTAATTTTCTTACTCGTAACTAAAATAAGAAAAGTACGGATCATAAATAAAAAGGACATATCCTATTAGAGTCGTTCCGTAAGTTGTTATCGTTCGTTTTTATTATATCCAATGAATAAAGATAGGTATCATGGTCCATTTCATAGATATTCGAACTACAGAACCCCCTAATCCGTGCTCGCGTCTCGACTATTAGCCGATGTGCCTAGCCGCATTTATTGACGACTAAGTTTTGATTGGGTTTTTCGCTTTATTGAATTACTTATCTTATTATTACTAAAATTATAAATGTTTATGAAAATTTTGGATATTTTTTAATAGAATAAGATGAACGATGTGGTAAACGATGTGGTAAATAGAGAAAAAGGAAAGACAGAGTGCGATTAATAGAATATTATGTTATTAATTAAAGTAATAATTTAGTAAAGATAAGAATGGTCCGATTCAACGTAAACAAATATTTTTAATACACTATAGAAACGCATTCTATCTCACTCTCTTACAGTCTAAAGCCAATATATATACTTTTATATTTATCTCTTTTTAGATACACATTTTTGTTTCAATAAATTCAATCCCAAATCAGATCATCCCGGAACAAATTTCAGTTCACAAACAGCTTATTTCGAAGTAAATTTTACCCGTGGCTTTATCATTTGGAATTTATCAAAAACAATTTCAGGAAATTGTAATTATAAAAAAAATATAAAAAAACAATTTCAGTCAACTCGTGCGTGGAGTGCGTGTAGTATTAAATATTACTTCTTCCGTTTATTATATTTTCGCAGACCTCTATTTTGTTTTCTAAGCTATAAATTACGCCTTATAATATCTGCCGTCAGATAGTGAGAGTACTGTCAAAATCGGTCTAACCGTTTAGGAGATTACCCGGAAAAAACAGACGGATAAAAAATTTTAAATGTTTACTTTCATATTCAATCAGTAAAAACATGTTATTTTCATATTAGATACAGCCAATTCATTTTTATTTTATGTATAGATAATTATTAATCATCTCGAGCTTCGAGCGAAATTAAGTTATTACAAAATGTACAACTTCAGCGATGGAAAATTACAATTTTACTATTATAATAATTGTTATTAAAAATTACCGTGGAATTTTACCAAGAAAATTCTATTAAGTGTCATGAGTAAAGTGTATAAACGATTTGTTAAATTTCAACGTCTGCCTCAGCCAATTTATTGGACAGTACGAATAAAGGATCCGCGGTAAGCTTCGTGCCCCGCGGTTATCACTCAGGAGTTTTGTAATCTGACCACAGTCAAACGTGAACAGCTTGCTAAAATTAAATGATTTTATAATTAAGTACAACTTACTTCAAGGCTATGAAACCACAAAGAAATTAATATATAGTTACAAACTACTGTGATCCGTCTTCCGATTATCTTATTAGTAAGCTTCATAAAGGCAAATTTAAAATATATACCAGCCCTAATGTCATTTTATTATGGGCTTACTGTAAGAAGACTTTAATTATACGCATAAAAAGGCTTTGCTAACCTTTAGAGCCTGTTTTCATAATTCTACGTTTGTCTTACATCGTTGTTAAGTACTTCATGGTTTCTATATTTACAGATACCCATATTTTTTTATCAATGTTATTTTTATCATCTATCAGTTGAAAGCTTGGACTTAGTGTAGGTTAGTTTTATCGCCATGAGCTAAGCTCTTTTCTCTAATGTATGTTAACGAAAATTTAGAGCACATCCCACGAAATTCGTTTTCGATTACTAAAGTGTTCGGAATAATTGAAAAGTTGGAAGTATTTGAAAAGTGGTAGAATTTAAGTAAGATTAAACTACAGAATCACTATACCTTCACTGTTGTAAAGTAGCAGTGTCTTGTCGGAATTGTGTATATAATTAATAGCGAACCATTTGGCCTCTTATGGGTGCAATGTAGCATCAATATTGCATCATGAGTATCTAAACGATTGAAATACATTACTTTGATATTACATTTTATATTATTTCGTATTTATATTTTATCTTTGATATTATTTTTTATTACATACTTTGATATTTACAGTTTCTTAAACTTAAAGAAGCCTTGTAAATGTAAATATATCGACTTTTGTCTACTTTTTATAAATGTGTAATAAATATATATTATACATATAAATCTTTGGGTTGAAAGTATCTAAAGTGTAAAGAAAAATGCATAAAAATCCCTTGCGTACTTTAAGACAGAGCAACGAATGTGCGATTAGTCAATAATTCTATGCTTTAAGAGAACCATAGGGACGCACAGGTAGACGAGAAAAGGGTCTTTGTATTTAAATATATGTTACTGTAGCAGTGACTAGTATGTTTTTTAAATATGTTTAGATTGAAAGTAATTTATTTTATATCAAATTATCATTTCAATTTATTAGAGTGAACGTGCTGTAAGTTTATGATGTTGTGGCTGACCATCAGCAACATTTGTTATGGGCGTACCGTCGATTCTATCGGTTATGTTGTTACTAACTTGTGCAATTAGACACAACCCCGAACAGATGTTTTACAGCTATCAATTTCGCCTTCGATATTAAAGTTTGGTTATTGGATACGGGATATTATATTGTTTTTATAAGAAAATTAAGGGGTTCGTTTAAGTTATTATTGTTTGTTCGATCGCTTTTGTTTTATTAAATTTTGTGGAGTTTATCGTTTGAAGTTTTTTAATAACCCTTGCTTTGGATATGTATCTTTTCGGTGTTTGTTAAGGCTTATAGAATTTTGATTTATTTTTCGCTTTCCTTCTGAGCGATTTAAGATTCCATTTTAAAATCAAATGAGTGATTGAAATTTTAACATATAATATTGGTTCTTCGAGCTGGATTTCAAATTCACGTTTCGGAATCATCGCTGAAAAAAAAATTAATGCTTTAAGAAAACTAAACGCATTCAAACGCATTCAAAAACACTTCCTTCGATATTTGCAATTTAGAACTTCTTATTACTTTACAGATTATATAGAACGATGTAAACATTTTCACTTTTTGCCACTCTACGAGCGACGTAAAATGGCCGATTTAAATTATTTAAGTAATATAGCCAATGGAATTAGACTGTCCAGAATTATTATCTAGGGTTCAGTTATGTGTCCTCACAAGTACAATAAGAAAACCGAAGCTTTTACATGTACCACTTGTCAGGACGACATATCGTCAAAGTGCCTTTCTGATCCGAGCATGTAAATATTTTAATTCTTTAGACAATAATCTAGATTTATTTTCAGATAGTATATCATACATTAGACAATGTTTTATTTGTACATTTATATTGATAGCTGTCTTTTCTTTGTTTATTTATAGTTATTATAAGTGAAAATTTGTAATTAGCCTTCGTATGTTATTTCATTAAGTGTTAGCTGTAAATTTTCCTTAATAAATAAAAAAAAAATCTGCTGTAGTACCTTAAGCCCTAGAAGTGGATATCTCTTTATACATTTCTTCTGTAAGCGTGTATGTCACTGAACTCGTCATAAAAGGCTGGACCGATTTGATGAATTTTCCGTGCGTATTCCGGTGAATCCAAGAATGGTTTAGATTCAAAAAAAGGATGCGGTAGGTGGCGCAGTGGTTGAATTTTAGGATTCTTATTATCAAAGCAGTACAACGTCCACCGGCCCACTAGTTTAAATAGAAGATTCTTTGTTTTCATACAAATTATCATAATTAAAGAGGTTTTTGTATGATATTTCATATAAATGGGACATGAAAATAATTGTAGTAGTACGTTTATCTGGTGGAATATCGATTCCATGTGCATGTATGAACCGTATCATATATCAATGAATGCTTCAGAATTCTACGTTAATTTTAATACTACTAATTTACATTAATAACATTATATTAGTTGACGATAAAAGAAAACGTCATGAGGGATTCTGAATATAAGTAATGTTCTTATAGTACTAGGTATGTAGGAAATAATATAGAACCGTAGATCTATGAGCGTTTGAAAACGCCAATCGTGGCATTGTTGTTGTATTTTATGATAGTCTATTCCACTTAAAGTTTAAAGTATGAGGTTATTATCGAAGCCCTGAGCGTGGCGAGCAGCAGTGTTAAAAATCATTTCATTCTTATACCAGGTGACTGTTTAGACAGTAGCAATATTTATAGAGGACACTTAGCACTCTATTCTCGTTCTAAATAAATTAAAAAAAATAGTCCTTAATATTTGACTTATTTACCTAGAATAATACAAAAATAGTACACAGTCTTCTACGCTTCTATGTTAAAGCACGGTGTCAATGACCGACGGGTGATTTCACTTTTATTAGAAAGGAAACGTCAGGAACAAAACAAAAGGGTTTAATGGCCGCTTTATTATCGAAAGTTATGAACTCCTGGTCGTCTATTGTAGCTTTTGGCACCGGTCGTTGCTCTTAGGTTTATTATTTTATTTATGTTTTGTAGCTGTACTTTTAAACGTGTTAGAAGAAACTTTAACTTAGGTTTTCTTGGTCGTTTATTTATTTTAATATCATTATTTTATATGTTAAAACCATGAAGTGTCATGTCCTAGAATACTGCGAGTGTCTAACCTTTCACCTACTATATCTTTTATTTTTTTAAGTGGAACCTCTTATGGGAGCATTTTAAATTTCTGATCGGCAACCTCTTTGTATAATGAAAAGTTGTGGGGGTAACCACCGAGTCGGGTAAACACCGATTCTCGCGCGATCACTGAAGATAGCAACGTCTGGCGCAGTCAATATTTGAATGAGTGACCACCTAACGTTGAAGTTTTGTTGTATTCTTTTAATTAAAATGTTTAATATATAAGTTTCGGTTCTATATCGTGTCTTCAAAACACACTTTTTTTTTGCTTCTAATAATGTCCTAAATACAGTTAACTGTCTCTAACGCAATTAGATTTTTATAAAACACTGAAGAAGATTTTCTCAAGTTTCATTACTCAGAGAATAGTGCCATCAATTTAAATGTACCAAATGATCCAAAAAATTCTTTGGTACGTACATATCCTGCTTCGATCTTGCCGATGACCGACATATATTTCCTTCTCGTATCTCCAAACACATTTTTTTTAAGTATACTTACGCATCTAATTTACTTTATATAAATGATAAAGCTGCCTTATATTTCTTCCTCAATAAACCATTTTTACTTGATATTTCAACGATGTAATATATAAAACAAGGCGGTCGTATTTTCTGCTTGAACAAAAGATGTCTATCGCTGTGTGCTTACCCGCACTGGCCACCGGGATCGCGTGATGACGGCGATGATCCGGCGTAGATAAGATGACGCGAGCACCATCTCTGTTCTTAATTGGACATCCCTATTGTGCTCTTTGTTTTTCTATGATATTATCATTTGAGACAATTTAGAGCTCATCGTTGTACAGGTTTAGAAGGCTGATTAGTGTTGCGTTACTCAGAATCGTGAATAGATTGGAAGTGGGAAGTAAATAAATAGTACCTGGGCGACCGAGCCTAGCTCGCTTCTTTAAAAACATTTTTAATTTAAAATAAACTGTTAGGTTTGCCTTATTAGATTAACTTTTTTTTTACAAACATATATATATATATCTTCTGCTGTCACTTGGATTCGAACTGAGGTTACACGGATTTTCGAAGCAACCTATTTCCATCTGAACTATTTTTGTTTTGACAGCGGCGGCGAAATTTACCTTTATATTTTTTCATTGCCTGAAATCTCAGTTAAAAAACTTTTCTATGAATAAAATTTAGCTAGATCGATTTATCGTCCCCGAAACTACCTACATACTAAGTTTCACGGAAATAGATGACGCCGTTTCCGAGATCCTGAATATATACAAATATAAAAATATACAAGAATTGCTCGTTTAAAGGTATTACGTATATAGATAAGGTTTACTCGTGATTATGTAAGTACTAGCTGATCCGGCCACTCGTTGCTGTGGCTCAGCTATTGTATTGAACTGAATGCAATACGTGTACTATAAAATAAACTGGAGTTGAAAAAGAAATTCAACGTTTAACGTGGCGCTAACTATTAGTTGTCTATAACAGTTAGTCTTACAGTTATCTGTCTTTAAAGCGCCATCTGTCCGAGACCGATGAATCTTATTAATAAAAACATTTATCAACATTTCATAATAAAAAAATATTGAGGCTGTTAATCGAAATATAAATTACCCCATCGCGCAAGTTGGACAAAATTATACATAAATGGAAACTTTCAATGGATGAAACCCCATCTCTTTGTCTGTGTTCCTGACAACGTATATTCAAAATTATCGGTTGAATAAATAAGGCATGAAAGCGTAACACAAACAAACAAATTCATATTCGTATTTATAAAATTATTTAGAATATCATACACACATTTCACATGTACAAAACTTCATAAAAATCGTTTAAGCTATTCTTAAGAGAAATCCGAAGGTATATAAATAGACAGACACATTTTTTTCGATTTTATATCCGTGATCGATTACCTTTGTAATATACTAGCCTCTGCCCGCGACTTCGTTCGCGTGGAATAGATACACTTACACTCAGCAGTTCTCAAAATGAAAAAACATCCCGTATTTGAAACATTTTTCATCTGTGTTCCGCTCCTATTGATCTTAGCGTGATGATATATAGCCTATAACCATTCTCGATGAATAAGCTATATAACATTGAAAGAATTATTCAAATAAGACCAGTAGTTCTTGAGATTACCCCCTACAACGCCACAACATCACAACGTCACAAACTCACAAACTAACAAACTTTACCTCTTTATAATATTAGTATAGATTATAAATCTATAACGAATAATAAAAAATACAGATAAAACTACAGATGTATTCATATGTGCAGTTTAATAATATAATTGAAAATAACACGTCTACTTCACTAGCCAAAGAACAAGTTTAAGCTGGTTACAATACATACGAAGCAAGACGTCAAAAGGATTACGTGTAAGCCAGCTGCCACAAGATTATGAAAATTGTTAATCTAACGTGTGGTCCGTAGCACCAATCATTCACAATATGAATTTAGAACTCATTGTCATTCTTGGACCGTCCAAAACCACAACAGTGTTATTACGAAAAAGTTAAGTACGTATTGAATACTTGCTTTAAAAATGTTACGTTCTAAACGCACCGCGTTCGCCCAAGGATAGTTCGTGTTATCCATTTTTCGCAAATCTAACCTAACCTAACCAAAACGAGACAAAAGAGCAAGATGGCGAACATTCAGCGAGCGCGATGCATTAAAAACGATACCTTTTAAAAGCAAGTGTTCAATACGTACTTAACTTGTTGTAATAACACCGCAAAGATTTAAGTTCCATACACCAGATTAGGTCCCCCTCGGCATCGGCTCAATCCTAGGTCCGTTCCCTCGGCGTGGAGTACTTGAGTACGCTGTTCACGCGATACAGTGAGACAAAATCTTACATCACTGCTACAACATCACACACATCACCTATACACACGTGCACACCTACACGCTTACACACTGTTTTTCTTTTTCAGAGAAATAAACGACAGAGAGTTCTACCTTTATTTTTCCTTATCCTATCCTATATAGTTCAGAGGAATTTTTCCGACACAAAATATATATAGGAGTTGTTGAGGCACGCATGCATGGTACACATGCATGTTTCAATAACTCATATACGTATATCTAGATGTCTTAGATTAGATTAGCTCAGATAGGTCGCTATTTTTGCACAAAACAGGCGACAGCCCAAGCCGAGGTGTGCCGTGCACCCTTGAGATAGTCGCCCTAACATCCCAAATCGGCTAAGTGCCTTCAGCGCTCGCCTCAGTAGTTCGATGAAGCTGTAAAGACCTTTCCAGGTTAACAGCGCTTTCATTTAGAAAAAAAAAACGTTCCATACAAACGAATGTAGACCCCATGAGTCACAAGGTCAACAGACTGTTGGCAGCTTTAGCTTAAAAAATACATATTTAGTACCACACTTTAAAAGATAACAGATTATTGTAACATCATAATTTTAATGGGAAATTTATTATTATTATTTTTATTCTTTGTACGAATGTTTTTTTAACTAAATTACCGCTGCATGTTAGCGTTAGCCCAAAGTAACAATTCTATGCGCACGAAATCGCGGGTAGTTAGGGTAGTAATAAATAAAAGGAATACATCCGGACTACTGCAAGGGGAATAAAAATGATATGTCAATTATATATCACTTTGAAAAATCCTGCATCGAATGATTAGTTCGTCACAATGTATTCAACGGTTTCTCAAATTAACCTTTTTTCTTATAGAGGGAAAAATCCTGCATGTATACACCTCGCACTGCCGGGAGACAGCGCGAGGGTTATGTGAGACTCTTACTCACTAAAACCCCTCTGCCGCTCAGCGCGAATGTGGACCAGGGAGCAGTTTCACGGCTAGCATACGCCACAAGCCTGGTCACGCGCTTAGGTCACCCGTAAATGGTAAATCGGGGACCCTCCTCCCAGGAAGTAGTTCTTCCCTATGCTCCTCTTATGGAGCGGCAGCAAAAGTCGTGTTCTGCCTACATGGGTCTCAAATTAACCTGGTCTAACGATAGACACTACAATTTTATATATCTACATAGAATGAAGTAATCATTGTAAATAAAATTCAATCGGTAACTGTATATACGCACATAACTACAGAGGTCGGTGTGTTGATTCTCTTTTTGTTCTGTTTGTGTTTATTCTCTGTTACTGCATTTCTGGCATAGACCATTCCCAAGATCTTTTGTAGGTCTACCCACATTTTTTTGCTACTAAAAATATAATATTTCGTGAAACTTATCTCCGACTTAAGAGATAGGGACAAAAGGAAAACGTTGAAAAATTGTACACTTCGAAACGTGCCGTCTCAGGTCGAGCGTTGAGTGATGGCTCCTGAGCGGGGAGGCGTCACTGAGTAATGACGTCACGTCACTCCCGCTCACCCCTCAATCCGCCGGTCCACGGCGACATGTGACGTACGTTTGTGGGCGGGAATTATTATTAATTTATATCATTCCTTCAACATTATTATTATGTGTTAAGCGTTTTGTTTTCCATTTATATCGTTTTATTCTAAGTCATTATACTATATATACTATAACTATAGTGTAACGCCCAATATAATATCTATAAATAAAATCAAACGTTTTTAATCGCATTTTCCCACAAAATTGAATTTTTGATTTATTTATTTTTTTGATTAAAGATGGAATATATTTAATTTTTCTGTACGTGTGTATGTGATTAAAATGCTCCTAAACAGCTGGACCTATTTAGATGAATTTTTTGTATGTTTTTGAGTAGGTCCGTCGATGGTTTAGATTCATAATTGCAACCGGTAGGTGGCGTTGCTATTTGACTCGAAGTTTTTTTTTCAGGGCGAATCAACATAAAAATCAACTATCGAATGGTAAATAAGCTCATCGCTTCTGGAAGGTTGAAAGCATGTAGCTGATTATTTAAGAAAATATATGTAAAAATATGTTGCGTAGTTTTTGAAGAAGGTCCGTACAGACATACTCGTGAGAAGGTTATAAGTAAAAATAATTATTGTCATAAACAATATTAATTATGTATTTTTATTTAATTTTTTATATTTTATATAAGCTCTGGTAAACTGTTTCCATTCTGAATTAAATAGAGTAAGGCAATAAGAGAGTGGCTCGTTTATTAAGTGCTTCAGATCGCACGCTCAACTCGTTGACTGCGGGAATTACTGCGCTGCATACAAACTCACTGCGCTCAGGTGTATGCAACATTTGGTGTAGAATTTAGTTTATATTTATTGTAAAAGGTTTGTTTATTACTAGCCTTGTGCCGATGACACAACAAAAATAAAGTAAATAAATTTGCTTTTAAAACTTTTTATTTATTTATTTCTACTAGTGGCCGTCGAGTGAAAGTGCAATTCGATCATAATGAGATGTACAAAGATTTAATCACATGTTAATTGTATTTCCTTTACTATGTGTTAATGTGTAATTTTTTTTGCTGTTATTATTATTTATTTCTTTTGATCCTTTTTAATTTTATATTAACATTGATATGACCAATTGAACGTCCGTTTATTGTCATATAGGCTCCCATCGAAAATTAGCGCTGCAGTACTACTGTATTGCACATTTTTGCTGAATGGGTTCGCCAATTGTTGGATATTTATTTTTAATTTTCACATGTATTTTTTTTTGTTTAACTAATTTGTGTAATTTAATTTAATTGTATGTTTGTTTCGACAATAAAGTATTTCTTTCTTTCTAAACGGTAAAAACTGTACTGACTATTATATAAAACAAGTAAGCATCGTTAAGTATTACGAATATAAACTTACTAGTACCTGGGCGACCGAGCCTAGCTCGGTTCGTTAAAAACATTTTTAAATTAAAATAAACTGTTAGGTATGCTTCACAAAATTCGAAAAAGTCGATTTCCATCTGAGCTATTTTTGTTTTGACAGTGGCGGCGAAATTTACCTTTATATTCTAGCTGTATTTTTTCATTGCCTGAAAAAAGTTTTCTACGAATAAAATCTAGCTAGATTGATTTATCGTCCCCGAAACTACCTACATACCAAGTTTCACGGAAATCAATGACGCCGTTTCCGAGATCCTGAATATATACAAATATAAAAATATTCAAGAATTGCTTGTTTAAAGGTATTACATTAACAAAGTCATCATAGCTGATGTGAAAAATAAACTGTTTTATTATTTTTTATTCGTTAGTATTTTAGTTGCTAAACAAAAAGAACATAAAGGAAATCTTGTTGTATGTGGCAGAGCCACGCTGAAGCTATTACTGGCTTCAGCATGATTTAGTTGGCTCGCCCGGGGTAGTACCACCTTCTCACAGAAAATCCACGTGAAGTAACTGTGTTTGCATTGTTGCGTTTAGTTCGGTCAGTGAGAGCGCCGGAGGCCCATCTCTCCTCACCTTTGTATTCTCCTCTTCTCTTCCTACCACCCCCCTCCCCAAACACAGGCTGGCAACGCACTTGCGACTCCCCTAGTGTTGCAAGTGTCTATAGTCTGTAGTGATCACTTAACATAAGGTGACCCACCTGTTCGTTTGCCCCCTTTGATATATATACATATAACTTACGATCCGGCAAATCAATAATATTTCTTTGCGGCTTTGTTATAAAACGTAATACTGTTAATGTTTATCTAGACAAACAGAGGAAATTAAAAAACCATGGAAATATATTCTTTTTCCTAAGCCCTCCTAGATTATTTTTTCTTTAAAATATTCAATATACAGATTTCGTTCTGTTTCTCTTTTATTATATGTGTGTATATTTCTAAGTTCCAGCTTTTCACTACTGTAGTCGATTACACACAAATTATTAAATTCACAAATTCGAAGCGTTTATCTTTAATATTATATTACCAAAAATAAATAACAAGATAGAAATCTTCTGGGACATTTTCGTAAATATGCTTTTGATGAATCATTTTAATAATTCAGAAATTTAATATCGTCTACACAAAGGTATTGAACTGGAATTGTTTTTGTATAAGAGCAAAGTGGTGTGTGCCTTTGAAAATAAATTGGGTGAAATACATGTGAAATCGTTTTACGCAAAAATACTCTTCCGATAAGGACTCGCTGATACCTTTTCCAGGGCACCATTTGTAAAGCCGTTTTATATAAAAAGTCGCTATAAAGAGTCGCTACCTCACGGTAAATTGGTTCTCTCTTATTTTGTGAGTAGAACTTTATATATTTTATTATTCTGAATTTGTATTTTATAAATATGTAACTGTTTATTGCGATTTGGTTTTAGATTTCAAAGAAATACTTATTAATAAAACTATGAATAATATATGGTGTCCTTATAATATACACACAGAAACGATAACAGATGAAATCGCGAGCGGCAACTGATAACTCAAATACTAGTCATGATTATATTTTATTGTCATATTTCCATCGTTCCTCATGTATATCTGCATTTATATTAATAATAACTGTGTCCGCGACTTCATCCACGTAGAACCTAATGTAAGAAAAACGGTGACCAATTGGTGGAAATTGTTGTGAATATAGATATATTTAGCGGTAGGAATTAGAACGGAATTTATCGGGTATTAGCTGGTTCTCGGCTTCCACCACAATTACAACACAAGGTATACACAGATTAATACTGTCCCGGTAATGTTCATACACTGATGATATGGTAAAATAACTAGATATAAGTTATTGTATTTTTGGGTGCGAGTTTGCGTGCGGTCTTATAAGCGCTTATAATATATAATAAAAATAATAGACGGCGTTACCACCAATAAAATCATTTACCTCTTCCTCAGGTTGCGGCGTCATTAAAATGTCAATAAATATTGACAGAGTGAACCCATTTTGATGGAATTAAGGTTAAATGTCGCTCGAGGATATGCTTTATGATTTTCTTGAAGAGGGGTTATCAACTTACAGACAGACAGGCAGACAGACATTTCTAAAAATGATTGAAATGTGTTTATTACTTATGCCCGGTAATACTTGTTACAATTTTTGTTTACAAAAACCTAAAAAGTACAGACACGTAAAGCCACGCTGCAGCTGTAACTAGTTTCAACATGAACGAGTCGGATCGCTCGAGGTAATAGCACCCTTTCACAGAAAACCGACGTGAAGTAACAGTGCTTGCATGGTTGCATTTTGTTTGGTCAGTGAGAGCGCCGGAGACTCACCTCCTCCTCTATATTCCCTCCCTCCCCTCTTCCTCCTCCCCGGTCCCCACTAACACTGGTTGGCAATTCATTTGCGACTCCTCTGATGTTGCTGGTGTCTATGGATGGTGGTGATCACTTAACATCATCTAACCCACCTGTTCGTTTGCCTCCTATAATATAAAAAGGCATGTTAGAATTACGTTCTTATTATATGGATAGATTTTTGTAATATTTTGATAGATTATAATTAGTTATTTTAATGTAATAAAAAGATTTAAACATAATTTAAACCTTATATTGAATGACAATACTGTCTCTGTATATTTAATACCGGAATCCTTTTACGAAAAAAACTATTAAAAAGAGTGCAACATTTTAAACTATATACACTGAAAATTAATCTTGATTTGTTATTGTTAAGTCAGTAATTATCATTTAATACTAAAAAATTATGTTATTAAAAGAACTGTTCACAACTTCTGACATAGTTTGTGCATCCAGCTCTACTATTCGCACTGGACATGGATGGAGGACGGACATTAGTCTAATGTTCAGCGCTTTAGGTAGAAAATGGTTTAACACCAGACAGCGCTAACGTTCTCGCATAGCGAGGACACAGTGATAAATCGCCGAGCGATTATGAGCATTATCGACATATTGGTCGCTCACGCTAAGCCCTTTACGATAAATTACACTTATGGGCAGTCTTATAGGCTTCATTTGTTTAATGTAGTGTTTATGTATTGAGGTTGCGTTTTATGTTATCTTCAGAGATATTTTTATTTTATGTTAATGATAATCTGTAATGTACTGAAAACTTAAATATCATTATAGTACACTGCGCGTACTAAGTTGTATGAGATTTGGAGAAGAAATGTAAAGAGATAACATTGATATGTAATATTTAGTACAAATTTATTAAATAAAATAGAACACAATATTTATTCACAGCCGAAGTAAGGGAATAAAAATAAAATAATGAACCTTATTTACGTTTTAAACTAAAAATCTATGGACTACAGTCGAATTTTGACCAATGGAAGACCAATAGTTAATGTAAGGTAGAGTACTAAATTATCATGAAAAACATATGTCATTCGTTACATTTCAAAATTAGCCAATTCTATTCTTAATCGTTATCCTATATGTTTTAATTTTTTCAACATTTTCAGTCTTTATTGACTGTGAATGAAGTTCAACTTTTGGCATTTATATGTTTCTTAGTTACATTTTAACTACATTGTTGTTAGTTACATTGTTGAAATGTAACGACTTAAATATTTTTATACATAATAGCTTAGATGTATAACGATCATCAATCGGACTGCAGCTTAAAAGCGATTCACAATAGGTTAGTACTTCTGAGAAGTGAGTAGTGTGTCAATAAATGTTTGCAGTAAATAGGCGATAACTGTTTCATAACTGAACCTTGCACGGGCTCTGCCATTTTTATAAAATTATATAAATGATTTATAAATTTTACAGGTATGGTAAATTAAAATGGAATTTAATCTTTATCTTTTATCTATGTATTAATACGTGAAAAAAACTTTGTACCCCTTTTTAAACGAACTGCGTTTTAAACGTGTAAACTTGAAATTTGGCATAGTTAAAGTTTATATGGCGGAGAAGTGGAGAAAGCTATTTATTTAATATAAAAATGCATTAGAAGGCCATTAAGTTAATTAAAATATGCATTACTCACGCTACTGCTTGAATTTTACACAACATATAAACACATGTAAATAAAATACATTTTGATAGCCGTCAATAACAAACTTCGAAAAAGGTTGCGAAGGAGGTTGCTATGCTCAACTGTATGTATTTTTTTACTCTTATTTTCCAATTACCCTTTTCATCCTACATTCAACAATGATATTATAACATATAACTATTATTATAATATTTATAAAACTACTTACTTTTCATACCTTATATGCTTTTTGAATTTAACTGGTCAAATTGCAGGTTAATTTTACAATAATATACTAAGTTTAACATGAATGACGTTGCATTATATGCCCTTTGAAATCAATTGGTCGAAATGTAGGTTAATTTTATCATAATTTAATATGCAAATAATTAATTGATAAACAATTTATCTTTAGTACATTTATGGAACCACTGAAATAATTACCAATTAATTCTTTATCAATTAATTGAAAATGGAAAATAACTGAGTAGCCAGAAAACCTCTGATTGTCGAAGTATATACCCTTTGATAAAAAAAGTCCCTAATAAAGATCAAACTTAAAAAAAAAACAATTAAAAATGTTCGAATCTTGACCACTGGGCGCCCACTAGTATGCTTTAAAAGCACGCGTTCGGCCTCTATCTCATGTGATGGCAACTGAACCTGTAGTTGACAATGGATAACGATAATTCAGCATTATGTCTACACATAACTTTCATTCATAATTCTCTTGAATACTCTTAAATACATGTAGATTGGGTGTGTATTTTCATAGTTGTCCTCTTTCTTAGCAACTTGTCCTTGACCACTAAATGCTTGTTAATGCATAATGTACAAGAATAGAAAATATATTAAAATAAGAAAAAAAATACACTATAGTATTTACTATTTACGTATGTATACATTTGTTTAGTCGTGGGTAAGAATTTCAATTTACCAAAGGTCTGATATCGAATAATGTCAAATAAAGGATACAACATGACTCGTTGAACGTTCGGGTACGAAAAATTCCAGTAAAGAAAGAAAAAAATAATAATGAGGATAAATACGAAATGTTTTGCTCACCTGAACCTATATCATAAATTTTTACAATGTCCATCTGATATTCGAAATTTGACTTTATTTTCAAGAGTGTACGGTTTTTTTATATTTGAAGGTGTAAAAAAAGTATCGATATGGGAATATTCGCGTCTAAGGTGTAAACAGACGCTGGCAGGTGTGTTCCGAGATAGGGAAGGAAATGAGCGGTCGTGATGCTACGGAAGCTAGTACACTCGAGGTGTTAGAAAAGATTCGTTAGAATATAATCTTTTTTTGTACGTGCAGGTATCTAACTTGAATGGTTTTTTTGCCATTTTTGAGAGACTTTTTTGAGATTTTTTTAGCGGGAATTAGGTAATCTATGGTATTATTATTTCTATTGCCACAGATAAATTGAACACATTACACATAGTAGAACACAGTAGGTGAGTGAACGGATGGACGAGTCTTTGGTGTGGTTCTTAAAATTATGATCTCAAATGTGAGCTCTGTGAATAATATTCGATAACTATGAACTGTAAACCCTAAGAGAAAACGATACTGATTATTTTACGTAAAATAGGAAAGATAAAAATATTTGCGGTTTGTACTATTTTTTTACTCTATAAGTGATCGTTTTGACCAGTCTTATTCGATGTTAAATCACGACGTGCTATAAGATGATAAAAACGCTGAGCCTTGGCAGGGCTGGTACTCAAATCCTAAACCTTCAAACGGATGCTTGTCGACAAGTTTGCAACTTAAGCGTAGTAATGATCGAGGCGCGCTTACAAAAAGCCCTTCTACCATGCCATGGCTTCATGGCAATCTTTTCCTTATATATCGATATCAATAGTTCAGAACTAGTTGCTACATATATGGACACGATGTTAGATACGCTATCAACTAAGCCATCATCGCTTACAGCAATCGATGTGATGTCATTCCAAGATATTCTTCACTGTATACTATATGTTTGTATAGGTAGTAGAGCCACGCTGAAGTTAAAACTGGTGAACGATTCGGCTCGCTCAGTGTAGTATCACCCTCACACAGAAAACCGACGTGAAGTAACAGTGCTTGCATTGTTGGATTTCGTTCGGTCAGTTAGAGCGCTAGAGACTACCCTCCATCCGCTTTCCTTCCCTCCCCCTGCCCCTTCCTCTTCCTCACTATCACAGACCGGCAATGCACTTGCGACTCCTCTGGTGTTGCTCGTGTCTATGGACGGTGGTGATCACTTAACATCAGGTGACCGGTGGGCTTGTTTGCCTCCTATGATATAAAAAAATACTATACCCAAGCAGGCACTTATATGTATTTACATATACACAACTAAATACTTATTAGTGTGTATTTAACGCGTAACGCATAACACACATTTTTCCCTAAAGTGCCATAAGAATTTTCATTCAATTAAAATATTAAGAAAAGCAATTTTATCTTCGCGTACATAGATAAGTAAGTAAAGATACGTGAGAAGCTGTGAGTAGTTTTAATTTAATTGATTTACTTCTAAATTTACTAAAATTTGTAATTTGAATACGAACAGTCTCAGAAATCCTAGACGAGAGAATCGATTAAAATGAAGTCCAAATGCAGATAAGACCGTTACCAAATTCGACAAATCCGCTTGAAGCGCCTAAATCAGCTTTAAATATCGCTGAGTAATCAGAGGACCGCGGTCAAAGGGAATATAAAGCGGCTTTTCTTGGATCAGTAAAATAATAATCCAGAGAATTCCGTTATCTAGTTTCATTTTATTTCTTATTGTAGTACTGACAACTGATTTGTGAAAAGAAATAAGTTAAGAATGCGTGTTTATCTAATAGTGAGCATATTGACCATATACGGGTATATATCATTATGATCCATTGATAATATTCTTAAGAAGTATCTATTTGATATGCTGAACCTATTTTAATGAGACTATATTCAAAATCAAAAATACTTTATTCAATTTAGGCTCTGAGAAATCGCTTATGAGCGTCAAAGCTAACATCGGTTCAGAAAAACAACCCAATCCTCGAGAAGAAACATCAGGAAAACCTTCTGGTTTGCTTTTGTATTATACATATATCTACTAACATAGATAGATAGAGGTACATTCGTTTTTGGTAGATGCACATAGAGGTGCGTCATTTTCAGACGTCACTATCTTTTTCATGTTGAAGAACTCTATTAATATTAATATCTAAACGTTATTTAATCTACTCGACATGGTGCCTCAACATACTATCTGGCAAATAGTTAATGTACTTTGGGGTTTTGTTATAATACCTAACAATTACTTATAAAAAGGGTTCCTGGTCTTAGTAAGCTTGAAACATGAAATTAGTGCAATCACAATTGTGTGACCCACAAACGAATATATGTATGAATAGCTTAGAATAGTTTAAGTCAGATTGGGAAATTCGGTAAAGCCCAAGCCGAGGTGTGCCGAGCACCCTTGAGCATGTTACCTAAACAAAATCGGCTGTGTGCCTTAAGCACTCGCCTTAGTAGTTTGGTGAAGCTGAAATCCAGGTCAATCTGTTATTGTTTCTAGTATCTAATTTAAATCGGTCTTTTACTAATTCCAACATATCTAGGTTTTTGCTAGAATATATTTGATTATCAAGAATGAATTGAAATTATTTGTTCATTATGTACCTGAAGAGGTTAAATCTGGAACTAGTAGTTTTTGGATTGAAAAGTACAAAACATTATTTAATGAAACAGCAAAAAGAGATTTTTGCAAGTTTAGTAATTGTTTTATCCGTTATTTTCTCAACATTTTCATATTGAATTTCATGGAAAGTTATTGTTATAAGCTCTTGCACATATGTCCTAATAAGAATTAACGGTAACTTTACCTCAGTAACCCCCTAAAAGGTTTGCAAAGGTCTGCCACCGATCGCACTTCGCCATGCGTTTAGCCTAGTAAGCGGGTATTTATGCTAATAATTCGTAGGGCGGTCGCCTTAGGGAACAATAGCTTGAATTTATGACCTCTTCAACGTCGTGAAGTTACTGCACAGATTTAACCAAGACGTAACGAGTTTCGAGGTGAACCGAAAAAACATTCGGCACCAAAATGAAGGGATCGGAGTTTCAATTTCTCTTTCTCTTTTGAAGTGGAAAAAATACACAAATGCCGCTTCCGAAACACGCTATCAGGTGATAAATTTTTAATTTGAGGGTGGTAGTTAACCAGACAGGCTTAGAAAAAGCTATACTACCATGCTTTTTGCAATTTTGCAATTTCATTACGATATTTTCTTTCATCGAAAACTCTAGTTCATTCGCAACCATTCAACCCTGCGCTGAGCCACCATGAATTCAAATAGTATCCAACAATTCCAATAGTGTAAAATGTTATTTATCGTAACTTATTCGTTATTCTTTGAACTACACAACTATCTTCTAGGTTTAAATTTACCTTAGTTAAGTTTTATTGTCACTGCTTTATCTCTATGGACAAGCGAAATGATATATAGCTTGGATAGTGCTCTAATAAGTCCTGTATCTACTAATATACATTTTATCAAGATCGGTTCAGCCAATGAAACAGTTACTTCATTATTATTAAACGAGCAGGACCGGCGGACTTTGTCCCGCCCTGATAATAAAAAAAAAAACCTTGACAAATTATACACCTAAACCTTCCTCATAAATCACTTTATCTACTCCTGAAAACCCCATGAAAATTCGTACAGTTTTTGAGATTATCGCGAATACACAGATAGACAGACAGACGTGACAGAGAACTTTGTTTTATAATATGCAGCGATGTGTAGATTAGATAGTAATCAAACGGGTACTTTAATATACATGTGTAAATTAGATTGTATTTTTAATAGTTCATGAATGAACTTGTGTTTTTAAATTACACTAAATCAAAAAACGAGATAGACGTACTTCAGTAAACGCACAGGCTAAACTTCTGATGTATACGCCCCTTTTCCTTAAGGCAGCGGTATTGCCTATTTGTACAAACAAAGTTTTAAATACGGTATATATGGGATTTTGTATCGATGCATTCAAAAACTGTTTGTTGTCTTTACTGTAAATTACTGTTGACCACATTATAAATTTATTTAAAAGTTTGTAGTATTAAATAAACTATTACTGTCCGTACCTGGCACGTGCAAGCGTGATTATAAATCAATTGCACCTTCCAAGCTGTTCCCACAGTAAATTAAAAGCCACTCCGATCCTAACGTGGCGACTGCTCGAATTAGTTAGCCCGTCACGCCAATTTCCCAATTAATCTATACAAGTCCATTTATTTTTAAACAATAAAGAATCAACTTAATACTTACTTTGGTAAAGTCCTTTTTTGCATGCAGTTGAATTAATTCATTGTTATACGAGAATAAGATTCAATGGAAGAGTCGAGGAATGATGTTTTTTATGAATATTGACGCAATAATATCGACGAATTTACTTTCTAAATATTTCAGCTACACACTAAGCAGTATAAAATGGTGTCGAATAGCAAACTGAATGAAATTCTACATATTTTGTTTCGCGTTGTGTATGTATAAAGTATAGATGTCTATAGAACTATAACTGACTTTATTTCAAGAACGTGATTTGGACACTTAAAGGGCTTTAGTGTTTGATCATATCTAACTTGATTTTAAATAACGATGTAGCTTAAAATGATCATAAGATATACTATATAAAGAGGGACTAAAAAGGGACTGGTTAACAAGACCTAAGATTTTCAAGTTGGGAATAGTAGTTAAATATAAAAATTTTCTGCAAAGCCCCATAACATTCGGCGTGATTATATGGACTTACAAATTTCTTATAAAGGAGGACGGTGACCTTGTGCTGGAATATCTGTAATCACGGTTTTGTCGTGGAATGAAAACTGTCATAAATTATCGTCAATATACTGTGAATCGCCGGTAAAAATATAGAATGATTAACCCTAATACTACTGTGGGTTTTTTTTTAATTCCTAAGATCGATTATAAACTAAAGAAAAAAACATATATCAACACTGTACTAAGTAAGGCACAGGATGAACTATACAAAGGTTTCAGATCAGGCGGACGTAGTTTACTTCAGTTATTTCTCTGAATCTCCTCTAGTTCGTAATACAAAATTGTGATGCGGTTTATACGTAGTATAAAGAAACAGAAGAAAAGTCTGAGCTCATATAACAAGATGACGTCATACGTAAGCGTACTTGATAGTCATTTCTCGTGAACCTTCTCTATATCTATGTAAACGCATGAATTTAGCTATCGCGCGAACCAATTAGAAGAGGAATATACGGCCAATAAGCGATCAAGTGCGGAAAATCGAGAGAGGTGAGAACGGAAAGCAATTTCGTAAATTTCCACTCACACTTTTCTTAATGTAAAAATAACGATTAAAATTAGAAATGTTGTGACCATGTCTTCAGAATTCTTTGTATATGATGATTGAGTTTGAATAATGTTGCATGAAGTAGGTGTGCATGGAAATTAATGCCATTTTAATATAGTGACGAATTGAAATGTTTTTATTACTGAAACTTCGGTGATCGGATGAGACCTCTATATTCAACACTCTACCCGGCACAGTGTTTACCTCCAAATTTTTGGTCACACAAAAAGAGAGAGAGACATTGAAACTGAGAGAGACACTGAAAGAGAGAGAGAGATTGGATTTTATAATATGTAAGAAAAAATCTTATCTATTTTTTTTTTCGAACTGACTATGCTATTGATATGGCAATGTTTTAACAGCTTCACTGGACTACCAAGGCGATCGCTTGCGGCACTCAGCAGCTTTTATTTGGGCAACAAGCTCAAGGGTGCACGATACATCTCAGCTTGGGCTGTTGCCTGATACATTCAATTAGCGACATATCTGAGCTAACCTAAGCTTATTATACATATTCATACTTATATGAGTTATTGAAACATGTATGTGTACCAAGTATACGTACCTCGACAACTCTTATATGTATTTTGTGTAGGATAACTTTTTTAAACTATTTCAGTTCGATAAGGGAAAATAAAACCCTTCCACTGTCATGTGCAGGCATGTGTGCGTGCACGTGTGTGGAGGTGATATGTATGAAATCTTATCTTACACTAGTTGACCCGTGCGCATATCGTTGGGAGGTAAGCATTTATAAAAACCACTTTTTGTGACTTACATATAAAACTGAAACACATGCTGTTGGTGACTTTTTTGTATGCAGTATGAAGTGCTACAAGTTTTCTATAGAAGTCCATTATATATCTCTCATTGTTAAGAAAGTGTTCGTAAGCAACATTTTCTTTTGTCTGTTTTTTCTCCGTCATATTTTGCAAAACCGACTACCACAAAAAAGTCGTTTCATTCTTCGGCTTAATATATAACCTATGTCAAGGGGTGTCGAATAACATTATAAGACTTGAGGCACCCAAGCCAACCTCACCTGCACGTGGTGCACCCTGCTGAACAACGAATGAGGCAATGGCGAGAGCGGGGTGGTAGGGTTTTACAGCCCGACTGGGTCGCAACCACCATGCATATGGCGAAAAAGCCCGTCATAGTGACTCGCCTCTGCGCGTCACGTTTCGGGATCAGCCTGTGCATATCCAGTACCGGGTGACTATCGTCATTATGGCCGGCATGACAGCGGCGACCGGCGATGGATAATCTGTCTCTCGGTGGTTGCCGATGTTTTTGGATTGTACTATGCTTAGCATCAGGCATAGTGCAGTCACTATGTTGTGCTTCGATAAAAAAAAAATTAATAATAGTAAATAATATGGCTTTCTTTTAAAATAATTTTCAAAATCGGTTTAGAAGTTCCTGAGATTACCCACTACAACCTGACACATTAACATACTTTACCTGTTTAGAAAAATGTAGTGAATTATAAATAATAGGAAAATGAAAAAGTAATTAAATTACCACATTTTCAGTCAATAAGAAAAGTGGTCCTCAAAAACACGGCCCTTCCAAGATTCGTATGAAAAGCTATTATAATAATGAACTTCAAGTACCTCTAGGGTCTACTGTCCATTTTATCGAGGTCTGTCGTAACAAACATCATGTCCGTATACGACGGATCTGTATAAATTTGTACAAGCCAATTCACAATATTTTGTAGGGAGTGTTGAATGTGTTAAGATTTCAGTTTTGCCAATCAGCTTAATGCGTTGAAGAGGCCATTGTTATATTTGGATTTTTTTAGAATATTTTTGTAATTTTCATATCGAAGGTCCACATTTTGTATTAAAATTTTTGGGTACTTCTATATTATTTTCAAGGGTTTGTTATTTTTTTTTAAATATTAAAATAATTTAAGGAATATAATCTTAAATCTTTATAAAGTACAAAACAAGCTCGGTAAGATGAATAAAAAAAAGGAATGTTTGACTTACAGTGCCATAGTTTAGGAAGCTTTTATTGTAAAATGTTTAATTTGCAATGTTTTAGATTTTGTCATACTAAATTTGAGTAATCGAGGTAAATTCAATCAATATTCTAATTACTGGGGTAATGTATCCACCAAAAAATACTTTTTTTATATGTATCAACTCCAATGTACTGAGAATCACTGATGAGATGGTACTCTAAGGTCATAGCTTGCCATCAGCCGAAGAGAGTTCTTTTTTTATATGTATGTCATAGGAGGCAACTGAACAGGTGGATCACCTGATGCTACGTGATTACCACCGTCCATAGATATTTACAACAATAGGGGATTCGCATGTGCGATGCTAGCCTGTGTTTTGCGGGATAGGAGGAAGGAGGTAATGGGGAAGGGAGAGGGGAGGGAAGGTGACCCTGTTCTGCCAAAACACTAAACTAAAATTTACTTCTAAGTGTGTAGTTAGTAATATTTTATTCCTACAATTTTTTTCGAGCTTTATTAGGAAATGATAGACGAAAATACCTTGTAGGGGAAAACCTGGCCCTGTCAAATTTCGAGTATTAGCAGTTTTGGGGCTTGAATGGAGAGGACTAAGAGTTCCTTTTGAGTTGTAGAGATTTTGAGTTAGTGAGTTTCAATTTATTTATTTATTTATTTTTTTTTTTTTTAATTTACTACAGTTCTATTGTTTAGACAATTTTTGTAATTATATGGAGAGGCATTCTTATCCTATACGCTACTTTTCATAGTTTACAATTCATCGGGTTTGTAGTTAGGGTTATTTGAAGTGAAAACTTGTTTAGCGGTGTTGAGCGATATTTTTTAGCATGGACATGCAATCGTTGCGGGTTTTTGTAGCGGGTTTTTGTGGTCTCCATGGACCTTTTGGGGAGGTTTTTCGGGAGCTGCTGGATCGCTGTCTGGTGGTCGGGCGGTGGAGGTAGAGACGATTCGGCCTCACTTCCTCCAGGTACTTGACGACCTGAGACGCCACAATCCTTTCCAGCACCTTACCGGCGTCGTTCAGTAGGACGAGGGGCTGATACGTGGACTCTCAGTCCAGGGAGCGGCCTTTCTTTGGCAGCAGGCAAAGCCGCCTCTGCCTCCACCACCCGACCACCAGATAGCGATCCAGCAGCTCCCGAAAACACCGTCCATCTACCCTCCCTTCTCCTCTCCTCTCCCTTCCCTTCTCCTCCAACCGCTCTACCTTTCTCCCCATTCCCTCAAACACAGGCTGGCAACGCACTTGCGACTCCTGGGGTTACTAGTGTCTATGGACGACGGTGATCGCTTAACAACAGGTGACCTGGATGCTCGTTTGCCTCCTATATCGTAAAAAAAAAAGTGGTAATAGATGTGTAAACAAGACTAATGTTAATAAAGTCATTATACAAATTATGAAATATAAACAATTCAGGGCGTAATTAATTTAAAAGAGTATACAGTTACTCTATTGTTTTGAGTTTTCACTTCTGTCTGCACTTCTTATGACTGGTTGCACTTTAACACAGATTAATCATTTCGTGAGATTATCATCCCGCTGTAATGCAAAAAGTTTGCTAATACGAGCTTCTATTAAATTATATTCGCCCCATGCGGAGAGCAATTTAAATCTTATGCAAAGAGAGATAATTCATCAAGAGTCATGCAGGAGTACTGAAGTTGGGGATCGTTTGTTTAAAGGTAAGTACACAATGAGAGATGTATTACTTATATATGATGTGTATTATATAAGCATTCAAATTAGAGTTATTTTTTATCATTGTATAGTAGTGAAATTATTTTTGTCACTGCTATTTCACTAGTAAAAATGAAAATGAGCCCAATTTCAAAGGGAAGCGACTATTACTTTACCGTAGATACCATATTTATGAATATTAGAGAAAAAATATAAATTACAGTTATTTACACCTAGGGTTGCCAACATTTTTTCAACCAAAAAAAGGCAAATCAAAATAAGTCACTAAAAACTATAGTACACTTTTAAAACATATAGTTATTTTATGGAAAAAATAAAAATGGACAAAGATATGTTTGTTACTTATTTATTTTTATACCAAATATATTTCTTTGCACTTTTTTCATTTTTAACAATCTTGTGTCTGACATAAAAGTGTATTATGTTTCATTGCATTAAATTTTTGGATTGATATTGCCAACTTTGACTTGCTGCCAGCGCATCCAGTTAGTATAAAGGACAGAGATCAACGGGAACCAAACACAAAAGATTGTAGATGCGTTGGGAGTCCGGAATTCGGTTACACGAACTCGTCTCAATTAAATGTAATGAAAAGACGTGTTAATTATTTTTTAAAATGAATATTTGTTTGTTAGATTTCGTTTGGTGTTGAAAATATAGTATTTTTGCTTACTATATATTTCTTGAACAGTATATAGTACGCCGACCAGAAATATAGTACAATGCTATATATTATAACCGGTTGGCAACCCTATTTACACAATGTAAAAATAGCTGTAATAACTTAAATCTTTTTTTTTACTAATTGTTTTGTTCTGCAGACTCTTGGTCCGCACCTTTTTTGCATACGCTTTATTTTTTATTTTTTTATTGACTGCGTGAAAAATTGTATCTGTGAGGTTGACTATTGGGTGGTTTGTATTTGTTTTAAATCAACTATTTGCTATTTTAGAGTGGATTTTTTAATAATGTTATTGCCTTTATGGCAGTTTTATTAGGATACTTTATGGCCATTTTTAGATCATTTAAATCATTTTAAACAATACCTTACATATAATAATTTACTATAGCGTTTTGTTACTTCTTAAAAAATGATTAATTAATATTTAATTTTTTTTTACCTATTTTCTTTTGCGTTTATCAATAATTTAACTAGAGAAGACTGATATAAGACCTAGAATATAAGTATAATATATTTATTCATATGTATATCTATACCCTAAACAAACAACTTGATGATTTGTTATGATCACTGCGGCATCGCTCAGCGGGCGACCGAAACTTGCATTAAATATCGTGCAAACATACAAACAAACAGAATTGAACTTTACGTATCAAAGTTTTAGTTCCATACTCCTTTAAACAATGGAATACACGAAAGCTCAAAACAAACTAAACGAATCGCTGTTGTTGCAACAATTAAGAAGCTATAATGAATATCTAAAGAAAAATCTACTTTGTTGCTAACAATTTAGAGTACAAATTTAAATATTTTTTTAGGGTATAATTTTAAACTGAAAATTAAATGTTCCCTAGTGACGTCTCTGTTACATATATATCAAAGTTGAAAGAGAGTTAATCATTTTATTTATTTTTGGATTCTTTGTTTTGTATTTATTAATAGTAATTTTTGTCTCGAGCGTGACGTGAGATATTGAAAAACTTATTACCTATCATTTATATATAAATATAGAGTATATATATGTAAAGAAAATGTATTTCTTAAATATAACATGGAGTTTCGTCATATTCTAGTTATAAACTCTAAATTAAGTATATTAAAAATAAACGTAATGTAATGTCAAAGTAATCTATAAAATAGTAAAATTGTATGAACTAAAATTTTAAAAGATAAACTTGTAATGTCGTTCTATGTTTACAGGTAAGTATTTATGTAGGTAATTACGTAATTTAGCATAGTTTTATATAATTTATTATTTAATAAATAAAATTTCTATGTTTACAGAGCAACACATACAAGTTTTATTCTTTGTTCCAATATTAATCTTATATATATACTATATACTCTAAATTTTAATCCTGTAAATAGACAGTTTCGTAGGTGGTAGAGTCGAGCCACATTGAACCTATTACTGATTTCAGTATGAATGGGTCGGCTCGCCCGGGATAGTACTATTCTCTCACAGAAAACCGACGTAAAGTAACAGTGCTTGCATTGTTGCGTTTCGTCCGGTTAGTGAGTACACCGGAGAGCCACCTCTCCTCACCTTCCACCTCTCCTCTATCCCTTTCTCCCCCCATTCCTCAACGCAGACTGGCAACGGATTTGCGACTCCCCTGGTGTTGCAAGTGTTTATGGACGATGGTGATCACTTAACATCAAGTGACCCACCTGTTCGTTTGCCTCTTATGAAACATAAAACAAAAAGTCAGACTTGAAAATAATATTGTCACCATAGTTATGACGATAAATTTTATACTGTCGTACAGATTTATCATTTTATTTATCGATTGTTTGAATCGTAGATATACGTGAAGTGGTGACCCGTCTGTTCGTTTCCCTCCTATGACATAAAAAAAAAACAAACAATGAAGACAAGTATTAGATTGAAGAAGGCGTTACTTTGCCGAAATTCATCACTTAATATTATGGTGGACATTTGCACAACCACCTGGAATTTATACAACACTATACGATCACCCCCACACACGTGCACGCCTACACGCTTACACATGAAAGTGGAAGGGTTTACTTTTTTTCCCTTATCGAACTGAAAAACTCTCAATTTTCTGATAATAAATGTATGGAAGAGTTGTTGAGGCGTGTATGCTTGGTACACATATACGGTTCAACAACTCATACATATATGAATAGTTAGCTAGGTTAGCTAAGATAGGTCGCGATTTTGCATGCAACAGGCAACAGCCAAGCCGAGGTGTGCTGTGCACCCTTGAGCTGGTTGCCATAATAAAATCGGCTGAGTGCCTTAAGCGCTCGCCATAGTAGTCCGGTGAAGCTGTTAAGACCTTGATGGGTCAATAGCGTAGTCATTTCGAGAAAAAAAAAACCTGGAATTTTGGTCCGGTGAAGCTGTTAAAACCATGCTAGGTCAATAGCGTAGTCGGTCCGAGAAAAAAAACCCGGAATTAATTAGCCGCTACCACTACGTCTCAATGCATCGGAAGAGTCAACATCAGTCTGAGGATGCTTCGTAGCGGAGCGAAACACATGTGATCGATTGTGGCTACGTAAATCTGAAAACATATTTTAATAATATATTTTTTTTATATTTACAATAACAAACCAACTGTGTTACATTAAATGAACTACGTTCTTTTGAGTAAACAGATTTCTTTAAACCCAACATCCGCTCATCGTCACAAACTTTCCTCCTTATAATATTAAATGTGACAATAAGATGAGGGAAGTAGTAATTTTAGATTTGATTTATATATGTTCATGTGACAAACTGTGTTCATGCGGAGTGCGTATCGCAGTTAGCTCTGAATAGCACATATTTAGTGCGCTGTTTAACTGAATAGTGTAATACAGAATTCCGCGGTAATAAATCCACGTCGCTTAGGAAATATTGGACACACTGTTGTATATATCTTCGGGAGGGACGTTACAAAACGTTTCGCTATGTGTGAATATTTCTAAAGGCGTGTGTACACTTCTACGTATTTGATTCGCCGACGTGTGTTTTTAGTACAGGAGTCAGTTACCGAAGTAGTAGTACCAAAGTCTTCTAGATAAATGTGTTATACTTCGCATTGAACAATGAATATTCATGAATCAGTTTTTTGTTGTTTCTCTTCTTTGACACTTGATTCATATCTAAAAAAGACTATGTTCATTTTCTTCTATGTAATGTATATAGTTAAGAGATAATAAATACAGATGACAGTGCAGGTATTAGCTAGTTTTTAATCAAATTGCATTTTACTTCATTTACTTTTCTTTGTCTATTCAAATTTTTTTTTATCTTTATTTTTGGCAACCAATCTTTCAGATTATTACTGCCATTGTCGTGTAGTTAATAATATTACAAGCGTCGTGTGATTATTTCAATATTCTAACAAGATGGTGGTTCCCTTGTTAGACCTTCCAGGGAGTTTTTGTGGCATCTCAGAATTTCGTGCTCCGTGGTATTATTTTCCATTCAATTCACCTATGCAGAATGAACTAACTATATTACGTAAAATACCGCCAAATTTATAAAATATAGAGTCAAATGACACAAGATTATGAATAAAATATAAAATCCACTAAATGACAGACAAAAATTTCGCCAAAAACTCAAAATTCATATTAAAAAATATTGTAAACAGAAATTAAAAGTCATGTTTATTTTAATTTTTTTTTGCTTTATTACGACTTACTTTTTCGGCTTAAAAGTTTTCCTATGTTACTGGCTTTATATATAATTTGGAAAAAATATAATCTTGGCTAAAATTCCTATATTTCATACGTTACTACAGGCGATATACACACTGGCCCAAGACATTTTACTTCAGATACCTATTCTGTCTTATTACTACGCACATGGTGACAAACTGTTTCTTTTATTTTTAGTTCGTCGCTTAACCAATATCCAGCGGCCTTGACGCTTGAATGTGGGCAGCGACGGATTGCTGGCTTGTTTTTTTACTCTCCCTTGATATTTAGCAATATAGATTGTATACCATCAGACAACGCCATCAGTATGCCGTACTGCTATTAAAAAAAGGAAAAAGTGAAATATTCATGTTAACAAAACAACTTGCCCTTGAGCTGTGACCTTAAACTTGATGACTTTTCAAACAAGATTTTCTTCCAATCAAGTTTTCTATTCTCGAGAAAGCAATTAAAGTTAAAGCCTAGTTGTAAAATAATAATTATGTAGAATAAAACGGATTGAGTCATAAAGTTTATAGGCTATACTATCTTAGTATTAAATTAGGACGTTAAGCGGATTATTGAGCCACGTAATGTCTCAAACCTTTTAGTTTAATCATAAAACTTTATGTGTATAATAATCATTATTTTATATTAATAATGTTGTTGTCTTATTCGGACTTGATAGAAAAGTGTCCGACAATTAAACAGGCTGTGTAAGTAAGTGCTTTCGTTATGGGACGATAAAAGTTATATGAATTTCCATTGTTTCGAATATACGGCGATGATAGAAGGTAGTTTACTTTAGTCGGTATTATGATCAACGTTGTACAGTAGCCTGGGTTTAAAATATTACATAAGTTTGATGTATTATCATAGTATAAGAGAATCGGAAGTATACAATCGCCCTTTTCACGATGTATCGTGGCCTGTTAATTTTTTTTAGTTATAACTACGATATCTATACTAATATTATAAAGAGGTAAAGTTTGTGAGTTTGTGAGTTTGTGACGTTGTGATGTTGTGACGTTGTAGGGGGTAATCTTAGAAACTACTGGTCTGATTCAAATAATTCTTTCAGTGTTATATAGCTCATTCATCGAGAATTGTTATAGGCTATATGCCATCACGCTAAGACCAAAAGGAGCGGAGCATAGATAAAGAATATTTCAAAATCGGGATATCTTTTCCTTTTGAGAACTGCTGCGTGTTAGTGTATCTATTCCACGCGAACGAAGTCGCGGGCAGAGGCTAGTTGTTTTATATTTCAATGGCTCTTTCTCTGACTCCTACACATCCTCTAAATCAAATTTACTTTAAATAGAACTATAGTAATCAGAGGCATACTAGACCAGAATAAATATCAAATCACTACCCATTTATATATAATTAGATACTACTTATTTCTTCTACTAGGTAGTCGAATTCAAAATAGCTTGTTACGACATAAATAGGTAAGCACTCAGAGAAATTGTAATGTGTTAAAAAAATTATAAACAACCAATGTTGACAGTTATCGATGTTGCAGATGATTTACTGCAGCGACACCTAGTGGCGCTTAATACTACCATGTTCTTGTGCTAATTTTCTTTTTTTTCTCTAATATGGCCCTGAGCGCCTTGAGCACTCGCCTCAGTAGTCCGGTGAAGCTGTTAAGACCTTGCTAGGTCAATAGCGTAGTCAGTTCGGAAAAAATAAACTTTAATATAGGCTTTGTTCGAAGAACATTGTATACGTATTCAATTCCACAATAATCAAATTTAATCAAATCTCAAAAGCTAAACTTGCGACTCAGTATGTCATTTTTGCACTCGAAGACAGATCAAATTACAAATGGCTGAAATTTAAATTTACAATTTTAAAAAATTCTACAACTTTGGTATTGAACACATTCCATCAAAATCTATCGGCCTAAACGGTCTAAAGAGGTAAATAAAGTTTGTGAGTTTGTGACGTCGTAGGGGATAATCTACTACACCGATTTTGAAAATTCTTTTACCAATACAAAGCCACGTTACATGTGACTGTCATAACCTATATAGAGGTTATATATTAACCCTAAAAAAAAACACCCGATTAGGCCTCCCATGGCAGCGGCTCAAGCCTAGGTTCGATCCCTCGGTAGGGAGCCCTTGAGTGCGTTGCTTGCGCGATACGGTGACACACCCATACATCACTGCTACAACATTACATGATCACCTCCACACACGTGCACGCCTACACGCTACACATTTTGATGGAAGGGTTATTTTTGATAAATTTTTTTCCCTTATCGAACTGAAAAACTCTCAATTTTTCCGACAAAAATATATGGAGGAGTTGTTGAGGCGGATATGCTTGGTACTCATATACGTTTCAGCAACTCAAACATATATGAATAGTTAGCTAGGTTAGCTAAGATAGGTCGCGATTTTGCATGCAACGGGCAACAGCCAAGCCGAAGTGTGCCGTGCACCCTTGAGCTGGTTGCCAATATAAAATCGGCTAAGTGCCTTATGCGCTCGCCTTAGTAGTCCGGTGAAGCTGTTAAGACCTTGCTAGGTCAATAGCGTAGTCAGTTCGAGAAAAAAAAAAAAAAAATGTTATTTTTGCACTCTAAGACAGAGGGTCTAATAAGATCAAATTACAAATGGCTGAAATTTAAATTTACAATTTTAAAAAATTCTACAACTTTGGTATTGAACACTTTCCATCAAAATCTATTGGTCTATACTAATTATAAAGAGGTAAATAAAGTTTGTGACGTTGTGAGTTAGTGAGTTTGTGACGTCGTAAGGGGTAATATCTGAATTTACTACACCGATTTTGAAACTTATTTTACCAATAGCAAGCCACGTTACATGTGAGTGTTATACCCTATATATAGTTTATATATTAACCCGAAAAGTGATAAAAATTATTTGTGGTAATCGGACTTGCAAAGTAAGTCGGAGAAAAAACGGTCAAACGAAAACGTTTCTTAAGAACTCTGCGTTAACGATAAAAGATATATGATTGAGTTCTAGAGAAAAGTTGTAGAGCTTGATAATGCCTATAAAAAAGTCAGCGATAGCATAAGTCTACTTCAAGGTTTTTTTTATAATCAGGGCGGGACAACATCTGCCTTGCTCGTTAGTATGGTATGTATTCTAAACCACACCAAACCTTGTGATTAAGTGATGCTCGCCTTCTTATTAGGTGTGAAAATCTATTTGATGGAATGTGTCATGAGCAAAGTCGGATGGCTATTATAAGGTTCGATTAGGGAGGGACGATATTACAAAATATCGATATTGACATCGATTCAATAGTATCGATTTACGATAAACATCGATAGCAAAACATCGATGTTTCTGCCAGCAAATGAAATTGTCTGTAAAAACAGAGGTCAGCGACGAAAAAAAAGGTCATCCAAAGAAAAAACTATTCGTACGGCTTACAAATTTGATAACTTTCTAGTGTTTAGCTAGTACATGCTACGTTATCGGTCGGTGGTCGGTGTGAACAGTGTTGAGTAGAGTGTTGATAACGTCACGTCTCGTCCGATCACCAAAGTCAAGCAATGTCTGGCACGGTCAGTACTAGAATGGGTGATCGCCTTGGAACACCGCATTACGTTGGTTTTTTTGTTGTATTTTTTTTTATTGAAATGTTTCCCTGTAGTACTAAAGTTTCAGTTCTATCGTGTGTCTTTAGGACACAACCTGTTTCTTAAGTTCTGATGACTTAATTTATTTAAAAATAAATTTTATCTAAACAAATGGGGTTTTAATATCTATGGATTATGCTTATAACTGAAAGGTATGTGTATTTTTTTTACATTCGCTATATAAGAAAAAAACAATAATTATGGAATAATTGGCATAAGTAATTGTGTTTTTTTATACATTAAAAATTTCCAATAACTATTTATTATAAATTTTCATTGAATTATTGATTTAAATGAATAATTAATTTGAAACAAATATCCAAACTCTAGGCTGTTGTTTACAATGGTTTGAAATTTTCTTTAGCTCATGTGGGAATACTTTTATCGATAGTAACTTTTTAATGTTTTTACTCCACAAGTACACAGGGACAAACGTATGGCGGAAGGGTCTATTTTTTCCCTTATTTTTCAGACTTGATTAGTTTACTTTACCAGTGTTGACAGTACAAAATACGTATTTGAGTTCGAAAAGCATACATGCTTAGCTTAGCTAGTTAAATTTAGTAAGATTCGCGTTGTTACATTTAAGGCAAGAGTTTAGGCCGAGATTCAACAACTCCGATATTCTTGAGCTTGTTACCAAGCGACCGAGCATCATCAGTACTACCCATTAGTCTAGTGAAGCTGTGAAGACACAGCAGGCCAATAGCGTCAGTCAATTCGGAAAAAAATGCTTTATTCATAAACTGAGTTAGTACATTTTTGTACTCTGATTATTTCAATAGAGATTCAATGCTTTTTTTAGAAGCACTGTGTGGATTCATGTAATGTGAGTTACACTTTGAGTGCTTATATCAACGAGTTATAGAAATTTAAATCTTATTTTCATGAACTTAAGAGTCAAACTTTGTGTTGAAGTTAATTGAAAATTTGCAATGTTGCTGACATCGTGTTTAGATGGGTAATGTGAGAGAATGGACATGTGTTGCGGTTTACTCTTTGTCCATTATAAATGAGATGAGAGTGCCCTCGGGCACTATTGTTTATTAATGTTTTGTTAAAATGTCCGAGTGAAATTTACCACGATTACAAATTTATTATACAAAACCGAGGTACTGAAATGAGTGTGGCTAAGCCCCGTAATGGTAATTGGCACTGTCTGTATATACTCGTATGTTAAAACTAGTTATGTTTATATTTAGGATTGACAAAAAATTTTGAACAGAATATTTTCAATATTTAGAACATGTTACCGTTGTTCTTTCTATTTTTTCATGTTGCGTTTACGGATAATTCTAATGTGTTATATTACGCTTATAAAGTCTAAATATATGTAGAATCAAACCGTTTCATGTATACTCATATCAGACAACGATATTTGATAGTAACCGAGTATAATGAGGGAGGGGGATCAAGAAAGAGTTTTTGGGATGCATTTATTACCGTGGCCTTCTTCATGTGGTTAAAATTATCAGAACAGCCCACGACGTATTGGCGATTTCAAACTGAGAAATACGATGGTACTACAAGAATATTTTCGAGGTTCAGGTTTCCTCGCGTTGTTTTCCGTCACCGTCATCCAATAGTGTTATTTAAATTAAGTTAATTGCCGGGGTTTGAACCTGAGGATATTGGATTGATACTCCATCGGTCACACCATTAGATCATCATGACTTAAACTTGAACAAAAATTAGTTGATGACAATAGGAAAAATATGACACAATTCATATCTCTATATATACCTTTCTTCTATACGTGTGTATATCACTGAACTCCTCCTAAACGGCTGAACCGATTTTGATGAAATTTTGTGTGCGTGTTCCAGTGAATCCAAGAATGATTTAGATGCAGGACAACGTCTGCCAAGACCGCTAGTTTAATTATAAGTAGTCTAAATATAAAGTTATTCTTAATTATCTTAACTGTTCTTTAAGATTTCATTAGTCCAAATTCATTCTTTCAATCACTTCCCGTGTTAGACATTTTTTCAAATTTGTAACTGGAACAAAAACGAATTGTGACTAATAATGTTTTTCCACATGTAATTCGAAGACTTGTGTGTGTATAATTTATACAAGGCGAAGACAGAGATGCTGTTTTACTGTCAATTACATTTTTGTAATAAAAAAAGCTCGTAAACTTCAAGTGTCCCAAATGTCATCATAACCCGAGCGTTAACAATACGTCTTTATACTGTTTTGCCCTTCGTTCTATCACCTACCACAATATAATTACGAGAAGCTTTATTTTGGGTGATCTATTTTTTAGAAATTTTACTTGGGCTATAATAGTAACACACTACGATTAGAGGGGGTTTTCAAGTGTAACTATGGAAACATACCGATAAGAGACTCCCAAACTTTTTCAGTCCACGGCGCACTTTCATGTTTAGTATTTTGTTATGGCGCCCTAACCTAGTCGAAATAGATACATCCAGTACAAATACGTACAATTATACTAGTTAGATAGGCATATATATTAAAACATCCACTACATCAATCTGTGTGTGCTGGGAATTTAATTGTTTACCTTACGAATAATTAAGTTAAACTGCCGGAGTAAACTTAAGATGCGCCTCTCATTCCTTTGTTCGGCGCCCCAGCTCTTTTTTTTATCTCGAACTGAGTACGCTATTGACCTAGCAAGGTCTTAAAAGCTTCACCGGACTACTAAGACGAGCGCTTAGGGTACTTATGGCACACCTCGGCTTGGGCTGTTGCCTGATACGTACAATTAGCGACCTATCTGAGCTGACTTAAGCTAGCTATTCACACATATATGAGTTGTTGGAACATATATGTCTACTAAGCATACATATACGTCAACAACTCTTATATTTTTTTTAACGGATAATTTTCTAAACTATTTCAGTTTGAAAAGGGGAAAAAAAACCTTTTCACTTTCATGTGTAAGCGTGTATGGGTGCACGTGTGTGAAGGTGATATGTGTAATGCTGTTGCAATGATGTAAGATTTTGTGTGAGTGTATCGCGCGAGCAACGCACTCAAGGGCTCCACGCCGAGGGAACGGACCTAAGCTTGAGCCGCTGCTGAGGCGGGCTTAGTCTGGTGCGCCCCAGGATGGAGCCGCGCATACTTCGGGAACCTCTGGTGATGTTACTTGGCAAATAATAATAAAATAGACTAAGGGTTATAATCGCAGCTAATATGGAAAAAAAAAACTAGAAGATTGATAGATATATAGATAGAGAAGTGATTTATACACCAGTATTATATAGCGCAGAGAGATTATTTTTGACTGTAATAATTTGTGCGTATATAACTGTTTCCGTTTCTCAATTGAGGAATAAATTCTTTCATGATATAACACGGCCGTAACAATACCTTGAATATTATAGTGGACCTAACCTTGTCATTTCCACCTAGAAATAATTGTCACTGCCAGTTTTCATTGTAACAACGTTTGCTTGATTTTATTTCGATGACGTCTATCAGAAATAGTTAAATCTGAAGTTGAATGGTTAGATTATAGTAGTCCTTAGTTGTTTATTATATTATAAAAGTATTTTACCTCGTCTGTCTGTTCGCGATAAACTCAAAAATAGTTCATTATTAAACTTTGTACACATGATATTAAGGATACATGAAAAGACAATATGGGCCGTTTCATATAATAAAAGTACTGTAATCCCCGAGCGAAGCCGAGAGCAGAAGTTAGTGTATTATAATGCATACATAAAGTAACCATTTCACTATTGTTTAAGTTGTTCCATCCTATTTTGACAACGCAATTGGTTCTACATGCTCTTTGCAGTTATTTTTCTGGTAATTCAATAACAAATCCAAAATTTATATAAATTAAATTTGTACGAGTGAACCTTCTATTCTATTATATATGAACGGGAAAGTTTCCTGAGTTATTTCATAGTTAAAGGAAAGTAAAACCCAAACACTTAGAGAGCACCGTTATCTACCCATCTACCATATTGTGCGTTTTCGTCGGCCTTGTTACGATCACCGAAATGCGTTTAGGGTTGTGTACATACGTGACGGTAATTCAGGCGTGCACTTTGTTTCAAAATTAATATATAAAAATCTCGTGTCACGGCGTTTGTGGTCAAACTCCTCCGAAACGGCTCTATATATTCTTCCAAATATGCATAAATCATTCACTAAACCAACTTGGTATGTGTTTGAGTGAGTCCCTGAATTGTTCAATTTCATAATTGGAAGCGGTGTGAGTTCCTATAACCGAGATCTAGGTATTTTAAGATTCTTCAAGTTTGGACACACAATTAGAACCGAAAGTAACCAATTTTGCGACAAAGTTGCACGGGTCTGCTAATTTTCTTTATTAAATATTAATATTTAATTATGGTGTACTTTTATTGAGAAACTTGGAACGTTTGTTTGCGGTTTTGGAGTGTAATTAAATATATCAAATGAATCTAATAATTATTTAGATGATTTGATCATAATAAAAATAAATATTCTAGTAAATATATAGGTAAATAGAGTCATAGAATTGTAAGTAAATACTTTTGGCCTACATTTGAATTGTTGTTAGTAAACAATTCACACACAATAAGATATATTCGTTTCTATACTCAGGAATATATATTACTTATAAGTATTGTTTTTACCTGTACTTGTTTATCTTAAGGTGTGTCTAATAATATCTGAATATTAGACAACTTTTTCTACCATTTGGTAACATAAATTTATCAATTTACATTTAATTAAAAAGCTACCTAGACTTACCTTCTTAAAAACTCAGGTTAAGTTTTTTTTATATTATAGGGGGCAAACGAACAGATGGGTCATCCGATGGTAAGTGATCACCGCCGTCCATAGACACTAGGAACACCGGGGGATCACAAGTGCGTTGCCGGCATTTAAAAAAAGTGTACGCTCGCTTCTTGATAGTTTGTAATTCATAGTTGTTTGGAAACACAGTTGCTGGGAGTCGATTTCACAGGATCGAAGTACGAGGCAGAAACAACCTTGAAAACCTCACCGTGGAAGACCTCTACTTATCGTGGTGGTGTGGATGAAATTTATGTTTCAGGCGGGAAGTACGATGGTAGAATGTAGCGGCAGGTAAAAGTCCAACAACTCAAGTTACAAACTTCAAGACTTTTCTCCGATTTCTAGCACTGTTGCTATGTTATAGTCTAATAGATATAGGTGTGGCGTTTTAACCTTTGCCAAAGGTTCTATTATATACTATGTTTAGTACTTTTATTCGCCATGTTAAATATTACATTTCAGCGTCACAGGAAGGAAATAATACAATACCGTATATTCCGAATGAAGGCTTTTCCTGCCATAAAATTTGCATAACTACGCTCCGCGGCGCGGGGCTGCCGTCTTATTAAATTTCCACCCTCCACAATCATTAATGGTTTGTACTCAACCACCTACTGTTATATCTCGATAAATCATAAGGTATCACGTAATACGTACGGCTGCTGTGACTTTTATTGCCGTCTCAAGGAGTCTGTAATCCGAGCCTTACGAGTTACATCCGCGTGTAGGATTATAGATAATCTTGTAAATGTTAGTAAAATCTTTGATCAGGAATATTCGTATATGCTATATAGAAACCACTGTGCTTTTGTTATTTATAGCATGCTATATGATTCTTGAAAAACAAGTGCAAAACAGAAAAAAACAATTTGCTTTTTAATCATCAGCTATTTGAACTTCAATACCCTCCGTTCCGTCTCGTCTGCAATATATACATTTAGTTTGAATAGTTATACCAGTAATTTAATTACTTTTATATGTTTGGGTGCATATAAGGTTGTTGGTTAATAAATCTGAGAATTTGAATTAAAATGTATACATATAATGTTAGGATTAGCGATATGTAATACTAGCTTTTGTCTGTGCCATATCTAACATTAATGTAGCTGTTACTTATCCCTTTGGAATAAAATACTATATTCCGTTATTAGCTGTCCTCGCGACTTCGTCTGCGTGGAATTCTATTAAAAAAAAAACTAATTAATAAAATCATCTGAATGTATTAAGTCCATTTACTTATCTAATTTTCTCTCGTACTTAAGGCAAACAGTCATTCAAATTACAATAACTTTTGATAGAGTAGATTAATTAAATTTTAATGAAAAAAAAGACTAAATTATTACTCGATAATCTACTTTATGATTTTCTTCGTGAAGTTGTATAGTAAAGTACTACTGCAGTGATGCGTGTCCATGCAAGCAGAGAGACATCCATTTTAAAAAATGATTGTAATGTATTCTATTACTTATTTCTACATATATGCAACATTTTTTTACGAAAATCGAAAAGTACAGACACGTTAGACTTCAATTTTTATTATATGTATAGATAAAAGGTTCCCTACGTTCTTTTTTGTACCACTGACAGTGTCTATGCAAAATTTCTCGTTTATCGCTTAAGTAGTCAAAGTTAGAAAGTGATACAATCAAAGTCACATTCCTGTTTATAATATCAGTTAGGATTACAATTACTTGTTATTTGGAAATTTGTTCTTTATATTTAGTTCGGAAGTCGTCAATTTAGGATTTAAAATGTATGATAATATTGAATACATTAATAAGCGTCTAGCTATAACATTCATATTCCAATTACAAATAATACAAACACAAAACATATTTGTATATATAACAATTATTTAAACTACGTAAATTTCAAACTAGTCAAAGTCTAATTGAGGTTATTATTCAAATAGCAAATACTGACGTGTTTACGTGATTCAAAGTGTACCCAGCTCCATACAGATCGCGATTTGAATTTCGATAGCGCGTGTCATGTGCACCGATAACTGAAATCCAGACATCATTCAGTATCGGATTACGCTCTGTTTCAACTGAAGTATCATTCGTCAACGAGCACGAACGCGAGTTGTACATAATGTTTATTTATCGTATCATATTTTTCACCGTTTTGTTCAGTTCGATCTCTACAAGCCTCGTTAAATGGCTCCCGAATGGTAGCTTCAATCTGCCGAACAACTTCAATGATGGTAAACTTCCGTGTTCGAAAAAGACTGTTGTATTTCCAAATGTAATGACAAGCGCTGTGAAACTTGAGTCTGAAGTAGAAGCAGCTGCCTTTGTCCTGCCAGTAGAAGGAGAAATCATTTTAGATGGACTGATAGCTCTTGGAGCAAACGCAGCTGATACAAACTGCACTGATGGTGATGCTTTCTACATGGATAAGAACCCTCTCTCGTGGCAGCGAGCTGGAGCATGGAGTTCCACAAAGTTTAACGAAGCTACACCTGACACTGACAGAGTACCTTGCTTCGATGATATTGTAGAATTTCCTGATGATCGATACACTGTAATCCTTCCAGACGCTGATCAATACATAAGAGCCCTAAAGATTGGTAACAAAATGTATTCTAATGAAGAATTTAAAACATTTACAAAGACTTATACTGAAAGTCAACAAGCATTTGTTTTAAATAAATTCCTTACTACAGGAATAGTTATTAAAGAATCAGTTTGTACAGATAAGTATGGATGTCCATGCCAATCGAACCTTCTGAATATAGATTGCTCGGGAAAGTACTGTCCAAAACCATCTTGTGTGGCTCCCGTGCAGCCTGTGGGATTTTGTTGCAGTGTCTGTGGAGGTTACATCACTTTCGATATCGATAACGGATTTGACAGAGTATTGTTTGAAGAGCTTGTTAAGAACACAGTCTCTAGTTATGGAAACTCTGTGGTTTATAACATAGGTTTTACTTCAAATCACGATTCTCGTGCTATACAGTTAGTTGTGGTAGACAAAGACGAATATACTGGAGCGAGTGCTTCAGTGGTCAGCTCTGTAGATTATGCCATCCAAAGACATTGGTTCAAAGGTTTAAAAGAAGCAAGGATTAGTGGCACTCCGCTTTATAAAGCTGGTTTGGGCGGTAAAATCTTCGTCTCTATGTTCTTTGCTGTTATTTTGGTGATGGGAGCGATCTATGTATATTATTATGGAATACCGAAAATTGAATTCTCAGTGTTGAATAGAAGTACCAGAGGAGTGTTCAGTCGGTTTCATAGCAGGAGTGATAGCGTCGTATCGCTGACGAGGAGAGATTCAGCAATAATTGGCACTACTCGTACTGCCTTCAGAAATCCATTGTATGACTCGAAGAGGGGGCGTGTACAGGTTGAAGAGGCTGTTGTAGAAGAATAATAACAAATTTATAAAAAGTAAAATGAGCAACTCTATGTACACATGTAAAGAAAAATAGATTTTTCGAAAATAAATCATGATATAAAGCAGAAAATGTATGTACTATTTTCCATTAGATACCCGTATAACAAGTATTACTACAAAAAAATTAATTACTCATTTTTACCAGAACAGATATAGACAAAAATAGCAGACTGGTAACAAAGATGGCTTTGTGGTAGCATTTGCAGCGTGCATTTTCTTATGCTAATATATAGCTAAAAAGTTGGTCAAGCATCGAGATTGTTAAGTCTAAGCCAAATAAAATTTCCACTAAAACATTCTTTACTGATATTCTTGTTTTGTAGTGAAATGGCGTCACTTAAAGCTTACAAAGTATCATGAATATCCGATTACTAATATTTCGGAGACACCAAACGTCTCGATTGACAGGGGATCATTAATCATACCTCTTTGATGTGTATTTTGGGATGACTGTTCAATGAATACAATTCAATCTTCACTTTGACAAAAAACCGTGGTGACATTTCGTTTCTATTTATTTATATTGCCATGTATCGTTCTATCGATCGTTTGAAAACTGGATGAAATTATAAGTTTCATAGTTACACTAAGGTTTACTAACCGTTCAAATATATTAAATAATAATATTGTTAATTGATTTACTTTAGCTTTCTAATATTGGAGTCGCTCTGATTATATATTTCAAATGGTACCAATTAAGATGAAATACTTTTACGTTGTATATCAGTTTAAGCACGGGTTTTGGAATTACTAGAAATTAATAAAAATACATTTTGATTCAACAATATTTAGAGAATTTCTTCCGGAAAGTTTTTTTGCATATATGTTTAAATAAAGTGTTTCTGTATCGAGGCCTATAAAACTTCTTTGACTTGTCATAGTGCGAAGTCAGCGCGGACAGCTAATTTTACATGATTAATCAAAAAGAAAGGAGATTGGCGTGGTACTATCTATTGGTAATATTTGAAAACTATATATAAGTTGCTTGTCAAAGTATGCAGTACATTTTACATAATGTGATCTTTACATTGTAAAATAGTTTTAAACAAGATTGTGATCCCGGCTGAGGTCGTCCATTGCCAAATTACTACTCTTGGGACTGCGGGTAATGTTACATATTTATCAAGTTGGAATGATTTTTTTTTCGAACTTACTTCGCTGTTGACCTAGCAAGGTCCTATCAGCATCACCGGACTATTAAGGCGAGCGCTTGCGGCACTCAGCCGATTTCATTTAGGAAACCAGCTCAAAGGTGCATGGCACACCTCGGCCTGGTCTGTTGCCTAATACATGCAATTGGCAACCTATCTGAGCTAACCTAAGCTAAGCCACATATTCATACTAATATGAGTTATTGAAATTAAAGTTAGTTATATGTGCAACAAGCATACATACCTCGACAACTCTATATGTATTTAGTGTCGCATAATTTTTCTAAACTATTTCAGTTTGATACGGGAAAAAATAAAACCCTTCGACTTTCATGTGTAAGCATGTGTTCGTGCACGTGTGTGGAGGTGATATGTGTAATATTGTCGCACTGATGCAAGATTTTGTGTCACTGTATCGCGCGAGCAGCGTACTCAAGGGCTCCACGGTGAGGGAACGGATCTAGGCTTGAGCCGCTGCTGAGAGGGCCTAGTCTGGTCAAGTTGGAATGTATTAGCATGGTCAGTGCTGTTTTGTTGCAGATATACGCGAAACAACGGTGTTAGCGCTTTCTAAACTTCCAAATGTTCCACCACTTCTAGCATCTTATATAAGAGACCATTGTAAATATATATTGATTTTGCTCCAGTTGAGGGTGGTATAGTACCACTGTAACAAAATGTCTCCCTCCGTTCAGCTCATTGTCGCTCTTATTTTATTGTTTTTGCTCGAACGGTGATTTATGGTTCTGTCGTTTTAGTACATAGCGTATTTATTTCATAGTGATATATTACAGTTTATTTAGTGACTTTTTAAAATTAATGAACCAAAAGTGGAGTCATTTAAAATGTACGTATGCATTATAACATAAATTTTATGAGTAATTTTTACGTTTAAAAATGTTTCGAAACAAAACAATAAGTTCATTGTGACTAAAGAGAATTAATTTTATTTAGAATATTTATAAGTTTTTTCCTTAATTGCATACGGGACTCATGTAGAAATGTTTTAATAATTTTAAAAACACTTCCGAAGTGCACTTATCTAGCCCAAAATAACAAATAATAAAAAGTATCCTTTTTTAATTAGATATTTAGGGTTGCTGCAACAATTAAATAATTAATATTATATAATAATAAAAACAATATATACATTTTATATTTATAGCGTAGTAGTATAATAATTTACAAAATTTTAAAAAAAGAAGGTTTTAAATTAATTTATAGTGAACCATATAAATACACGAGTTTTAATTGTAATTGGATTGCTATAAGGCATATAAATAATATCACTACATTAAACAATTTTTCCCTGAAAAACCACTGGGAGATTAGTTAAAATCTTGCTATTTTATTATTAAAAGAAAAAGAGATTTAATTTGGTATTTATCATTATACTTTTTGATTCGCTCGACAAGTAAGACTGTTAAATCAATTTACTATGTAACAATGGCGACTTGTACGTGACTCTTAAAAAACGAAACAGATAGTTCACTACAGAACAAAGAGAGTGGCTAAATCCTGTTATGCTTCAAGAAGCATAAAGTTGAATATTGCACTAGTTTCTATTGGAACTCAACTAGTAAATCAAAGACCAGGCAATAATTACATAATAGAGATAGGCTATATAAGCCATCTTCGAGTACACCAACGCCATTTATAAGTTTAGGGGTCAAGGTAGTCGCCATGGCCGAAATCAGTCTCGGGCAAAAGCGCATGTCAAATTATTGAAAACTAATTTTTGTTCGCGATTACGCTTGCGTTAATGTCGATTTGACATATTTGTCAAGAACAGTACCTTTTGCGCGATGAAATGCATTATGCTCTTTTCTGTTATCGTACAATGTGTATGTAAATTTTAATGATAGTTGGTCCAGTAGTTGGTATGAAAGCGTAATAAACAAACAAATTAACATTAGCATCTATGAAGCTATTAGGAATGAGTCTATTTCTCAGAAATCAATAAGACAATCGAAGACGTCACTTAAATACAGAAAGTTCTATTAGAATTTAAACTTGTAAATAGACAAAAATCAAAATTGTACAAAAATAATAAGTTTTGTTTATATTCATTTATTTTTACCGCATTAATTTATTTTGTCATCACCCCAAGTTGTACTTTCACTTGCCGATTCTAATCAATCAAAATTAAGTATCAATTGTGTTGATTACTATTTAGTTCTTTTATTACTTACATAAATCGTGGATTACTATTAAGTTTCTTCATAATGTCGATACGTTCATATAGGTATATACTATATGTTCGAGGCAATATACATATTTCGTGCATCACACAAGTGCGCTATCTGCTTTCATTGTTGCTATGTAAGCAACGCGAACAACAAATGACAAATGGTTACCCCACAAAGAAGATAACAGAGTTTGCGTTTGACACGACTGATAACAAAATATAATACCGTTTGTTATGAAAAATATGTACGGATTAATAAATAATATTTGTAAAAGAATTTATTATGAATTGGCAACACTAATTTTATAAAATTCCAGAAGATTCGGGTGTGTTTTCTTAATTTTTCTTTTCTATTTACCAACGGACTCTCTTAATTTTTCTTTTATTGGAATCACTTTTGCTTAGTAACGAAACTACAATTTTTTTTATATAGAAAAACACTTTTTTTTTCGCGGGTGAATTCTAGTAGCATTGACTTTCATAAGCGCTTTCTCAGGGCCTAAATTGAATAAAGGATATACTGATTTTGATTTTTTAAAAAGGAAGGGGGAAGAGTGAGAGGGAGATGGTTCTCTGGCGAACTCACTGACCGAACGAAACGCAACCATGCATGCACTGTTACTTCACGTCAGTTTTCTGTGAGAGGGTGGTACTAGCCTGGGCGAGCCAACCCATTGATGCTAAAACCAGTTATACTACTATCACCTTCCAACTATTCTTAGAAAATGTAGGCAGATGTGAAAGTAAGTTAATGCCAAAATTCCATCCACAGTTGCGCTGCCGCGCCGGTTAAAATTACATTCCATTAAAGATGATATTGAAACTAAAAGACACTTGCCTGTAAAATCAATCAACCGGGCAGCATTGTGCTCTATATCGTAAAAGTCAGTGGAACTCGTAAAATAAATAAAGCATGCACTAAAACTATTTCCGAGTAACCCCGTATATCATAACCGAGGTATGGGGCGGAGAGTTCGCCGCGGCGCAGTCGGACAGGGCTGCCAAATCACAGACTTGACCAATCTATTGACCGCTCTGAATATAGCTACAAGTTTGCCTGAGTATAATATAATCAAGAATCTAATAGAGAACAAAGTTAACATACTATTCTAAAATTGTCCTTTATTTAACCTTAAATTGTTTAATGTATCTATATTCATAGCAGTCAAGAAGTTTCACGGGGACTATACTCGTATTATTAAATGACTTCACAGTTCACAATTCGTATTCTAGCCAATCATGAACGTATGTTCGTTTCTATCTACGTCACATCCTGACAATACAAACACTGTTATAATACCTGTTAGGTGGATTGAAGACCTATGTAAAAAGAAAGAAAGAAAGAAAGAAAATATGTTTATTGCAGTAAACACATGGACACACACAATAGTAGAAAAGCAGAGTTACAAATATATATAGAGTTTATAAAAAAGCGTTCTCAAGTCTCGTGGTACTGATCATTTGATATAATTAGTAAAAGTGAAAAATTGTTTTGTGATCCGAAGATAGTAGTGAAAACTAATAATTAACATTAATATATATCTACTGATAAACGTAAATAAATAAGACCAATAATTAAAGACGCATAATATATGCACTGTTTATATACAAAACATATATACATCACCGACCTGAGTGCGCTTGGTACCAAGTGGATCCAACTAAGACGTATTCAGAGTCACCAAACTAAAAGTGACGGTTCACTTATGTTCACTATTCAATGCATCTAATAAAACTAGTTTCAACTATAAAATATGTCATATGTTATCAACCTTATTACTTTCGCAGAATAGATGATCTTCCTTGAAAGATCCTTCTTTATCCTTAGGTTCGGAACCCGGATGCTACATTGTGATATATTTCTTAATAATGAATAAATTTTAAATTTGGATTAAAAATAAAAATCTAATGACAGTGGAAGAAAAAATTACTATTTACTGATGAAATTACGAAACGTCACAAGCAATTCCCATTCAATTTTTAATTTGAAATATGTACATAAATTTACATTAGCGAATGTTCCACGGAAATTCATATTCGAGTGCGGTCGACAGCCCTGTAATAAATCTAGCCGCACGCACATTTGTAACAGGCAGGCGAACGCGCCGGTCGACTCCGCTCGCACTTTTACGACGCCTCTGTCTGCCTGTAAAGTGACGAAGTGCTCGTCTTTTGTTACCTTTGTTGCTCATTCGAACTGGCTCCACGCGGTTGCTAGATATTTACCTAATATAAATAAATAAAAGATTACAATTTGTTTCAATTTTGATGATTTATAGATAAAAAGTTAAAATTTGAAGAATTTTTTTCCATCGCCTCAAATTTTTGCCTTAGTCTATTGCATGTCACATTTCAGCCGGAGTGGGGCTAAAGTTAAAGGCGCTCGCCAGAGCAGCCAAGACCAATATGGTGGCGCCCATGGCTCAATGATCTAAATAAATATTGTGCTTAGTTTTTAACATGCGTCTATCATCTGAATGATTGAATTTATTATGAATTCCGTACTCTAATACGCAGATTGAAATTAAAATTGATAGTTGGATATCTTGTCTACTACTGATTTTCCATTATCGTTCCCATCTTCCAATTATTCAGTTAAGTTTAAAAATGCAATTTTAATACTGTAAATAGAATAATTTCCGGAAAATTATCAGTGATATACCTACGATCCCAAAAAAAGTTTCACTTACATTGTGACTTCAGAAAACCATAGAATATTTAAAAAAATCTAGCAAAAAGATAAATTATGAGTTATTTTAAGTACTGAATTGACTCTACTATTTTTCATACTAACAGAGTTTACCCGTATAAAAACAGGTTTTTTACATTCAGATCGATTAGCGGTGATAGCGTATTCGGATATCATGATAATTTATTTAAAAGAGTCGTGAAAAATGTTAACATTACATGCATGATGTTACAACAAAAATGAACAATCATGTTTCATCATAGATTCCCATAACGCCAAAAAATCCCATGAAACAATGAAAAAGCCGCGAATCATCCCAGTCCATTAGTGGTATCCGCCGCAGAATACGAAACCGTACCCAACGCTGCGCGCTACAAAAGACGTCCGCGACATATTTTTACCGATCCTCCTGATGAAATATCGGCAGCGAACGATCAGTACCAGCCTGTCTCTCCATTACCACAGTTCACGCCGCCGTGATCTGGGGGTAAATTTCACTCCCGCACACCAGATTAGGCCCCCCTCGGCAGCGGCTCAAGCCTAAGTCCGTTCCATCGGCGTGGAGCCTTTGAGTGCGCTGCTCGCGCGATACAGTAACATAAAATCTTACATCACTGCAAGAACAGTACACATATCACCGCCACGCACGTGCACGTATACTCGCTTACACATGAAAGTGACGGGTTTAATTTTTTTTTTCCCTTATAGAACTGAAATAGTTCAGGAAATTATCCGATACGGAATATCTATAAGAGTTGTTGAGCTATGTATGCTTGGTACACATATATGTTTCAACAACTCATATATGTAAGCTTAGGTTAGCTCAGATAGATCGCGAATTCGATGCCCTTATGTTTCACGGGCCTCGGCGAGGGCCATCTCCGGGGCCCACATCTGTGTGGAAGGCGTCCGTGTTAGGGTGGGGACCCATATGAAATATCTGGGCCTCACCCTGGATGGCCGCTGGCGGTTCGAGCTCCACTTTAAAGGGGTTCGGACCGCGGATAGTAGGGGCGGCAGGGGCCCTCGGACGACTCCTCCTCAACACGGGGGGACCGGATGCCGCCTGCCGCCGTCTCTACATGGGGGTCATCCAGTCCATGGCCTCCTACGGGGCACCGTTGTAGGTAGACGCCCTCAGCGCCACCAATATCCGTGCGTTGCGAAATGCGCAGCGCACCGTGGCGCTGAGGGTGATAAGAGGGTACCGAACGGTGTCCGCGGCGGCGGCCATGGTGCTGGCTGGCTCCCTTCACTGGGAGCTGGAGGCGCAAGTGCTGGCCGCCGTTTACGAATATACGGCGGCCAAAAAGCGGTCAGGGGAGCCTCCGGCTCCCAGGGAAATAGATGCGAGAAGAAAGATGAAGAGGGGGTTAGCACACATTATCTGAATGTGCTGCGTGGGAGGAGGAGCGCCACATTCTGGCTGTGGCGGTAGGAGGGGATCTCTCGCTGCCGGGTGTGGTCGGAGCGAGGATGAATGGAACGTAGTTGCCTCCTTCTGCGAGAAAGTCGTCTCGCAGAAGGAGGCGGCGGAAAGGGCCCGCTAGGACGATCCGCTAAGTGGCCCTCTCCGCCAACGGAGGACAGGCAGGAGGAGGCGGCAGTTTGATCGCCTCCTCCCACCACCGTAGCCGGACCTAGAGATAGGTGGGTCGGGGGGCTCCCCTTCCCATTGCACAGGTCCGGCAGACGAGAAGGAGACGGCCGGTGTGTACCCGGCTGTCTCCTTACAAGACGAGGCCCGGCGGCGACACTTCTGCTGCTGGGCCACATCGCTGGGGCGGCACGATGAAGTCTATAGAGATCTCGTGCCGTCCCAACCATAGCGGAAGACGTACACCGTGGGGTTTTAGTCCGTGCGAGTCGGATATAACCCACTCTCTCCCCCGGAAGGGTGGGTATCCATAAGGGATTTCCCCATTTAAAAAAAAAGAAAAAAAAAGATAGGTCGCGAATTGCACATATCAGGCAACAGCCCAAGTCGAGGTGTGCCGTGCACCCTTGAGCTAGTTGTCAAATAAAATCGGCTGAGTACCTTATGCACTCGCCTTAGTACTCCGGTGAAGCTGTTAAGACCTTCGTGGGTCAATAGTGTAGTCAGATAGAAAAAAAAATATAGATGGAAAATAAAATATTTGCCGCTTAAAAATAGTTCGTAAAGGGTCTAAACAAAATTTTATTACGTCTCATTTACTTGGGTATGTCATGATAGGAGAACAATTCTAATGCATTCATCCCGATTTGCAATCGTTACGCGTAGGGGTCTTAAAGAAATTAAGATTAATAGTGTTTGGGGGATAAGGTTAGGGTGAATTTAACAGCTCTGTTAAGAACGCTGAAGATGGCTACGTTTTTCTTCAAGTCATTCTTACTGTTTCCAGGCATTCTGATGCTGAGGATTGCGAGCATTAATTATGCTGTTTTATTTTCTACGCTTATGCCAAGCATAGATTTTTCTTTATTTTTTCTTATTAGAGTAGGGAAAGTACAATATGTATTTTAACTTCACGTTGTGAACTGAGATGTTCTACGTTCTATTATTTGTTAGACGTCAATCCTTCTTGAGATAACTTTGTTTGTGTCTAGTTCTATATCTTTACCAGATACTGTGTTATTACAAGAAAATTTCCCATTCTTAATATTTCACCATCAGCCGATACCGTTACCAATTTAAATTAATAAATATACGCAAGTTAGAAAAATCTTTGGCACATGCCGGATTGGAACCTGCGTACATCGAATTGATATATTCCACCGGTCATAACACTCGCTCCTTACGCTAATGTATGTATGTATACTCCTGGCCGTTTTCGGTCACAGTGACAGCTTCAACTCCGACGCTCGTATGCTTTCATGTGGCTCATATAGCCGATTTTCTTAGGAAAGGTGAGTGCACATTGTACACAAGTGAGAACACCATTCTCGTAAGTATAATTGATTGCCGCTGGTGGTCGGGCTTTCAATTCATCACGTCTACTATCGAGTGCAGCACGTCAATGTTCTTCGTAGGTCTGGACTTTAGTTGCTACATGAGCTCTCCATTCTTGACGTTTAGCTGCTATATTCTCTCACTGTGAAGGGTCTATATTACACTTTTTCGTGTGACGCTTTAGCACATCTTTGTATCTGAGACACGCTAATACTCTATTTGAAGATCTTTTTTCTTTCTTTGTTGAAGTTGATATATATATATATATATATATATATATATATATATTGTGCTATAAGCTTCTCCCAATGACTGTTTTTTTTATAAAATTTGATCATTGCTTGGGAGTTCTATTTCGCGCTCATATGCCTTGCATTTCGGGAATGGTTAATTATTACTGAAATGTCTGTCTTAAAAATGTGTACAGAGATACGCTTAAAGCGAAACAAATATGTAAAAAAATAGAGCTGCAATCGCTTGCTTGATGCTTCTAAGGAAAGAACAGAGATTTGTACGATCGTTACTAAATTTTCGTTCTTATAATGTTGTAATTATATCAACAGTTTACAATTCATACAAAAAATAAGATAACCAAAATCAGACATATAACCAAAGCGACTGACATCTTAAAACACTCTTTAAGACTCAAATGGCAGTGGCCCGGACATGTGGCACGACTGCAAGATGGGCGATGGACGAAGGTGACGCTATGGACCGGTCCTATGGGTAAGCGTTACAGAGGTAGACCTCGTACGAGGTGGCAAGATGAGATAGTCAAGTTAGCTGGTCACCACTGGATAGACAAAGCCCAAAATAGGGAACAATGGGAATCCTTGGAGGAGGCCTTCACCCGGGAAGGGGTTCTGGAAATATAACCACATAGTATTAACATTTTAAAATTAGAAATATAAGTAGGTTAAATTAGGATAAGAATATAAACTATGTACACATTATGTGTTTATATTTTTCCACGAAATATAAGGCTTTTTAAAATTTTATTTACACTTTACAACCGGGCGTGAACTGTACTTTTGTTATTTTCACTTCTAAAATGCATGTATTAGATTGTTGTACTTGAGACATACGAGTTGTTTTATTTGATAAAATTTGGATCGCCAAAGGACACGTCTCGTCAAATTAGTTCTTCTCACAGTGCCCTTTTGTGAATAACGTTTGTATATTAGTGGTCCATTGTGGTTCGTTTAATAAGGCGAGTACGCTTTCCACTTGCCTTGTTCGGAGCTTTAGTGAGGAGCATACCAATTCACACGGTAATTTACGACCCAGGATAGCTGAAAATTTGGATATGGTAATAATATGATTGCCTACTATATTTTATTAAGAATGGAGAAGACTTGTCTTTTTAAGAGTGTTATAATTAAAATTGTATCAAAATACACCATAATTATCTTTATATACATCAGGTGACTGTTTAAAGTTTAACACCCTTCAGTCATTTGTTAGTTCATGGTCACATTTAACGTATAAGATAATAGTATAAAAACAAAGAGAAGAAGAAAAAACAACAAAGAGAACCTTAGTTAAAGTTTGTTCTAAAAAATTTAAATGTGTAGGAACGATACTTTTAAACGTAAAAAAATCAAATCTAGGTTCAATGAATAACATTAACGGAGCGCTTTTCAAGGTTAATCATTGTGTAACATACATACACACATACGTAGCATATCAGTTTTGTTTTTCTCTAGATAATTGGGTCAAACATTAAACATCTATTTTTTTACTGATTACGAGCGAGAATCTACTAATGATTATCTTGTAAAATTATTGCTGGCGACTAACTAGTCGCGCTGTATATAATTAATCATTGTGTATGTAATTGAACTTCTGTTAAGCGGTTGGGCCGATTTACATTAATTTTTTGTGTGCTTTCAGGTGGATTCAAGAATGGTTTAGATTCACAATTGAACCCGGTAGGTGGCACTGCGATCTGCTTCGTGGATTTATTTTTAAGTCAGGATATTTTTAAGTCAGGACAACGTCTGCCGGGCCCACTTATAAGCAAATATTATACTAACTATTGCTCCCGTCACCGCTCGTAATAACGTAGATTTGTAAATATATTAAAACTCATGTTTCTCGCTAATAATGTAGCTTTCTCTAGGTGAAACAGTTTTTAAAATTGGTTAAGTATATTATATCATTTTATCAGTTACAAACAAAAAATTAAATATTTTATCTTTATAGCTTTCATTTAGAAAAATACACTAATCATTTTTTTAATGACAACAGGCACACGATCTACCTGATGTTAAATAGTATCTTCAGGCTATAGTTATTCTTCAATTATCTCAAAAACGATCATAGATAAAGCCGTATAGAAATATTAAGGATACTATTAACTGCTAATCTCGATGTGGGCTTAATATGAATCTGTGCTATTCTAGGTTTGAATTTACATTCATCGTCTCTGGCAGGTCAAAGGGGCCATTGTTGTCGCATTAAAACGTATCGTACGTTCACTTACAGTACTTGATCCATACACGTCGTTGATATTGTGTGTCTTTTGTATTGCATTGGTGTCAAAATGAACTTCAATTTTTCAATAATCATCCCTGGTTACAGAAACCGCAGAGAAATCAAACGGCGGGAAAGCAAATGAATACTTGTTCTTTACATGAAATATCATAGCTACACTATAAAATTCATTTGAATTTGAAATTATAAGGTAGGATGAAAGTTGTCGATCTTCACTCTAGGCACTGTTAATGAGTCACAATTTCGTGGGTAAAGATCTAATAATATATACCTATTTTTAAAAGAGTTGGTGTTAGAAAGAGAAACGCTATAAATAGAGATGCACCGGCTAGTGGGGTCGATTATATATCAACCTATTCTAACTGTATAAAATCTAGCAATTTTGTTCTTAAAAAACATCGCGATTGAAACGTCTTCAATACACGTAGGTGAACAGAAGTGGGGCCGTTTAAACTAAGCCCCTCGAAGCGGTACAGCGACAGATGTTCGAGAGGGCTCTTGTGAAGAGCTCTCACTGGCTGCGGTCGACACTGCGCTGCACTCCGACACTCATGTGCTCATTAACATGGGGACGTTGCGATTGTGCGCGGAAAGATTTTTAAAATGAGTGAGGGACTTTTGAGCCCCCGAAGAGGCGTTGATTTTTCTGAATCAACCTCATTTGAGTTTCTGTAATCAGTTTTATTCACTTCGTATAATTAATGTACTTTAATAATATTTAATTTTGATTCCAAATCTCAGTTCAAGAAAATGTGATAATAATTAAAACTGTTTTTTTAGTATCGGTTACAAATTGCGTAGTTCATATTTATCTTTATACTTACACATTTAAGTATGCAAAATTCTCGCTATTCAATCTGATGAGTTTGTGCAGCAAAATAGGTTAGTTACATACATAGTGACAGTTATTACTAAAAGGGATGCTATGATTTATCGTAAATATGAGATATTTAAACTTTTCTCAAATTGACTACGCTATTGACCCAGCAAGGTCTTAACAGCTTCACCGGACTACTAAAGCGAGCGCTTAGGGCACTCAGCCGATTTTATTTGACAACTAACTCAAGGGTGCACAGCACACCTCGGCTTGGGTTGTTGCCTGATACGTGCAATTTGCGACCTATCTGAGCTGACCTGAGTTTTTTTTTTTTCGAAATGACTACGTTATTGATCCAGCAAGGTCTTAACAGTCTCATCGGACTACTAAGGCGAGCGCTTAAGGCACAAAGCCGATTTTATTTTGGCAACCAGCTCTAAGGTGCACGGGACACCTCGACTTGGCTGTTGCCTGTTGCATGCAAAATCGCGACCTATCTTAGCTAACCTAGCTAACTATTCATATATGTATGAGTTGTTGAAACGTATATGTGTACCAAGTATACACGCCTCAACAACTCCTCTATATATTTATTATCGGAAAATTGAGAGTTTTTCAGTTCGATAAGGGAGCTGACCTAAGCTAATTATTCATACATATATGAGTTGTTGGAACATATATGTGTACCAAGCATACATACCTCAACAACTTTTATATATATTTCGTATTGGATAGTTTTTTAAACTATTTCAGTTCGATAAGGGAAATAAACAAAACCCTTCTACTTTCATGTGTAGGCGTGTATGCGTGCACGTTTGTTGGGGTGATACGTGTAAGATACTTGACCAAAAAGTGATATTTAGGAACAAAAAATCGAGCCAAGCGAGCGTAATGATTATGCCCTATAGTTAGCTGTAAAGGCTCATAAAGTCAACAGAGTAGGTATGTTAGAAAAAAAATATTAGATGGTGCTTTCCATACCCATAAATCTAACACTAAATTTACTTATACTACTACTATATCATGTAGGGTACAAGACTTTACAAAGTCAGCCTCCTCGAACACCATAGTTTGTGATGTAATAATGAAGAGGTCCTACATGGTTTTACTACATAGGTTATGTTCTGGACATTATCCGTCACAAAAATTTGAATATTTGGTGAAAAAAGTTCTTCACCATTTTGTCCAACATGCGGAATTATAGACGCCGTTCACAATATTCGGATGGAATGTTGTAAGAACAATAATGTAAAAACAAATTTGATTACAATTTAGCAAAACCTTCGAATGTGGTTGCTAAAATGCTATGTGAAATGAGTGAAAGATGATACCCGATTAGGCATTCCACGGCAGCGGCTCAAGCCTAGGTTCGATCCCTCGGTAGGGTGCCCTTGAGTGCGTTGCTTGCGCGATACGGTGACACACAAATATACATCACCGCTACAACACTACACGATCACCCCCACACACGTGCACGCTACACGCTTACACATGAAAGTGGAAGGGTTTACTTTTTTTTTCCCTTATCGAACTGAAAAACTCTCAATTTTCCGATAATAAATATATGGAGGAGTTGTTGAGGCATGTATGATTGGTACACATATACGTTTCAACAACTCATACATATATATAGCTAAGATAGGTCACGATTTTGCATGCAACAGGCAACAGCCAAGCCGAGGTGAGCCGTGCACCCTTGAACTGGTTGCCAAAATAAAATCGGCTGAGTGCCTTAAGCGCTCGTCTTAGTAGTCCGGTGAAGCTGTTAAGACCTTGCTAGGTCAATAGCGTAGTCAGTTCGAAAAAAAAAGTGAAAGATGATTGTATAAAAGAAGAACTACGAATGGCATTAATTAAGGCTAGTGTAATTAGGCTAGGATCATGACGCTATATTCACGCTTATGACGTTAACATTATTATATTAGATTATAATCTATATAGTTATAATGTCATTAAATTGAAACCACAAAAAGTAACTAAATATCTGTTGACAGGTTTGTAGGTAGTAGAGCCAAGTTGAAGCTATTATTAGTTTCAGCATGAATGGGTCGGCTCTCCCGGGGTAGTACCATCCTCTCACAGAAAACCGACGTGAAGTAACAGTGCTTGCTTTGTTGCATTTCGTTCGGTCAGTAAAAGCGCCGGAAGCTCACTTCCCACTCTCTCTTTTCTCCATTTTCCTTCCTCCTGCTCCCTTTTCCACGAACACAGGCTGGAAACGCACTTCCGGCTTCACTGGTGTTGCTGGTGTCTATGGGATGGTGGTGATTACTTAACCCGTGACCCACCTGTTCATTTACCTCGTATGATATAAAAAAAATGTTTTGTGTTGCAGTGACACGTGGTAGCGACCAATCAGTTGCAAGTGGAAGTGCAAAGTAACGTCCACTATTATATTTACGAAAAGAAGTAACATTTAATCCGGTATGTTAATATTATTGATTTATTATTTACGAAAAAGAAAGTTAAAAGTCCCAGAGGAACTGTATTCCGAAGCTTAGTTATATGAACATAATAAAAGGAGAACGTAAAGTGTCTAAATGTCCTTGCTTAGTTATATCAGACAACAACGTTACGATTATTCCTCATATTTATACACCGATTAACGTCAAATTACGCCATAACAGCGTCTGTTATTACCGTAAGCGTCCCCCATTAGCTCGTATTACTTATGTTGCGTTCGTGTTTATTGGATATTATTACCCCTTTTTGTATTTCTTTCGGTATAATGTACGTTTTTTTTCTCTGGTATTTTTCCGATATTATTGTTATACAATATGAATGTCTATCTATTATCTTTTGCTTGAGGCTTCACTCACTCTAATATATACTTCATGTCACGTTGAAAACCTGTAGTCCGGTGAAGCTGTAAAGGTTTTGCAAGGCCAATAACATAGTCAGTTGGAAAAAAAATTTTTGAAAATGTGTATGACAGATACCATTTGCTCGGTTGATCTAGATCTAGGCGTGAAAATGTAAAAAACAAAACTACACTCGCATTTATAATATTAGTTAAGAGACTTTAATTATGGAGAGATAAGTTTTTGTTTGTTCTAAAACCACTGACTCGATTTTGAGAATACGTTCATTGATTTTAAATCTAAGTTTGCCGTGGATGGCATTGTTTATAACTTATTTTATATAAATGTTGATTATAATCGGCATTTTGTCGTATTTTTGTCTCGGTTTTACTATATATTCAGGATGACATTGCCGTGTATCATTGTGTACATGGAAAGGAACTGGAATTTCTTTGGCTTATATATATTAAATTATGCAAGTCCCGTAGTATAAGTACTTAACTATACATTTACGCATTGTTTTATAGTACTACACCTAGAAAGACACTTATGTATACAGATACACAGAGAGGTTTTTTGGTGGGATTTTAGTCTGTCACATAGTGGATTTTATATTTTAGTCATAATTTTGTGTTGTTTGACTCTATATTTTGTAACTTTGGTGGTCTTTTACGTAATATAGTTAGTTCGTGCATAAGTGAAGCGAATGGAAAATATTACCATGGAGCATGAAACTCTGAGATGCCACAAAAACACCCTGGAAGGTTCTAACAAGGGAGCCACCATCTTGTTAGAACATTTAAATAATTACACGATGCTTGTAATATTATTAACTACACGACAATGTCAGTAATAATCTGAAAGATTGGTTGCCAAAAATAAAGAAAAAAAAGCACAGATACGTATCTTATATTTAATGCATCACGCATAACGAAATTTTTTCCCTACCGTGCCATAATACCTTAATTACACGTAATGAGTACAGTCACTATACAATAAAACAATATTATGCCGAACGTGTCGGGCGGACGAGTAGGTGTTTATATGTATTTTGCTAATAATAATAAGGCATTTCAGGCAACAATATCACAGCTTAAATTGGACAGCCAATATAATGTTAGTAACATTTTGATTGTTAAATATATATAATACAATATTAAATCACAGCTAAGACTAACCGGGACCAGTAGGGTCAACGCTACCTTGGCCCATCCACGTGTAGACGTGTTCAGTGCCGCAGCATTGGAGAGTCCCACCTGTTCGCCAGTGTGCTTAGAATGCTGTTGGAGCTGTCACGAAAGCGGTTCAGCAGAGACGCACAGCGCTTTCTAATCATGGCTTGAATTCCATCATTGTGTGCTTCGGCTAACATACCAGATGCACTACAAAACCGTGGCAAACCTAACCTAGTGGCGAGTCAGTTTAAATTATGACCAATAGACGAACAACTCCAAAGTTGTTAATGTTCATTTTACTTACGATTTCAGTATATGCTGCATCATGCTTTTGCTTGATTTCGTCATTGGAACTGTACATACGTGTTGAACAGGATAGCGAGTCACTGTCGGGGCGGACAAATGAAGCAGGGAGGTGGGTTTTTTATATCATAGGAGGCCAACGCACAGGTAAGTCACCTGATGTTAAGTGTTGACCACCGTCCATAGACACTTGTAGCACCATGGGAGTTGCAAGTGTGTCGCCAGTCTGTGTTCGGGGATGATGGAGGAGGAAAGGAAGAGGCAAAGGGGAAGGTGTGGAGAGGTGGGCCTGCGACGGTGTCAATAACCGAACGAAATTCAACACCGCAAGCACTGTTACGTCACGTCAGTTATCTCAAAGAGGATGGTAGAACCCCGAGTGAGCCGACCCATTTATGCTGAAGCCAGTAATAGCTTCAGCGTGGCTCTGCCATTTACAAACTGGGTACTCACCCTAGCAAACGAACCGTGTTTCTATTGACTCTTTCGCCACTCTGTTCAGCCTAGGACTTGGCCGAACACTCGTCATAATGTTTCACTTCAAAATGACCTATGTACTTTTCCAGATACCTGGATATCTCTATATCAAATTTCATTGTCATCGGATTGGAAATGTAGTGGTAAAAAGTTGCAGCTTGTCCTTGTAACATATCTGTAATGAAGTCGGAAAATTTCACTATGAAAATTAATATTTCAGTATTGAAAAGTTTTCTCTAATTTTATTAACTTTTTTTATTCACTCACAGTACTATTATTCCCAGTGTCAATGTGATATTTTCATATTCACATTTTGATTACAAAGCCATTTGTGTAGCGCTATATGGTTTTTATACTGATGAAAGAAAAGGATCACTACTTCTTTTGAACCTCAGGTAAGTTATACCAATTTTGAATGAATTATATTAAGAACGTGTAGTCAAAAGAGAAAGTTCTATAAGAAAAATATTCCCGTGTCAAGTGTCGAATTTGTGGTCATAAGTATTCGTTAGGAGCTTTCAATAACATATATTAAGTGACCATGAATCAATGGTTAGATTGGACACACCAAATTAGGATTACCGATCGCCGTGTTACAGTTCGAGCGATTAATAAGTCATTTCTTGAAACGTCTATGATTTATTATCATTAAAATAATACATATACTGGAATAATAACATGTAAAAAGTTATGTATTTTAAAATATATAAGATTTTAAAATATATGGAATTATATTCAATAGTTATTACTAAATTTTGTTTTTGTCAAGTATGGTCCCGGAAACTCAAATAAATGGTATAAAATAGTCGTTTATTTATTAAGTACAATATAAATGTTATGTTTTTCAAAACCTAAGATGTGTAAATAATTGTCGAGATTACACGTCTATTATACTGTGTATAATTAATATATACAAAATATAAATTTATTAATTAATTGATTTTCTTTTTGTTGTAGTTAGACGTAGTGGTGGTCAATTAGTTCCAGGCGGAAGTGCAAAGTAGCGTCCACTTTAGTATTCAATCCTAAAAGTACCAAAATAAAATTCTAAAATATCTAATCTTAGCTCAAATCTTAAGATGACAATTATAAATGTAAAAGTAGTTTGGAAACCCGCCCTTCACCTAAAAAAACCGCCAATAAATGTTATCGCGTCTATAAGTATAGGTTATATTTATTTAGCGGATGTACGAAGATGGTATCATTTCCTAACTTCACTGTTGTACATTTAATGATTCACCATATGATATTTCTTTCACAGTAAAATCTTTATTTTATTTATTAATATTTGCCTTAATTTATTGGCATCGAAGCCTGGACAGTGGGCTAGTAAGCTAAATAATAGTCTTTAAGCTAAAAGATCTCTTATCTTACTGTTCCTTTTATCTAAATAATTATTTATTTATTTACTTTTTACCTGATTACCGTAGATTTATATTACATTAGTTCCCGCATTTAATACCACCTGTTTTTACAAATAAAGATATATAATATACGAGACGAATAATGCCTTGTTTTTACAATGCACTACAACACAGGAGAAAGTCCGTTCCTTGTATGGCGGTCCCGCTTTCACGGCGTAATTTGGACCGTAATGGGTCCGGTAAGAGGAATTATCAATGCTTGTTGATTGCTTACTTGGCATTATAATCTTGTACCTTATAATGCGGGAATGTAATGTGTTGTAACACGTTGTTAGTTCAAAAAACATATTAATTATATATTAATCTAGAACTAGAATACAGAATATTCAATTTCTTTTACCTTATAGACTAGTGCCTGATAAAGTTCATATCTCGTTCTGTGCCGTCAGATAGTAATTGTAATATAATCCGCTATTTGATATCACGATTTTGGCAAATAAGCGTGCATTACGTCTGATGACCCCCATGTGGTCACCCCAGTCTATAGACACATACAACACCAGCATCGTAGGTTACTATTACCTCCTAATCTATTCCTATCGACTACCATATAACCTTAAACAAAATTTAGACAACGAATATCACCGCATACATACATGCCTACGGATATAAATACTGTTTAAATATAGATACGATATCAACAACTCGCTACAACGTTGTTAAAAACCATAAAATCTCTAATACTATGTCGGAGGATCAGTTGTAAAAAACACACACTAAAGAGAAAACCGGAAAGGTCATTTATTACAAACTTGTTCTTTCCCTCCTCGAAGAATCTTATTCTATATTTTTCTGTGAAAATCTCAGCTGGAAGTCACTCCCCAGCTAGAAAGATCGCAAATTACTGTACTGTAAAGCGAACTGTCTGTGGTTATGGTATTAAGCTATTCTCATGTTGAGCAGAGAGAAAAAGTAGCCGTAGGTATCATCATTTCAAATAAAGCTGATTTCTAATTCCAACAGACTTTAAGTGGACACAGTGACCTACGACTGCCTACAGACTTTAAATAGAATACCGTTCCTAGTTAAGGCCTGTTAATTATAAGTACTAAGCATTCCTCTGGGCACTCAATTGTAGAACTTTTTTACATTGTAAACCTAGAAATTAATAGGGTTCAAGTGCGGCTATTAAAAATACTGATAGTTGGTTGCTAAATTTTAGATAGGCAAATAGTCAAGGAAGCATTGGTAAATACGTTACCGGCAGACAAAGTTTCGGTCCTGAAACATCAGTAAATCAGTATAACAATTCTTTTTATAACACAGTAGCGTAGTTCGGTGAAGCTATTAAGACCTTGCCGGGTCAATAACTTAGTCAGTTCGAAAAAAAAATACTACAAAGTAGTTTTGGGGCGTGTTCGATGTGAAATTATGATAAAATCAAACACTGACTTTGCAACCGAAACTTTTAATGTCCACTTTTGTCGAGGAAAAATTTTTATCTACAATGACAACGAATATGTCGCTGTTTTTGAAAAAGGCCAGAGACAATGTTCTATGGCCAGTACGCTACAGTAGTAATATATATATAGCTGTATTCAGTTCACGAGGTGTTCTAATTCAGTTTTCACGAGAAGCTTTGATTGATGAAGGTATTATTTTGCGGAAATCCATCATAATCACTTCATTGGATTTTACTTTGTATTCCGTTTGAATCTGATTGGCCGCTGCCAACTAACCCCAACATAAAGCATTTGTTTTCATTTCTTCTACGCGTATCTGAATAAATTAAATCTGAAACTTAGTAAAAGGACCGATAAAACGTGAAATATTAATAACTGAAACTCGTTCGCTAGAACCGTAAGAGTCAACATACACCCAACAGACTTTTATCTGCGACTTATTTTAATTAATTTTAAAATTTATTATAAGTGGTGGTAGTTTTGATGTTCATAATTGCCTTCTTATGGCTTAAATTGAATAAAGTTATTCTGAGATTTTGATTTTGAATAGTTCAAATGTGTATTTTGTTGTTACAGTTACTAATATTTGGAGTTTTATCGATCCTCTTATTGCTAGACTAGCATCTGCCCACGACTTCGTCCGCGTGAAATAGTTACTTTCGTCTAACACTAAAATGCAGCGGAAACTCTTAAAAAAAAACAATTTTGCAGTATTCTTCATTGGTGCTCCTTTCTCGATAAATAAGTTATCTAACACTGATAGAATTTTTCATATCGGACCAGTAGTTTTTGCCCATTCAAGCAAACAAACTCTTCAGCTTTATAATATTAGTATAGATTCATACTTTACTTTTATAGATATACGTCTCCTAAATAAAATCAACTATTATTGTTGCAGTGACATGTAGCAACAGCCAATGAAATCCAGGTGGAAGTGTAAAGTAGAATCTAATCAAGCACTGAGAAATATCAATCAATTATGATTGACCTCAGAACTGTAGTTTCTTAGGTTGTTAGCTACAGTATCAATCAATTATGATTGACTTCAGGACTGTAGTCTTTTAGGTTGTTGGCTACAGTATCAAGCAATTATGATTGACTCCAGGACTGTAGTCTTTTAGGTTGTTAGCTACATTATATAATAAAATAAGAAGAATGAATGAAATAAGTCATACGGAAGCTTGAAGTGAGGATTTCTCAGTAACATTAGTATACTATATCAATCAAGGTAAAGTAGAATATTGGAATAAGCCAGAGCCTGCGGTTAAAGAAAAATTCGCAATGCAATCATGTTGCAATGTTAGGGCTCGTTCTAATATCTGTATTTTTTTTATATCATATAAGAGGTAAATGAACATGTGGGTCACCTGTTGTTAAGCTATCATCGCCGTCCAAAGACACTAGCAACCCCAAAGGCGTTACAAGTGCGTTGCCAGCCTGTGTGTGGGAGAACGGAGAGTAAGAGAGAGGGGTTTGAGGAGAGGGGAAAGGAGAGGAGAGGGGAGGGTAGGGAAGACGGGTCTCCGGCGCTCTCATTGACCAAACGAGACGCAACAATGCAAGCACTGTTACTTCACGTCGGTTTTCTGTGAGAGGGTGGTGCTACCCTAGTCAAGCCGACCCATTCAGGCTGAAACCAGTAATAGCTTTAGTGTGGCTCTACCACCTACAACTAGTATCTTCTTATTTATCTTAGGTTGACAATTTGTTACCAAAAACATGTAAGTGTATAGTAGCTATATTTTAGCTACCACACATTTGCCTTATATCATGTAAGTTAATAGTTAATCGCTAATATCTATAACGGTGTTTGTAAATAACGATAATGAAAAAGATATGTAGATATTTTGCATATTTAATTTGTCGATCATAAAAGCAAGTCGTCTTTAAATTTATCGACGTATTGAAGGAAACGAATCAAAACATGTTTCCAATCTGTAAAATTTAATATAGAATGCTGAACATCCCTTCCTCTGTTTAATCATTGAACTTTTTCAAACTCAATCTATGAAGCAACAAGCTGTTGGCGTTCGAGAATTCAATTTACAAACAAGTTAGCATCTCGTTAAAATTCCACCGACGTTATAAGGCGCTGTGGAACCTTCTACGCATATTTCGTTGTATTCGGATGTTCCGCGAGCGGTCCGCGGTCCGGCATTCTTCATAAACTACGGCCCACGTAGATTGCCTTTTTAATTAATAAATTGTTCTATATTTCCATCTGAATGTTTATTTTTAACTAGACGAAGCCCGCGACTTGGTTCTCGTTAATATTGTTTTTTCTTCCATTGGAACCACGCGTTTAACCTGGGTCTATTGTCAGCTGTCTTTTATTTTTTTAATTGTAATTTTTCCATCAGCTTATACTTATACTATACTTATTAGTACAGTGTGTACTAATTGTTCGTGGCTCACCTTGAAAGGTGTTAAATTAAAAGAAACACTGTGAGTGGCATATCATGAATTTGGATAATAATGTGGGTTACGGATACCACACTAACCTGCATGATTACTGTACATTCTGTAGATAATTCTGGGAAATACTTGGAGTATAATAGTCACGATAATTGCTATCTATCACCTGAACTCCAAGGTTTATTTTGATTCTCTTCAGCTATCGGATTTGGAGACTTTAAAGTATTGCACTACTACACTATAACACTACAATATGTTACAATTACACAGATGTTGTCAGGGTTCCACACGCAAATATTATATCTTACGGTTTCTGTACACTATTTACTAAGTATAAAAAAATGACCAAATTATGAAGTTTTTTAATTAATTTATCTTTTAAGCGCATACGACTAGAAACTTGTAATCTTGAAAAATAATTCAAATAGTAAAGAATAATATTTGTTGTTTTAATAATGTCAAACAGAGAGAGACAGAGCGCGTAAATACATCACACTTATGCAAATAGTTAACGGATAATCACTGCTAACATAAACTAATTGGTCTGTGCATAGCTTATTACGAGTTATGATCAATTGTGGTGGGGTTGTGTGATTTAGTTTCGCATTAACTGTGGTGACTTTATTGGAATATGATTTTACTAAGTATTATTAACTTTTAATTATTGTTTGTAAATAATAATTTATAATATAGTGAAGCTATAGAACCATTGGATTTGTACTATATATAAAGGTATTTGTCAAAAACTGATCCATGCAATGCAGGAGTGTACAAAAATATTACTCTGTCTCTATTAAGTCGATTTTCTTAAATGTTTCTCTGCTGTGTGTCTACCTGTACCTATTTGTACATGCTAAGGTAAACTATTAGATGATTTTTATGGGGTTAAAGGAATTGAGATTAGCTTTGGAAAATAATAGATTCTTCCATTTTATCGAAATTATGTTATGCAATAAAAATCTTTTAACGTTGTCTTTTAACGGTTTGGTAGAAAAGCCAAAAGACGGCGCTTTATTAGTCGATTTTTAAACGCCATACAACTGTCATTTGTTTTTCAGCCAATTTTATTCGACTATATCGTGGCGGAAACGAGTTCTTTGTTCATGTTTTCAATCATATTACTTCAAGTATTTACAAATAAGTATTGTATGTTAAAAAAGTTGCGCGTATACGAGTGAACACGGTAGAATTTAACCTTAATATTCTGATTCATGTTTAAGAGAATGAGATGAATACACTATGAAGTTCATAATCATTCGTTTTCGTCATTATTATTTTTTTATATCATATAGGAGGGAAACGAACATGCGGGTCACCTGTTGTTAAGTGATCACTGCCGTCCATAGACACTAGCAACCCCAGAGGAGTTGCAAGTTCGTTGCCAGCCTATGTTTTGATTAATGGAGAGGAAGGGAAAGGAGAGGGGAGATGGGTCGCCGGTGCTCTCACTGAGCGAACGAAACGCATCAATGCGAGCACTGTTACTTCACGTCGGTTTTCTGTTAGAGGGTGGTGCTACCCCGAACAAGCCGACCCATTCATGCTGAAACCAGTAATACCTTTAGCGTGGCTCTACCACTACGATATGGCTCTACTACTATGATGTATTATTCTAATATATATTCGCTATGTTATTAATATATAATACATAATCATTTTTAAAAGTGCATTACAATCTAACAAATAATAATTTGGTATAGATTTTAAGCTTTCTCGTTCTCTCTCCCTATCTTGATTTATGTTTCCAGTATATTAAGAATATACTATTTCATTCTCTCACGGCCTTAATCTTACTAATACATTTGTAGCCATCTCTTTCTCGTTACATATTTTGTTTTCATATATTCCAACACACATCGTCCTAAAGGATTTTTCACTTCTAAATTAATTTAAAATGTAGAAAGTCGTGGTCACTACCTGGTGAATAATCAAAATCAGTTTTCGAGATTTTTACAAATTTTCGCTCTATTCGATGTTACGCTTTAGCTGTCGATGCTCTGTACGATGGCGATAGTAATAGAATCATTAAAGACACTCCCAAACGCAACGAGGAACTGTAATGACTGCATTTTTTGAAAAGATTGATGGTGAGGTGATGAATAGTCGAGTGTCGCGATGGCAGGATTAATGGGGTGAATCCGCCAGATAGAGACGGTTACTCCGCCGACGCTATGACTTGTAATGAACATGTCTGCTTTGAAACGAATTGCATTATCACTGTGATTTGCTTTTGTGGATGACACGAGAGAAAATTACCTCTTTGGATATTGTCATATTGTAATAGCTGTATTCGTTCGTGGCTTCGCTCATGTGAGCGAATGAGCCATAAAGTGGAATGTTCTACAAGATTATTAAATAAGGCAAGACGAGAATTGTATATTTAAACTAACTGATTCCGCCACGAATGGCTGAGGCTCTGTTATTATATGTTGAATTGAAATCGGAGAAAAAATCAAAATTAAAGCATGGCGGCGATGAGTTGTCTATAACAGTCGGTCCTACAGTTGCCTGTCAACAAACTAATTCGAAGCGCCATCTGTTCGAGAGTGATGAAACTTACAATTAATAACAATAATCAACATTGGCGATAATTTTATTTTGTTGTTAGAAAATGTTGAGGCCATTAACTGAAATATAAATTATCCTATCCCTCAAGTTGGACCAAATTATACATAAATGGCAACTATCTTGAAGATTGGTTGAGTAGTTTCGGAGTTCATCGTGAACAAATTTTATTACACTAGATTCTTATATACCTAATTTAGATAAATAATGATTTAAATAATAATTACACAAAAGTTATTCATCCATCTTTGTGAAGGCACACGACTGATACGTTCAGGATTCCATCGTCTGCATGTCTAAAGCCCGCGTTCGTGAATTTATCCCTCTCGGACTTGCTTCCGAGGTATTCATATGAATTTCATAAATGTCTTTCCGTCGACATCCGCCAACTGGATGTTCGTAATGGTTAAAGTTCAAAGTGCCATTCAAGAATCTGTCTGGAGACGTTCGAGCGTAACAGATACATGGCATAGATATTAAATGCGAGGCGTCTTGGAATTCGCATGATGCCTTACTCCGTCGCCCTTTGAATTTAGAATAATTCATTTTCTTTATTGTCTATAGCTTTCCGCGTTTGGCTGTATGTGATATCAAATAGTGGTAATAAACTAAGCCTAGATATAACTGGCTTTTAAGTGCAGCTGCCAGAACACAGAAGTAGAATTACAATTGAGAAACGTGCGAAATGCTATCTTGAAATTGCCAGGCCAATGTCTTCTGAACTTGGTCCATTATTGAACAAAAACGGATCAACAACAAAAAGAAATCGTCTAGAACGTATTGGAATGCACTTGTAAATTAGTAATAATTGCTATTTCTAGACTACTTGTTTGACTTGAAGGGAAGATTAGATATTACACGTGTTGGAATAAAAAAAGAATTTAATATATTAGAAAAAACGTGAAGTTTGGTGATATAGACACAAGATTGTTTTGGATTTGTATATTAGTTCACACAAAAGCGAGTTACAGCAAAACGAAAAGGAGACGGAAGTCGTATGTGATATTTCATATGTCAAAAAAGAGAGTGACGTTTACGTTTAGGTACGTTTCATAAAGTTTGTTTTTAGTTACACTTACGTGTCTAACATATAATATACATATAAACAAAGGCAAATTCTTATTGTACTAGATTCTTTGCTAAAAGAATCCTCTCTCCAATAAAAGACTACTAAACTCATTGTCCTCCAGGGCTCAGCCATTAAGCGTTGCGTCATTAGGCCCCGGGAAACGAAATTAAAAACGATAATTTATTCTTATTACCGCCCACGAGCGAAAAAAATAAAAATACAAACTACACAGAGTCTGATCTCGTTTTAATTGACGAAAAAGGGAGTCTGTACTTTCGCCTTTAATTTAATCCCGCAAATCTCTCACGGTATTCTCAACCCGTTGCCTTAATAAATTCTTGACGGAATTGCCAAAACAGAGAACGGAGAGTTATTTTGAAATATTGCTATTCAAAAATTTCAGCAGAAACACAAATAAAGTTATTTTGGAGATCGTTCATTTGGTATTTTAAATAACAATAATATTTGAATATAATTAAAGATTCTGAAAATATAATATATACCTTTCTATTTTATATACCCATCTTTAGAGTTGAAAAGATATGCTGGAAAATACACAAAATAACCGTACAAATGTGAGTGTCTAAATAGAATACAATTTAGTGTATTTATAATTTTTTTAGGAGATTAATAAATATGTATATTATTTGTATTGAGGCATACATTTAGTAGTTCTATTTCAATAGATTTATTGTAATCTGTTTAATTGATTTGTATAAAATGTTTTGTCTTAATTTTAGAATTCAGTAATTTTTTTGTGAAGTTCTAACAAGTCGAGTAATTTTCCGGTTAAATTATTCCTTCCTACTTCAATATTATTTCCAATATACTCTATAGCATGATACAGTACACATTACATACATCAACCTGCAAATATGAACAAAATCTTTTTTATCATAAATATAAGAAGTAGTTGTGAATTTTGTCTGTATTTTAATTCTCAATCAAATCAATCAAAATCAAAATATCTTTTATTCAATTTAGACCCTGAGAAGGCACTTATGAAATCATCGAGAAGAACCGGCAAGAATCTCGATCTGGTTAATTTGTTCATGTTACATATTTTTACAAAGCATAAATAGTTACAAAGTTTTTAGTGGATGCACAGAGAGGAGCGTCATTTTCAGACATCAAAATCATTCACATACTGGTCCACCCTATAATAGCCTTTAGATATTAAAACTGTATAGGGATTTTGTTATAAACCTAACACTATGATCTTGGAATATAACTATTCCCAGATTTTTCTACCAGATTTCCAGAATTTTCTCCATAGGAACCTGTGATCCATAATTGTGATAATTATAAAAGTCTCTTAAAGGCTTATTTTCAAAATTTCATCGTCTGTTATTGGTACATAATATTCCTTATATTTATAGGAAATATATATATTTTTTTGAGAATTGTTATCTTGTAACGTTGAACGAATAAAGCTATATATAAGAAATTTAATTGTAAATATCATAACATCTAGCACAGAGTTGCTATAGTAAGTGAGCTATCTACATTTAATGGTTTGTGGTACAACCTTGCCGTCCGTTTTGACGTTACAAAATAATATCTTCTTTGAATTATTTAGCTGAAGAAAATTTAAGACAGACTTCGGTGTTACGTAGTATTCTTAGTAGGTATTATTTTAGAGATTAAAATCCAAATGGTAATTTATAGTTTTGAAAGATAAGTATATTCGCTATTGTTGTTATATTTCTTTCGTAAATTCCTAAAAATAATTTGAACGACAATATTGTTAATTGTAATACTGCTATGGAAAATGTATTGATTTGGGAAGAAATTAATAGGATATTATATACTGATTACTAAACTTTTCTATATAATTTCTGTCAAAAATGTAAAAATTCGAGACTTTGCCTGTAACTACTTTCATTCTGCAATGCAAGTCTCTTTCAAGTCGCGATTTGTGCATTTACCAGTGTTCAAGTTTTATTTCTATTGATATAATAGTTGAATTTATATTTTATTCATATTATATAATACTAACGAGCCCGGCAGACGTTTTGCCTCCCTGATTATAAAAAAAAAGATCCTTGACAAATTATATACTAAAATAATTTTGAATCACTTTATCTCTACCACCGTATGAAAATTCGTTCAGTACTTTTCAAGTTAATCGTGAACAGACAGAGAGACAGACGCGGAAGGTGACTTTGTTTTATATATACTAATATTAAAAGGAGGTAAAGTTTGTGATGTTGTGAGTTTGTGACGTTGTAGGGGTAATCTTAGGAACTACTGGTCCGATTTGAACAATTATTTCAGTTTTATATAGCTCATCTATCGAAGAAGGTTATAGGTTATATATCATCACGTTAAGACCAATAGGAGCGGAGCGCAGGTGAAGAATATTACAAGATCGGTATTTTCGTTCCTCGTGAGAGCTTCTGCTGCGTGTTAGCATTAGCCCAAAGTACTACGCGGACGAAGTCGCGGGTAGGGGCTAGTACTATGTAATTATATACTGGCGCAAGATACCGTTTGATTGTTTAAAAAGTATTTGCATTGATAATAATATTACGCTCTACTCTTCAGTACGAAGCGAGCTTATAAAAGACAAAATAGGAGTCATGTAACCATCCAATAGAGAAAATGGTGGAAATGCTGCTGGCGACGTGCATAAAAAAGAAACGGTTTCATATATATGGCCTCAGAATTACATATAATTGTATATCTTTATTAAAAAAAAATTCTTTAAGTTAAAAACACTCAAGGAACAATCAAGTCTCTATTTAAACTTTCAATACGACACAATTTTCAGGAAAGAAGTGAGGTGGATTTTTTATCAACATGAAAGGGCGTTACTAGCTTGCATATTTGGTTTATGTTTGGTATTTCAAGTATATTTGTGTCTAAATATCACATAAGTATATACTTACTGTATAATACTTGAGTACTATTGTATTCGTCTGGTAGGACAGGCCATTTTGCTGTATGACAAGCCCTAGACGTTTCCTTTATGTGTGCGTACAGATTTGTGAACGCCGATTAATCTGAAGTGGCATAAATATTTCAAAATATTTTTTTGACATATAATAATTGCAATTTTGTCTGGTTGTGTGGCAGAAGATGGTAGTACGATAAATCTAGAAAGAGTGCTGGTTCTCTTATATGTAGTTTTTCGAAATATATCAGATTGTTTTTAATTCGGTAATGGTTGATTGTCATAAGAACATTAAAAACCGGCAGATCGTTAAACAAGGTCTATTCTATACACGAATTGTTTTAGAACCACATCTAATAGACAATTTTGATTAGGTTTTTGAACTACAATCTCGCCTTTGCTGAATAACAATGTGGTTTAAGAAGTTGAACACACTAAACCTAGAGGGACTGTCTCCCAAATGCAGCTGTCGGAACATACCATGAAGTGTTTGGCAACGGAATTCAGCTTGAAAGTGGTAACTAGCCAGACAAACATATAAAAGTCTTACCACTATGCTAAGATGCAATTTCCTTAGGTGTTAGAGCCACGATGAAACTATTACTGCTATCAACATGAATGGGTTGGCTCGCCGGGGTACTACTACCAGACCCACAGAAAACTGACCTTAAGTAGCAGTGCTTGCATTGTTGCAACCACAGGCTGGCAACGCACTTGCGACTCCCCTGGTGTTGCTAATGTCTATAGACGGCGGTGATCACTTAACATCAGGTGACCCGCCCGTTCGTTTGCCTCCTTTGATATAAAAAAATTACAAACTGAGACGAATTATTCTTACAGGATACGAGTAAGTTCATATTACAATATATATCTAAATTTTTCAGGAATCCACATAAATTGTGACTAAAAAAATGGTACTGGATGCTACTCGTAGACAGTACTTGGTTTATTATAATTTACTATCCAAGTGCAGTGATGATAAAACGAAGTTATATCCTTAGTTTTTTGGGTTCTACCAGTTTACTATAGAAATACTTCGTTCACATCTGTTAAATAACCAATATTTTTTGAGGAAGGTGAGTTTGCAGCTAGTATATTCTTTAAAACGATCAAATAATATAAATTTCTAAAAGCGTCTGTTCACTGATAGGCTGTTTATATATAGTAATGCGATTTTAATCATATTTTTTGATATTAGAAACATTGTATGAACGCGCCCGTCGCGAGTTGAAAGCACTTGGCTCGCGACAATATGTGGGGGTTGTGTTGCACAAAAGAAACCTACTACTCACTCCTTCCGAACCGGACCGACATAAGCTGATGTGGTTATTATACATAGGTAGGTACATGTAGGTACATATAAATTATCAATCACGGCTATATTTATACACATTTTCTGTAGGTGATAGATCCACGATGAAGCTATTATTGATTTCAGCATGAATGTGTCGGCTCGCCCCGATACTACCACGCGACCCACAGAAACCACCCGCCGTGAAGTAACAGTTTTTGCATTATTGCGTTTCGTTCGGTCAGTGAGAGCACCGATAACCCACCTCCCCTCCTCGTTTTCTTTTCGCATAACAAAGGTTGGCAACGCACTTGCGACTCCCATGATGTTGCAATTGTCAATGGACAGTGCTAATCACTTAGCACCAGGTGACCCACCTGTTCTTTTACCTCCTATGATATAAAAATTGTGAACTAAATATCGACTTAGTTAATTTACGACAGTCAACCCTCCTAGATTCTAGTTGTGACTAACAAACGACTGCTAAATAACCACTACTGCCTTACAAATATAGTTGATATACACTGTTAATAACAGGTTTAAGTACATCGAATTTTTTTGTATGTGATGTGTATATATCAGTCATTGGAGATGGTCGCAACAACTGATCCTAAAATAATAAATAATTCAAGAAATCACTGCTTTACAGTTAATTACACGTGGACGTAGTCACACGCACTGCTAGATAGTAGTATTCCACTAGTAAAGTCATGCGATAGCTACTCGTATGTTCCACGTTATTTTAGTCAGAGATATTTTATTTCCTAATAAAAACACTCTGCGAAGTAAGGTTTGCGATCGGGGAGGCTGTATGGTATATATCCGCTTACCCCTGAGCCGAGATGAGCAATGATACAGAGGGATACGCCGGGGGTGTGGCACACCCCTTATGTTTCATTAACGACTACCGTTCGTAGATATAGAGAGAGTTAAGAAAAATATATGTTTTCGCCAATTTTATTGTATTGCCGAAAGGGATTGTTTTTGTTAAAAGCCGAAGACATTTTTTTTTCTCTAGCCAAAAAATAATAATCTGCATGTAAGAAAATCTAGCTTCTTCCTGTGACTGTGTCTGAATATTTTTCGATACTTTTCATTGTCATCCCTTATATACACCACTACATAACAAGATTTAGCCACAAACTACATCTTAAGTTTATATAGTATGGATTAATTTTGGACTAAAATCATATGATATGGCTGAAGATGACAATATGCCAAATTTAAAAAGTGGTAAACTATGGTCTCCACTTGGAGAGAATATGCTGTCGAATTGCGGAGGTTGAGCTAATGTTCGACTCAAGTGGTCTAATTAATTGTTTTTTTTTTTCATTTCTATTATTGCGGTGTTTAATATAAGGAGACATAGTGGACTGTATTATTAGCGGCTGCGACGGCAAGGGTATAACAGATACACGCTCAACCACGGGAATAAAAGATATGCAATCGATTCGAGTTGGAAAGAAAATATACCCACTTACTTGGCAGATATATGCGTCTGATTATAGATTTCAGCACTGCTATGATGGACAAACCCTTATTTCACAGAGCCGGAAAGGCACGGTATAACGTTCGTATCCATTTAGTTTGCGGGTCACAAAATGTACTTTCACTCGCAGCGAGGCTTACAAATTTGTTCACGGAACAAAACATTCTGTATAACGGCACCGCGCACTCTATTATAAGGGCGGTGCGGACGCACGCGCCCTCAAACAGTATGTTGGAAAGGATACTTACTAGGTTTGGGAGGAATGGAAGTTGCCCTCGCGGATTATAATAATATTACTACCTATAAAATAACTACCACCACAGATAAATGTGATGGGGGAGAGATTTCAAGTTCTGGAGTAAGGAATTCTTCAACTGTATTTCAGAGTTATAGTAAGTGTGTAAGATTTTATTATCTGTAGTAAGAGATGTTGTTCGACTTTTTAGAGTTTTAAGAATAACACCATAGGAGGTTGTTCGTTGGTTTCGTAAGTCTATGGGCGCGTAGGCCAGGCCTGTCGACGCAGTGACCCCGCGTAAATCTCGCGGAACCCTCGCTCGTCGGACACCGGAATTCATAAATTATGATTCACTCGCGCTTACTGAAAACCTTTTTTATGGTAACGCTTATTCGGTGAAAAGCGACCGTTTTTATTTCGCTCGTTTGTCGCTTAACGTTCTGTGTTTTATTGAAGGGGATTCACTGTTGTACTTGTACCCTTGTCTTTATATTTAGGTTTTGTGTAATCCGTAATAGCTTTTTTTAATATGTCCGGGTTACAAATAGTTATGGATAAACCATTAAAGTCATATATTTCATTTTTTTTTAAGATTCGGCATGTGTTGTTTTTTCAGAATTTGCGAATGTAAGCCTATATAAGAAACTTAGGCACTTTAGCAAAATTAAAGATTTTTATCTTACCTTAATTATGGTTTTGTGCTTTGTAACAGTTTGCTTATCATTGTTTATTGATTATATAAAAAACTTATCAAAATTGATTGAGAAAAATTGAATTCTATAATTCTTGAATTATTTTCTTTTTTAAGAGAATTATTTACATCCTCATAACTTACTAAAGTTTTGGAATGAAGTGTACTGAATTGAATGTGAAAATTTGGATGAATCCCGTGTTATGATTTTTTTTTACAATTTCCAAAAGTATCAGTGACATGTTTATAGCTTATTAACGAAAGAGCTTGAAGGGTATAACACTTGTATAAAATATCGTACTAATCTGTTGTTTTTAAGATCCATTCAGACAAACAGACATTTTAAACTTTAAACTTAGGTACATTAATTTTATTATGTAAACGACGTGTTTATAAACACTTTTATGACTAATGTATTTAATACGTTGGTTTATTCACATTTTTTAAATTAAATAAAAGTCAACGCAGTCCATAAGGACTGCCTACAGAAGTGAAAACTAAAAACTTTCGTTCGTTTATGTTCGTTTTTGAATATTTAAAACCAATTATAATCAGAATTATTTAATTTCCATAATTCGTACGATAAATTATTAACATTAGTTTAGATTTCATATCTATTTGCACTCGGAGCAATAATTATTTTTACACAGTTTATTGATTAATTAAACATTGATAAGCTATACAAGCTCAATGTAAAATACCAGTAGGACACAGGCCGCTGTACTACGCGTTATTAGTCTAGCATAAGTGCAATATGTTAATAGGAGTTCATCGGGGATGTAAACCTGATTGTTCTTCCCTAATAAGAATCGCTCAACGCGGTTAAAAGTTTTCACTTTAGAAAAACCTAAAACCTAGCTCTAACCAGTGTTCGAGTTTGTCAATCTCAGATATAATAACATCAATTTTTATTTATGCACAAATCACTAAGAAAAGTTGAGGCAGTCATAAGGACTGTCGATAGAATTAAAATACTCAAATCTATAAAATAACTGTTTTGTGTTTTGAATTTTCATATTATATAGTGTGAATGAGAATATTTAAATATCATATTTTTTTAAATTAAAAAGTTTAACGAAAGTATTAACTTTAGTGTGGTTTTCATAATTTTTGGCACTCGGACCAATAATTATACTATACATCTTTATAAAGTCTATTATTAAGTCAAACGTATGCAAACCATATAGGTATTACGCGTTGCTAGGCTGACGAAAGCCGCACAAGCGCAATACGGCCAGTCATGCTTACGTAACGCGTCATGATGCGAAATTATGAATTGTTTTTCTTACCAAAAATACAGCTTAACGCGCGTAAATAAGTTTACACTTCAAAAAGTACTGTTCTCGAACGATAGTTCAATATTAAATTAACGCGAGCAAAACCGCAAGGAAATGCTACTTGTTTAGAATCAAAAACATGTGTAATTTATGTACCAAGTAAATAAAAACCCGTCCGTCATAATATTTCGGGGCATAACTTCGCCGTGCGTAATAAACCGCGTCACCGACTACCGAAGAATGACATCTTGACATGAATTTAACATCCATACAGACAGACGCATAAATACGCGCTATAAAATGTCATAAAATTTACGAACTGTAAGGTTATTCACGCCGGGGTTTTTATGTGACGTCTGTTTATGGGTTTTCGTATTGTGTGTCAGTTCGAGTTATGGGAATCGGGCGTTTTTAGTAGCGATTTTAAGGAATGTTACATTTAACTTTTTTTTTGGCAATCAATCTTTCCGATTATTACTGCCATTATCACGTAGTCAATAATATCACAAACTTCGTGTGATCATTCCAATATTAAGCAACGTGTGAATCCATATTCTAACAAGATGGTGGATCCCTTGCTAGAACCTTCCAGGGAGTTTTTGTGGCATCTCAGAATTTCATGCTCCGTGTTATTATTCTCCATTCACTTCACCTATGCATAATAAACTAACTATATTACGTAAAACACCACCAAATTTACACAATATATAGTCAAATAACACAAGATTATGAATAAAATATAAAATCCACTACATGACAGACTAAAATCCCGCCAAAAACTCCACACAATTATTTATTAAAAAAAAAAAACGTATGTATATAGTTCCCATTGTTTTACTAAGAATACATTCCCTATGTGCTATATTCTGATATGTTATGACCAGATTGAGTTTCTTACCGGTTCTTCTCGATGACTGGGTTGTGTGTCTGAACTGGTGGTAGTTTTGACATTCATAAGCGCCTTCTCAGGTCCTAAATTGAATAAAAAAAATTTGACTGTGATTTTGATTAAGGGTTATATTTAGGATATATAAGGATATATAAGGGTTATAATAATCCGTCAGAAGATTATGCTTCACCAGTCTCGTAATAGCTGAGTATTTATTTTTTGTTTTACTGTTTGACCGCAATGTCATCTGATATTAACCACTGAACTGGAGTTTTTGGAGGGATCTTGGAATGTTATGCAGTGGATTTTATATTTTATTCATAATATTGTATTACTTGGCTTTAATTTAGTAATATTTTTAGCGCTTTAAATGATATACTTTAGTTATTGTGCACAAGTGAATTGGATCGTATATAATACCACGGAGTATGAATTCTGACTTGTTACAAAAACCTCCTGGAAAGTTCTAAGAACACGATTACCATTTTATTAGTTGTCCGGACTTGTTCGTTATCCACTCTAAAATAGTAGTAATAATCTACAAAAAGATAGATTATGAAAAAATAATCATAGAGTAATAAATGATTGACATTTAGTATGAACACAAGTGTATGGATGTTGGATACTTTTGAACGTACATTTAATCGCTATCCTCTTATGGCTTACACCATGATATATCTTAATGAAAGAGCGTCGTATCAAGACGCTAGTGTTGAATGACAAATTAAAATAGTGTAAAGGAACCTTTAGATCAGATCACGGCGCGTCAACACGCGACCGGCATAAAGTCGCCAGCGATTGTGTTTAAAATTGTCGTAAACACTAAAATATTGTTATGAAGTGTACCCTTTCGATAGGGAGTGCCGTTGTGCCAATTGAAATAACAATTGTTTTGTTTTTAAGCATGACTCATAAAAGGAACTTCATTACTAGTCCTGTAACTTATATTTTAAGACGTTTTTATTAGATTCACCAGTGCATCAGTGCACACGTAAACTCGTGCACTAGTGCATCAGTGCACACGTAAAATTGTGTACAGTGTGTGTAATTAAGATGCCGATTTGAAATTTACGATGACAACAATTGACTTGTTTTTGCTGATATCGTGTATTTTTTTTAATGTAATAATATATCTCAAAAGCTGTTTTGAGAAGTGCCACTATCAAGTTTTTGCTTCGGTTCAAAAAAGTTCTAGATTCAAGTCTGGATGTCGGTATATGCTTGTAAAAATATCTCATTTTTTTATGATATATCTCCCTAATCTCCGTTTAATAAACAGTGGCCACGCCTCGTTACGAAAGTTATTTAAATATATTGAATAAAATTTAATGTCATATCGAATGAATCACTAAAAACATATGTTATATGATTGAATACACACTCAGAATAATTGTACAAAAAACACACAGTCCTTAGTCACGTATTCGACCCTTTTCCATGTAAATATCATGAATATAACACGAATATTACCCGCGCCCGTATCTGTAAATCTCCCATAATAAAAACTCTTTTTAATTACATTTTAATTTTAATGTGTTGCGAGGTCTCCGCTTGACTCATACGAGTGTTTACTTGAGAATTTTAATTAATAAGGTAAATTACTTTCTATGTTGTATCATTTTGCTACATGTCAATATGTATGTACGATACTATTAACTAGGCAATAGTAGTTAAAGTTTATACTATTGACCCCGTACTAGATTTCCGGTGGGTATTTACTATTGACTTTAAAAAATGGTTGACGCTTGAGTAATTTGACTATTCATATCTTTTTTACCTTTCTTCGGTATGGTATATGCCTATGTAGGCAATTCCACCATTGTCAAGGATTGTAAATACTCGTTTTAATGTTAATTGCCAAATATTCGCAATTAATTACTATTACTACTGGACGGGAGATATTAGAAGGGAGGATATCATATAAGGAACCGAAGAGTTTGCGACAGTTGAAAAATATGTGAGAATGGTCATGGATACGTTTTTTTTGTAGGAGAAATCGAGAAAACTTCCATGATTCTTTAACTTTATTTGATTACTGTGTAAGGAATAATTATCAATTTTTATTGGTTTTTGTCAGATGAATGAGATAGGTGGTGACATCATGAAGAATGACGTAATATTATTAATAAATGCCATTTGTAGTTTTTGTTATTTAAATTATTGCCATATCATAGTTTATTTATTTCCTATTATCGATTTAATGCATATATTATTTAAAATAAATCAGAAATCCATATTATGTATTGAATAATTATCTGTGTGCGCGACCTCAATGGTAAATTTCAAGATACAGTAAGTTTTTTTTTTTTTTCGAAATGTCTACGCTATCGACCCAGTAAGGTCTTAACAGTTTCACCGGACTACAGTAAGTAATATGAACCACCTAATACTTTATTATTGAATGCTCTTGATTATCATTATAAAGTAGTTAACAGTACTGCAAACTCTTTTGGAATCACTACAAAGTTTTAACAAGATGGCGGCTACCCTGTTAGAACTATCAAAGTAATTTTTAATAGAGGTGCCCCGTTGTTTGCGTATCATGAAAAATGCTACTAGATACATTTTAAAGATTTTTTTGCAGTTTTACTTGAGCGTTGTCTACAAAAAATGTAAGGATGTCTTTATTTAATACAAAATTATTGAAATTTTAAAGGAGAATTATATTTATAAGCACCGTAAAAGACTGAATAAAATGTATTTTTGTTTTAAATTTTTTTATGCTTTCTCTTCTTTATATAAATTATATTATTATAATCGTATAGAACGTAAAGAAAGCAGCGGGTATCAGCTAGTTATAAATAACAAAGCTACAAAATGGCAGACAACGACAAGATAATGTTTTGTTGTGGAATCGTTCGCGCTGTCGGAAAATCGGTTTTTATTTTACACAGTTACTAAGTTTTCTCATATTGGCATTATGATTTACTAGGTCTGGTAAATTTATCGGTGAACTTGTTTACATTAATATTTTGTACTACATGTAACTTTTAAATGAGTGATATTTATTTTTATTTTGAATTGAATGTTTTATGATTTATAGGAAATGTCTAGATATTGAAAAAAGAGAACACATTAAAAAAGAAGTTTTATATATAATTAACAGAAAAAAACTTAATAAATTACTAAATGACATTCTTTATGAATAAAAATTCGCGGTGTCCGCAATAGTGTCTAAAAAGTGCTAAAATTCCATTCTTGACCGAAAGTGCCGGGAATAACTGAAAATCTTTTTACTGGAAACATACGTCCTTTTAATTTGTCCAGCAACGCGACAAACACACTGAATATGTGGGAATCGGTTGTAAGTATTCATATTTTGTTATTGAAAAGAAAGAAAGAAATATTTTATTCAAAATGCTTATTTACAAGTATACAACAGTGGAAAAATTTGCATGTGTCAACATTACGAAATGGAATCCAGCTCAGCATATGCTAAAGTGTTATGAGAAACACTTAGCACTGAATTTCAGCTGGAACCCAATGCAAGTCACGGAACGATATCAATTAAAAGTATGAAATATAATATATATAACGAAAACAAGTAACGTAAAAAATAATATATATATATTATTTATATATATATATAATAATATAGTATATATTATAACTACTGGCATATTAAATCTAGAAATGGATTGATGAACAAAAAAAAAGTTGCATAGTTTTATGAACGACGTACAAGTTTTTGGCATAAACCTGAAATCTGAGAAATGTTCTTGTAGTACTACTGTATGTGGGAAAACATAGAACTGTAGTTTGCCCAAAGTTGGAAATCTCCAATACGTCGTGGGCTGTCCTTGATACCTTCCTTCGAGAAGAGGCCTAAGACCTTGCAATAAGTCTCGTACCGGCTGATGATGATGATGATCATGATATCCAGTTGCTGAGAAGCTTCAAGGCATGAATACGGTGATTGGTGGTGTATTATAGCTATGTTGGTGGTCGCCTATGTTTTTTTTATTGCACTGTTTATTATTAGATTCATTGCTGTCATTTAGTTGGGCTGCGATCAAAAAAACATTATGTTTTTTTACTAAAAAGTTCACAGTTTTGAACCGTATGTCCTGGAATTCTCGAGGACCCGCCCGCGGCTGGAATCCGTTTGTCACCGGCCCTTTGACGAAAACGTATTTAGGACAAACCCTTTCCAAGGAACGAGGACCTATCTTCATCTTGTTTCGTGTTTACCCTTGCGGGCTCCGCAAATATACTCCAAGAGTCTGTTCAAAGCATTTTATTGTGAAGGCTTTTTTATCTTAATGTTTTGTAGGACTGTAAGCTCTGTTTTGGGAAATTTACTTTGTTGATATTCGTTTTTCAAGGCTCAAGTAATAGTTTAGCTGATGAAAAGGATACTTCAGTTGTTTCTAAAACATTTTTTATCGATTATATAAATTAAGCTGAGTTTGTAAGGTAAATGTGGTAATAATATATATATTTTAAGTTGTAAGTAGGATGATGCGTTCTCAATAACTTTGCTAAAAACAGGCTCTTTTTGATTTGATAGTTCTGTGTACTTAGTTTATTTAAAATTTATAGAAGTTTGAAGATCAATGGTACTGAAGTAGGATCATTGTGATAATAATTAAAATTATTAGTTGATTTAGTAGAACCAATACAATTCTAGAAGAACTTTTAATACAATTACAAAATTTGAAACAGTACTAGTCACAGAGAATTTGAAGACTAACAGAGTCGGATGGTACAGGCAACGTGCCTATTATGAGAAAAGATGAAAGTCATGTAAATAGAAAAATTTTAACTATGAAGATGGACTGATGTAGGAGTAACCGAAGACCGAAAAAGGTATGGAAGGATTGTGTGAAAGATGTGAATATTGAAATACCATCTGACAAGGAAGAGTGGAAAAAGAAAACATGTTGTGCTGGAATTACTAAGGTCGAATAAGGGTAAGAAGAAGTACCTACTGTTGTAACCAGTACAGTCTGTAAATTCTTCGGATAGACACCGCTCTGATTCAAATATGTGAAGTGGTGTAACGAATTACTGCACTAAATACAAAGAGTACAATGGTAACCAATACACGAGTGCGCAATATCTTTATTTTTAACTAATTTCTAAAAGGAGGACGTTATCAATTCGGTTGATTTTTAAATTGTTTGTTAGAACTTCGCCATTTATAAATCGATTTGATTTGTTTTGTCTCTAAATGAGCTATATTTAAAGAGTTCTTAATTTAATGTCATTAGGATTTAACCTTAGATTTCCAGGGTAGATCAGGAAATTCCTTAAAAACGAATAGAAAATATATCATAGTCATTAAGATATTGAAAGTTTTTAGGACAACTCTAGACTAGAGTTCCTCATATGATTAAGGACGTTCTCGAGCATTTTACTAATAGATTGTTTGTAATTGGTTCTACTTTATGCTAAGAAAATTTGTGATGTTTTTTTAAACTAACTACTCTGTTAGCCTGACTGGCCTTGACAGCTTCACCGGACTACTAAGGTGAGCATACACTTAGTCGCTTGGCAACAATCACAAGGGTGCTTCATAGTCTGGTGAAGCTGTTAAGGCATTGCTAGGCCAATAGCGTAGTCAGTTCGAGAGAAAAAAGAGGGTGCCAAAAAAACTGAATCTCGTCTTGGGCTGTTTGCCTCTAATACAACACCGTGAATCTGTCTAATTTAAACTAAGCTTGCTATTTATATACGTAATAATTCATGGTATTAATTGTGTTACAAATGCCAGATCACTTAATCGGGACGAATTTTCATATATAGACTCACACATTTATTACTATAGTTTCTTCTGGTATTTGTTTTCAGCCATTATGTAAAATATTATTTTTAATAGCAAGGAATATGTACACTGAAACAGTAGTAGAATCTGAAAACAGTGTAAGCAAAGAAACCGTCCCAATCAGCAGTTGCTACATGCTACTACTTGGCCAAAGGACTGCTGACCTTTCGAAGACTGTTTAAAATATAAAAACACTGCATTAATTTGATACTATAAAAAAACTTAATTGAAAAAGGTATTGTCAAATATGTGTACAGGTACTTGGAAAGTAAGTTAGTGGAAGTTAAACAACTCTCTAAGTGCAAGAAGCATGTACGGCTGCAACAGTCAGAAGTTGTGTAACAGGGATACAAAGAGTCGGGAACAAGTTACATGAAGTGTTAGACGCAGTCGGGAACCAGGTAACTATTCTTGCAGGATTATTTGTACTGTGTTTGATTTAAACACTGCTTCGAGGAGACGCGAGATGTCTATGTGAAAAGTTTTGTTCTGCAAAGTAAATTGAGTACAACGATATCTTTGCAAATATATATAGTTGAAGTTGAAATAATTTAAAAATGATTTACATTTCTTAATGAAAGCATGATTTTACCTTTTTTTTTATCAAAAGTGGCAAACGAACTGGTGGGTCACGTGATGTTAAGTGATCACCACCGTCCATAGACACTAGCGACATCAGGGACGTCGCAAGTGCGTTGCCAGCCTGTATATGGGAGAATGGGGAGGGGAAGGAAAGGGAAAGCAGGATAGAGGAAGGGACGTGGGCCTCCGGCTCTCTCACTGACCGAACGAAACACAACAATGCAAGCACTGTTATTTCACGTCGGTTATCTGTGAGAGGGGTGGTACTACCCCGGAGGAGCCAACCCATTCATGCTGAAACCAAAAATAGCTTCAGCCGGGCTCTACCACCTACAGAAAATACCTAAAAATAGAGAAAGATTATTTATCAATTTATTTATAAAAATAATAGTAAAAAATATTAATAGCGTTCCGGTTTTCACGTAAGAACTGGACGATACGTCTGTTCATAACAGCTATTGAGGACGTAATGGACAATCGTTGTCGTATCGCTATATGTCAAATTTCAATTCTACCCGCAAATTATTTCTCAACTTGTATTAAAATTTAATATTATTTTACTGAAGCTAGTTTAATCTATATAGTATTTATTTCATGTATATTAATAACAGTATATTGTGAGTATAAAAGAAAATGTTAGGTTTGCTTGACTGTTTGTTACCTTTCACGCTTCAATTACTCAACCGAAAGTCTTGAAACTTTATATAAAGAAAAGTATATCGATTTTAGAATAAAAATTGTGCCCGGAGATTAGGTCAAAATTACATTAACAAGAGCGAAAGAAAAAACTGCAAACAAAACCAAGTACTCTATATTGCATATATATTATTGGTTGTATTTGTTCAATCATGTGTCAACGATTCTATGGAGATTTTAATGAAATTTGGCATTTAAACCGATTATGGCGTGAGAAATGTTTTATAAACTAGCTTACAAAAGGCGGGCAGTTATCGGATCGTATAAAATAAGTATGAAATGAACTCGGTAGAATGTTCATAGTGGTCACGTTCAACATTTATTCGACAACCTTTTTTGATACTCGATTTTCGATAAAATTATTAATGAACTAAATCCCTGAATACGTCTGGAATTGAAACTAGGTTGTAAAGCTTCTGCACACTTGGAAGGCAACAAGTTTAGATGAACTTCTAGATTAGTCGGAACTGAACTACGTTAGTTAACAAGTGAACTCGGCTTAGATGTTGTTCAGCTTAGCTCAGCTAGTATTCCGGAATTGAGACTTAGGGTTTATTTATCGGTGAAATTATTACATAATTCGTAATAAATAAGAAGAGGTATACATTAAATATCCATGTATACCTGTATTTTATACATAACTAGCTGTGCCCGCGACTCTGTCCGCGAATGAACAAAAACAGTGACTATTACAATTTTTTTTTTTTTATTATATCAAAGGAGGCAAACGAACTGGTGGGTCACGTGATATTAAGTGTTCACCACCGTCCATAGACACTAGCGACATCAGGGACGTCGAAAGTGTGTTGCCAGCCTGTATATGGGAGAAGGGGGAGGGGAAGGAAAGGGAAAGAAGGAAAGAGGAAGGGACGTGGGCCTCCGGCTCTCTCACTGACCGAACGAAATACAAAAATGCAAGCACTGTTATTTCACGTCGGTTATCTGTGAGAGGGGTGGTACTACCCCGGAGGAGCCGACCCATTCATGCTGAAACCAAAAATAGCTTCAGCGGGGCTCTACCACCTACAAAACAATTATCTGAATGTATTTAGTATTAATTTTTTTCTTGTACTTAAGTCGCGCCGTCATTAAAATGACTATAATTTTTGATAGAGTGAACCGATTTTAATGAAACAAAGGTTAAATGTTATTCGAAAATATACTTTATGATTTTCTTGTTGGTGTTTTGCCATAAACTTAATGCGTGCACAGACAAACATTTCTAAAAATGCATTATTTACTCTTAGCGACTTACAGAGATTTAAAAAAATCGAAGTCCTAGTCCGGTTAAGCTGTAAAGGCCTATTAAGGCCAATAACGTAGTCAGTTCGAGAAAAAAAAAATCGAAAAGTACAGATGCGTTAAATTTACATTCTTATGGTATATAGATAATATACTCGTATAATAAATAGGTTTGAAGCCTGATTTGAAGACCGTAAATTCTTTTCTTTGGCATCCTGTAAATATGTTGTAGGTTGTAGAGTCACACTGAAGCTATTACTGTCTTCAGCAGCCGGCCCGGCTTGCCTGGGTAGGAACATCCTCTCACAGAAAACCGACGTAAATCACCAGTGCATGCATTGTTGCGGAAGACCCACTCCCCTCTCTCTCCCCTTCTCCACCCTCCAAACACAGGCTGGCAACGCACTTGCGACTCCTCTATTGTTGCTAGTACCTATGGTAGATGGCGTTCACTTAAAATCAGGTGACCAACCAGTTCGTTTGCCTCCTGTGATTAAAAAAAAATTAGTGTAACGGTCTTTCGGTTCGTCATTTCTCATACTAATTTGGGTACCTTAAACGAGGTGTACACTGGTTACAATTACTCATGGAATTTTTTTTATTCAGGTCTAGTTCTGTACTGTACCGTATTCTGAAGTAATATATGTCATTTAGTTGAATCATAAGAATCTCAAGCTGTCCTCGTTCTGAATGAACTTAAGCGATTACCCCAAGTTAATATAAATAATACTTCATCTCCCAACGTGTGTTTACACATGACTAATTAGTACAATGAGACACGATATTGAGATGAACAGAAAGGTACTTTATGCACGTTAGAATTCTTCTATATTACAAAGTACTAAAAAGTACACATAAAAAGTGTTTTGGTTTATATGAGTTATTATCTGAAACTGCTGAATCAATTTTAAAGGAAACTTTTATTCGTAGATAGAGTATTATTCAAATTATTGAGCTTTCCCATTGGGGCTAAAAATTAACAAAATTAATTTAAAACCGGTAATATTGAATGAATGAATTCTTTTCAAATGTGTGCACATTTGAAAAACTATAATTTAGGCTGGGTATTGGAAGTGTAGTTCCCATGAGTCAATAAACCTACTTCGACGAAAACAAATGTACCGTGGCCTATCTACTTGACAATAAATTCAATTTTGTATTGTGTCTACATTTGTATAATTTTGAGGTTATGTTATTAAGTGGTTTTTAATGGCATACCACAATTGGATTATTGCTGTCATGTGTTAATACGCGAATAATTAACCTATAAACATCTAATTTAATTTTATAGTATAATAGCGGGTTCAGTAGACAGGTGTCAGACCTCAACGAGTCCATCTCAAGGATTGGGATTGTATATTGAAACCCACAAGTTAGGATTAGTTATATTTAAATAGAATCAATCAATCCCAAGATTTATTTATTATAATCACTGCCTTACTGTATCGACCTATACATTGTTATAGGTGCGTCTTAATTAATGTTAACAAACTCATTAGAGGAGCGAAAGTGGGACTTGTTAATTTAAGTTCACACGCGTTCACATTAGTTGTTTAATTGGCATGCCAATATTTTGACGTTAATTAATCGCGCTTAATTTTAACAACCCTGAGTTTGAGATGATCCTTCGTTATTAATAAAATGGAATGCCATAATTTATACATACAATAAACTGTAAATCTAGCGTGTGTGTACTTTTCAGATTATTTGAAAAAAATTGTTGCATGTGTCTAGTACATTTCGATCATTTTTAGAAATAGATGATTGTCTGTTTGCTTGTTTGGCCACGTGTCACTACTAAAGTACTGCGTTCATAATAAAATATTTTCAAGAAAATTATAAAGCATATCTTCATTAGTAGTCCTTGTTTCATTAGTCGGTTCGGTGTATTAAAATTATATGTCGTCATTAATATTGTAATATTAATAACGACACGACTTAAGTACGACAGAAAAGTATATAAATAAATAGTCTTAAACATTTTTTTTATTCAGTTTCTTCTATGTTGCAAACTCTTGGTCCGCACCTTTTTTTGCTTACGTATATTGTCTTGTATACGTAAAATATTGTATCCGTGAGCAAATTTGTTTTTTTTTTTTAATTCGTTTATTTAATTATTAACTATTTGGTTTATTGACGTTATTCTTTTTATAACGGTTGCATTTTTATTCTTTATGGTCATTTTTAGGTTGTAACCCACAATTTCTCGTGCCGGAGCGTTCACGGCCCTATGGATGAACCTACTGTCTTAAAATATTTACATGCCTTTATTAACCGTTTCACTTTTTACATATAGGTTTAAATGGAGATATAAATGTATAGATCTATACATTAATATGTCATCTGTAATTTCTCTTTGAGAAATTTTAATTTATAATCCACAACTTTCCAAGTAGAAGGTGCATATGAGTTGTTATATTTCAGAATGAGCTAAACCCAATTGTAAAATATATGTTATAGTTCATGTATGTTTTTTTTTAGATTTTATACTCTAACTTATAGTTATGTTTTATGACATGGTAGTAAGCGTAACCTAGCGTATTGCGCTTACGCGGCTTGTGTTAGACTAACGGCGCGTAGTCTAGGAGCCTGTGTGCATGTAATGTTGATATTCTGCAGCTTATGAGAGGTTTGATTGATTAATAAACTTTATAAGAATGTATATAAATATTGCTACGTGTGTCAATAGATGTAAAAACTAGACTAATATTAATAATTTATATTTAAAAATTATGAACTGTAAAGTTACATTTTAATTAATTTAAAAATGCAAAAGAAAACACAGTTATTCCATCGTTTTCAGTTTTCACTAACTTTTTTATGATCTTCATACTTTACATGTACAAAATTTAAATATCTAGAAAAATAACGTAAAATATTAGAAACGGCTAAAATTGGATTTAGTTTAGTTTGAAATGTTACGACTCTTATATAGAGAGGCATAGTAAAATAGTTGTTTCTTCACCCCCACGGAGGTCATCGTAAATCACTGCCTGTTAGTTTCCAACTTATTCGTGTCTCCCCTGTGACGTCATGGAGGCATCCCTCAAAAGTTATGACGTCACGCGCTATTAGCACAATCAAGCGTTCGCCCCAGCACAAATCACAGTTTTATATTTCTTAGAAAATTATCGTTGTTGGGTCGATATAATTTATATGTTATATAGTTAAAATATGGGTTATAATGTACGACTGCGATTATTTATATTTTTAGGCATAAATACAATGCTTATGTAGCATTTTTTATGAATTTTTGGGGTTTTTTTAAGAATGGTATTGTGGTACCTCTATATACTTTATCTATATTATAAATAGACGAAGATAAAAGAGTTCTTTGTGTATTCATTCTAAGGATAACGATCTTTTTTCAAATGTAACCTTCCTTAATTTTCCAAATACTGAGTTTAAAATAATGAAATATATACTTGTCATCGTATACCAGTGGTTCCGCTCATCGAGCCATTCCCCCGCGACAGCATTGGCCACTCAGCCAGGATATTAAACTGAAATCAATCGAGGGTCGGTATCTAACTGTAGGGTAACTAAAAGCATAGTCAAGGAGTTAGTGTTAACTTTATTTTCAAGTTGATTATCGTATAAGTCATCCGTGATATGTAAAAGTGTTCATTTACTTTTTTTGCAATTGCATTATTAGTAAATATTCAGTATTAGATGGTAACATGTACATCATCAAAAAAGTCTAAGCAACATGTGCTAATTTAAATTTTACGATGGTTCTTTACATTATAACGTTGTATTTTATTTTTAAAATAATATCTTTAGGGTTCTATGATGTAAAAATAACAGCTGTTGTCTTTATAAGTTCTTTTAATAGCAGAAATGAACACAATATTAGAGTATACTGTAGAAACTAAGATAAATAAGAAACTAAACTTTTTTTTACAAAATGAAATTTCTAAAGAAAATGTATTTATTGTGAAAAAATAGAACAATTTAATACAAAGTATGGCCTCCTCTGCTATTCAGAACTTGTCGGCAACGATTATTCATTGAATTAATGAGTCTGTTTATGTCATCTTGCGGTATTCGCTCCCAATGGAATTGTAGCAAATCCTTCAGGTGTTGGGTTGTTGTCGCTCCGTCCAAGTCCTTCAAAACACGTCTCTGGAGCATGTCCCATGCGTGCTCGATGGGGTTGGGATCTGGCGATTGTGCAGGCCAGGGCAATATCCGGATGTTCTCCGTTGCAAAGTATTCACTGGTTCGCCGAGCTGTATGTGAACGCGCATTGTCATGCATTAACCTAAAATCGGAGCCAAAGGTTTATGCAAATAGGTAGACATAAGGTCTGAGAATGTCCTCAATGTAATTTTCAGCATTCATGTTTCCATCTACAAAAACGAGCTCAGTTCGCTTGTTCTTCATAATACCCACCCATAACATAACTGTTGAGCCGCTGTATGGATGATCTTCCTGAACGCACCTCTGAGCCTTTCAGTATTTCTTGGCCGACGATACACTCGCACTCTTCTAAATCCGAATCGCGACTCATCGGAAAACATAATTTTATCCCATTCAGCTGTTCAGCGGGTTCTCCTGTATTATTGTAGCGCTGCCAAAGATGACAAATAACACTTCTATGAATGCCAAAATGTCGAGATACCTGAGATTGATTACTTCCCGCTTGCAACATCCCTACAGCTCTTTGCATTTCATCTGCCATCAAATGACGTCGCTTCATGACGTAAAGAATATCTAACAATTCAATTTTGTCGCTAACTTTATTTAAATGGTTGGTAAAATTATAAAATCAAGACTAAACGTAGCAATTAAAACGCACTTAAATTCAAACAAATTCGCAGTTATTTGAATTTTATGAAAAAACAAAACATAATCAAATATTTTTTTTACAACCAGCCAGTATGTCATCAATAACAAAAAAGTTTACTTACCTACACACTTTGTTTGAGTAAATACTTAGAAATGAATTAATATAAATGGTAAAACTTGTAATATCACGCATGTTGCTTAGACTTTTTTGATATGTGTATGTATGTGTGTCGGTACAGAATTATTTTATAGAGTTATTTGATAGCAACAGTAATTATAAACTGTTCTTGTTTGTTTTTATATTGGGTGAGTTGATGTTTCAAATTGTACTACGGCTTGTAACAATTACACTATATTTCACACAAACACTGATCAAACACACATAGGTAGTTGCACATATGGTGGAAAGGTTTTATTCTTATATATATGATTAGCTTATCTAGTTTAACTTTATTAGATTCGCGTTGTTGCACCCAGGGTAACAGCCCAAGCCGAGGTTTGACTTCTGTGACTCCCTTGAACTTGTCGCCAAGCGGTTGAGTGTCATAAGCGTACGCTCTATTAGTCCGGTCAAGTTTTGAAGGCCTATTAGGCCAATAGCATTTGTCAGTTCGAACAAAAGCAATAATAAAATAATAGTAATATTAGATGTAAGATAACATTATACACAACCGAACTTAACTACTTGGGTCATATCCCCGACGTGATGATGTAATTTAAAAATCTGCCGACTCTTAATCAGCACACTTCGCTGCAACTCCCCGCTTTGTATAAGCGAGTGCATCTAATGACCAACAGTCACTGTCGGGTGATGGCGGCCTGTCATCGGTTCCGGGGTTGATATTGAAACAGTGGCCACGCGCCGGGTAATGGTCCATGAATACTACTCCGGGGTAAAGAATTTTTGGGATAAATGTACATATTTCTCCGTGTTTGTCTTTATTCTGTATGCGTTTGTGCCTGTAAATGATTTTGATAATTCGTGACAGCTACGTGTCTTATTTCCCATGTGTTTTTATTTGTAAACTAGCTTCTCCCCGAGACTTCACTCGCGTGGAATAGTTACTTTGGGCTAAAGCTAACACGCAGCAGATGCTTTCAAAAGGAAAAAAGCAATTTGAAACATTCTTCATTGATGCTCCGCTCCTATTAGTCTTAGCGTGATGATGTATAACCTAGCCTTCCACGATAAATGAGCTATTAACATTGAAAGAATTTTTCAAATCGGTATCATTAGTTCTTGATATTAACGTGTTCAAGCAAAAAAAGTCTTCAGCTATGTGATATTGGTATAAATTTGTTACTACCATTACTCCCTAAAGTTTTTTGACAGATTTTAAGTTGCTTGTGTTATATCGTAAAAAATATTAATTAAACCCCGTGGAAAGCCTAATAATGGTAACCTAGATATGTGGTCCGGTGACGCTGTTAAGACCTTGCTAGGCCAATAGCATAGTCAGTTCCAGAAAAAAAAAATGTAAACTTAGATAATTCTGCAAAAATGTGTCTACTGGTAATTGCTTATATCATGGCTTAATCACTTTGAAGATTAGCCTGAAAGAACAATGAATACTTCGGTTTTATCTATATTTATACTAGCTTTTGGCCACAGCTTCATACTTCTTAATATAGATTCAAATTATAACTTGTGAATCGAACTGTTTTTTGAATAAAAATCGCCATATATTCTTTATTATACTCCTAATAACTCTCTCTCTCTTCCTGGCTGTTAGTCCCACATGGTGGTGGGGTCAGCCTTCCTTACTTTTCTTCTCCACTTCGCTCTATTACTCGCACTATTATACTCCTAATAACATGGATGCAAAATTAAATAAACTTCTGTTTAGCAGTTAAACCTTGAAAGAGTAACAAATATCCAAATCACATATATACTTTCTTGTTTAAACTATTAACAGAATCGTACGCAGAACTATAGAAAAAGGTGGGACGAGACTACTAAGTATTTACGAACGTACCAACAAATCGTCGCGTTGGTGCCCCGGCGAATAAATCTTACCCAACTTTAATATAAACGTTTTGAGGTTCACCATAAATCTCGAAAGAAAAACTTATGGGTAGAAATATAGGGTCCTGGTGGCGATAAATAATCTATTATTCTTAGAGAAATAGAGGAAGATTATATTAAAGAGTTACTTTAATAATTAACGGTTTTGTTCATCCTTATTAAAATCTATACATATAATAAAAATGTAAATGTAAATTTACCTTGTACATTTATGTAAAAAAAAATTTTGGAGGTATTTTTGGAATAACGAATGAAATACATTTAAATGATTTTTAGAAATGTCCGTCTGTTTGATTACGCGTCATTGCTAAAGTACTGTGTTTATGATAATACGTCACACATCTAGCCTTGGTAACATCAAAATCACGTAGTCCGGTGAAGCTGTTAAGACCTTGCTAGGTTAATAGCGTATTTAGTTCGGAAAAAAAAACATCAAGATTGCTTCACTATATCAAATGTTATTGTAATTTTAATGATGACGCGACTAAGTACGAGAGAAAAGTAAACAAGTAAATGGACTTAATTCATTCATTTATTTCAGGTTCCTCGCAGAAGTCGCGAGCACAGCTAGTACATAAATAGAAATAAAATAAAAAGACTTGGTGGTCTAGAGCCTTGGTAATGGAATATCAATCTGATGTCAGATTCGAATTCCGGCATGTATCAACGAATTTTTCAGAATTCGCGTACATTTACTATTTTAAATTGGTAACAATATCGGCTGAAAGTGAAAGAAAATCTCGTGAGGAAGGCTGAACATGAGAAATGTTCTTGTAGTATTAATGTACGTGGGGAACAATCGAATTATGGATTTATTTTCCACAGTAATTATTATCTACAAATTTGAATATAGTTATTATACAATACACTACTGATGAAATCTCTCCACTGCATTGTAAGTATAGAGAGGAGTGTAAACATTGAAGCATCATAACTAGATGCCGCAGTCCGGAGCGCAGTCGTGATGCGGCATTAAATTGCAGCCACGTTCATAGCTCTTTTACATAGATATAAGAATTCTTGTCTAGATGTGGCAGTAACACGTTTTTAATTCTCACTTATTTATTGTTGCATATGTGAATTTCGTGTTACTGAAAGATTGAATCTTCAAATTTTATATCGTAACATTAGACACATTTACTCATTTTTCTGCTTCCTTTTTTTTATTGTACCATTTTATCAAATGTCTTATATTGACTTTAATGTTCCAGAAAGAGGCCGACCTTGATAGAATTTTCCAGAAAAAAAATTGTGATATCGCAGAATGTATGTCAGTGTTCACAATGCACAATAGAAATCAATTTATGATAGTTTATGACAACATTAAAATCTGAATTTATTTGTTATATGTTTATTCGGGAACAAGAGACTTGCAAACTTAAAAATGTGGAAAATACATATTAATTTTAGATTTTAAAATATTGGATTCTAAAAAAACATTTTATACCTAGTCACAGTATTGGTTTTTTGGACAAAATGTCCTTGTTTGTATCCCTGACATTGTATATGCAAAATTCATGATAATTGATTGAGTAGCTAAGACGTGAATGCAAAACAAACTCATTCTCGCACTTTTTATAATGTATATTTTTTATATTGTTTCAATATTCATCTAATTTTTCTTTTAAATCTTTTAAGTTTGATTTTGATATTTAACTTTACTTATGTATTATCTCATGCCAATGGATTTGTCTGTGCTAATGTAGATTTTGAGAATGAGTTTATTATAACACATAAAAAATGATATAAATCTTTACTTTATTTAATATTAACCTTAATGAATGGTGACCATCTATTTAACAGTAGTTGTAAATTACATAAACATTTGAAATATTACATGTTCTGCACACCTATAATTAATTGGTTTACGCACTAGAATATTACATTATTTTTCTTAAAAGCAATATGTAATGTGTTATCTTCTAGTGTATTCATTAACAATAAAATACCAATTAAGCCTAAGTTGACGACTGAGTTCCCTATAATAGTTTGAATCATATACCTTGAGCGTACATATTAGAATAACGTTATCATGCCACATCTATTAAATAATTGCATACGTGTTTACCTACCCCAATTCAACCCCTTCCTACCTGACCTAGATTTTTTTATTTCAGAGAGAGAGAGAGGAGAAAAAAAAATGAAATTGCTCGTAGTGGGCTGTATTTTTTTTCACTCGGAAACACTTTGTTTTTCATATAACTGCGCTCGTTTTATGTCGAGCGGCGACATTGTTGGAATGAGGGAAATTATGCATGTAAACGGTGGGACATTTTCTATAGCTTATTACATTTTTTGTAATCTGACGAAGTTATTACCGTATTCAAGGTTAACGCAATTTTTGACATGACGAATATTAAAAATTATTATCAGATGTTAGTTGTTTACCAAACATCGTTGTTTAGGAATTCGTAGCGATTTTTATAAAGTCCATTTTTACATTGGCAATGTTATTTGTAAATATTCATAATTAATATGATAGATAATGTAGCTGCAGTAGAACGTAGGGCGGTATATGTAATTCTAATAATTGTGAAGATTCTAGATTCTTGAAGATTCTAGATTTCTAGAAGAAGATTCTGAAGATTCTAAAGACTGTGTAGTATAATTTAAAGAAAGGAATTATAACATTAATGGCTGTCTGTTGGAAATTGGGTATTTATCAGCTGATCTGAGTTTAGCCTACAAACAAAAGCGCGCCTTATGGATACTATACTCATTGCCACGTAAAATAACAATTTGTGATGTTTTCTTTTTGGAACATCAAATTAAAATGTATGATGTAATTAACAGAATAAAAAACAGGGTTTGTCGTAAAGTCACACGCATGTGACACGACTGCTGTTGCAAGCGTCTCTACGCTGCGGTGCAGTGGCTGCTTAACATCAGGCGGTCTTCACGCTTGTCTGCTACAATAGTTCTATAAAAAAATCAATTAAACGTGATTGAACTAATTTTTACATTAAATCCGAAAGTATTGGTCGTAGATGGAAATGTAGAACCAGTAAACAGCGGCTTCGATGGATAAAAAGTTTAACTAGTGTGATGAAAGGAGAGAGCCAAGAATCGAAAATTTTGTTAGTTTAGATTAGGTAAATTCACGATGTTGCTTTTAAAGCGATAACCCAAGCCTATGTTTGGCTACCTTGGCAGCCTTGTACTTTGCCAATTTGTTAAGCGCTCGTCTTAGTTAGTTCAGTGAAGCTGTGAAGACCCATCAGGTCAATAGCGTTATCCAGTTAGAAAAAAAAGGACGGAAAGGAATTATGCTTTGTCTTCTCTCCCTAACGTACGTAGGGACATGCTATAATGACATATGAAGCTATATAACAAGTCATAGAGATAATTCAATTTAACGCAATATCCAGTAATTGTTCCACAGTGAAAACAATAAAGCTTGGTTTATATAGCGCGGCTGGCGATTCCATTACCGGATTATGGTCCAGCCTTCGTACATAATTGTGTCGTCAGTCGTAAAGAGATATTACTGCTTGTATACCTATCGATACGTACCGAGTATATTTGAAAGTTTCAGGGACGGACTTTGTGTATTTTTGGGGGCCAAAATTACGTATACGTTTAAAAGTGATCTGACACTCTTATGATGCATTTAATCCAGAAAATAGTCACTTAACCTGAGAAATCATTAGTATATTTTTTGTCTTTTATCATAACATAGATATTACAAAAAATTTAAAAAAAAATCAGGATAATTCGTGTTTTTTATAAGCAATAATTTGTAAGATGACGATATTTTCCAAAAGGATAGCACGCTAAGACTTTGAGGCTCTCCATTACAGTTGCTGGAATAAGTGATTGGTGTCAGATTTTTATCTTAAGGGTGGTTTTTACTTGATGTTATGTAATTAATACTAGAGATAGTGACGACCGTCTAGAAATCAGACAGTAATTATTTTTATATTAGCTTAGAATTCCACAGATAGGTGCATTTATGTGTATGACATGTATGGAAATGGCTTACTCTGAAGTAAGATCTGCAGAGGCGCGTTATTGTATTGAGATTATTTAACATATCTGGAGTACTTATTTTTGAGTCGATTACTCAAAACCTCAAACTAGTAAACTCCTAGTCAGTCTTAACGTAAGATATACTATTTTTATATAAGATTTTGTAATGATATTACTGGATTGAATATTCATATGTCATATGCGATGGTGAGTGTAAGTAATTGGGAATTATTATTATTTATCTTGCATAAAGTAACCAAGTTTTACTAATCATACTACTATTTTCAACATTAATTTAAGTTTATTATTGAAACCAAATGAAGAATCATAACGTAACGCAAAAGTGGCGATGTACTATGAAATTTTCTAACGTGTTTTTTTTAATAGTACCACGATAGTGGCAAACAAACATGAGTCCCGCCTGGTGGTAAGCGTTCATCTCAGTCTGTAGACTCTTGCAATGCTACAAGTATCACATACCCGTTGCCGAACCCCTAAAATTTGTTTACTTCCCTCTTAAAGATTGTAATTGAGTCTAGTTAGTACAATGTCGTAACTTTGTCATGCCAAAATAAAAATTATCGAATAAGAAAAATGTTACTAATGTTACAGTAGTATTTTTGGTTATGTGGGTCCTCTCAAATAAACTTGAGTACGCACCTGTACATCAGGATATCCGTAGGGAGTTCGGTGTAGTGTGCACGATGCATCGAAAATTGCACTGAGATATGAAATAGCTCCGACTGGCCGGCCAATATAGCTGAGACATATCCGTGAGGGAATCTGGCTTCGGCCAATTTTGAATATTGGTTTCATCGAATCAAATGTATTACCAAAATTTGATGGCTGTATTTCACCTGTCCGGTTATCTTTGATTTTGTGGTTCCTCGTAATCCCGTTATTAATTAATGGCTACCCTTATTTGTACTGTTATTTGCATAGGCTATAGTAATAACGCTCCATTTGTATAGTACATAAACCTAAAAGATGTATGTTTGTTTATGTAATATACTAGCTGTACCCACGACTTTGCCCGCAAGTGCAGTTTATAGATTGATTAAACATATTATGGACTACTTTTCAATACAAAGTAGAATATTCCATTTAAACAGGCCGTTATAACACGCGTCGCTAATCAAACGCGAGCCGCGCAAGCGCTTATACGGTCGGTCACAATTACTAACTCATATCGAGAAATCATAAATTTATCTCCCGTTAAAAAGTATCGCTCAATACGCTTAAAGAAATTTTCACTTTTAAAAACAAAACATGAACAAAACGTAGATGTATCAAAATGCGATTTACAATACCTACATGGTGTCCATAATTACCCTTTTAAAGGTGTTTTTTGTACTTAAATATTTTAATTCACTCATAATTTGTCATGCTATTATGTTGGGGACACACTTATCGGTTGAAGAAATATTTCCAAGGTACATCCGACGGGTAATGTCGCGTCCTTGAGATCCCAACGGAATACCCGAAATTCCCGGCGAGGGTCGTCCATACCTTTAAATATATCCAGTGACGTATTTCGGAAGATCCACTTTGAAAGCTACGAGTATATTCGAAGGATTTACACTATATCGAATTTACAATAAACTACTATTATAGCGCAGCAAAATCTAATAGAATGTTGTATGAAAACGTTAGCAATCTATACATGTAAATAAAATTGGTGTGTATATTGTTTGTGCAGGTTAATTACTTCAGCAGTTAAACCGATTCTGATGAGACTTTTACTAAGAGATAGAGGAGTTTTCAAAGTATAATGTAGATTACATACCATTACGCTTTCCTACAGGGATCGAGCAAGAATGTTAAAATTAAATTGATGTTAGTCAAAAATCGGTAAAAAACGTCAAAGTTTTTTGACCGAGCTTTTTGTTTAACAGCTTGGTTTTTCCTGGTAAGTGGTGTGTCCTGGAATTGTAGTGCCACAGTGAATGGAGCTTGTGAAGGATTACATCGTGATGAAATCGTAGCATTTTATCTAAGCTTGCTATCTACTACTCTAAAATCTGTGGCTAAGAGCCTGCGTGTTTCGGCAAATGCACATGAGAACCAGTCCCCTATAGGCTTAACAGGCTATAGATTGTACTCAAATTTAAAAACTAATAAAGTATTAAATAATGATCATAGTACACAAACAACTTAACGCTTATTTGTGGTCATAAATTCTATAAATTTTCAATCACACAATATTGAAACTTATAATTCAAGAGTAATTTTGTTTATTTAATACATTCATTTTTTTCAAACATTAAATATAATATCCAAAATGATATCTACAATCTACTACCGTTTTATTATCAATTCGTAAATCGTTAACAATATAATCAAGCTTAAAGTGTCTAAGTTAATTTAGGCTCTACTCCTAATTCCATTCAACGGTTTTTTTACGTACAAAAATAGAATTTTAAATTAAAATCTCGTTTTTCGTCCATTAATTAAACAAGGAAAGGGTACTTCCTAAATAATATAAAGATCATTAGGGTTGAGTGCAACCGAAGAGTCATTATCTCCTAAAGGTCGCGTGGTCCCACTGTAAGCGACTTATATTATTTCAAATGTAATTAGTATATTAAATGCAAGTATATTAAATAATTTAAAATTGTGTACATGTTTTTCTAAATGCAGTGTTAGATATCCTAATTCTAATTAATATTATAAATGCGAATGTGTTTGTTTGGTTGTTTGTTATACAGAACTTTAACTACAGAATTAATTAGTATTTGATTTTGTAAACATGTTTTTAGAGATATATAAAAGGATATGGGGTATAAGTTATCCAGAGAAATAAACTGCTTCCGAGATACCACTCGAATCTATATTAACGCGAACTAAGCCGCGGGAAAATGTTAGTAAAGGATAAGATTCGTGAGAATATGTGTTTGTAACTCTCTCACGCAAAAACTATTAAACGGAATTTGATGCTATCTGTATTCTGGATCATATATTGAAACAGTACATAAAGGCTTATAATTTATATGAATAGTGTTTAAATTATGCGAAATATATTGTGCTTTAACTGAGTATCTGACAAATCGGTAATCTGCTTTGGGGACATAAAATTACCTCAAAAACTATTACTGGTCTTTGTGAGCCTGAAATATGGAGGAACAGTATAAAACATGTTCTATTAAACATGGTGTTTCAGTTTTTTTTTTTTTGAAATATTCCAACATACATTTATATATTATCTGTTTAACATTAGGTACCTAGCTAAATATAGAATATTATTTTTGTATAAATAATGAGACTATACTAGCTATTCTTTTATAGTTTATCGCTTCTCGCTTATAAATTGTATTAGATCCGACATTTACGTCTGAATATAAATTAATATTCCCTTTACTTTTTTTTAGACGAAGCAATTAGAAACGGAGATCTCTTCAAAAGGTAAAAACGCTGATTAAAACGAAAGGAAGATATCGGTAGACGGAAATAATTATCGAGTCTGAAAGAACGTTCACAACTACGTATCAAAATAAAGAAACAAAAGTTGAAGAAAAGTTACAAATATTTGTCGTTACAATTCAAAATAAATGAAATCCAATTTAAGCCGTTCTTGATGTTTTACTTAATTTTTTTAAGATCTTCGAATTTTGTATATTTACAATATGAATACTATCTTCGATCAATTTTCTCTTCTAGTCACAAGATACAATGCTGAAATACGATCAGTCGTCAGTGCGAGGGGGCTAAAAATTAGGATTCTTCATGGATTAGAAAGGTAAGGATTCGTCAAAAGGTTGAAGACAAACGCCTACAGATTAGTTGAAGGTAGATCAAGTAGTGCACTAAATCTACTGGAGAGGGCTAATGATGATAATAATTGAATCTTGTTGTATAATTCGGAATGAAGTATATCATCTCGTATATAACCCATTTACCATTAATTTTTTTTTTTTCTCGAAATGACTACGCTATTCACCCATCAAGGTCTTAACAGCTTCACTGGACTACTATTTACCATTAAAATATTGGTACAAAACTTCACGTACTTTCGCATTTCATCCAATAAACTACTATTCATTTTATGCCGATGTTAACTCCGGTCTCAAAACACTTGCCTCTTTAAAATGCTAATAGGTTTACGAAATAGCATACTTAAGAAGTGTTGGGAGTACTTAAGCGATTTCGAATCATCGGATTTTCGACAAAGTTCGCTAAGTAGGAGCAACGCGGGGCAACTTTACACTTAAAATGCCTATGGTTCACTTCTGAAGTATAAATATTTTATGAAATTCAGAAGTTTCTTCTGAATAAGGAATGTCGGTGCTTTCTGGAGGGAAGGCGAAATTGATAGAGAACAAAAAGGTATGGGAATTTGATGGGAAAAGTTGGTTTGTATCTGTTATGTTGTGGGTACCTAGTATCTACTTATTACTTAAGCTATTTCGACTCTATCGGATCTTACAAATCAGATACTAACTTTAACCGGACTGGATTGCGAATACTTGCTATAGTATCTTGTTTTTATGTATCCCGTTCCAGGTTCAACATCTAGTAATCAGAGGGTTGGTAGAAATCTATACTGAACTGCGTGTATAGTGGTATAAATAAATATGTACATAATAGACGATATTATATAATTGGATAGCCAATCCCTCGGTGACGGTTTTTATTTTTGTAGTATTTTCCACAAGACAAAGTAATTTTTGCAGAGTTGCTTGTATAGTATTATAAGAAATAGATGACTTAAAAAACATTATATAGAGGAAATATCATTTTTTTTTTTTAAGTAAATTGTTACCATATCTTCTTACAGGTGCCATGAGGTTTGGTTGATCCCTTATGAATAAATTTAATAGCTGCGCTCCAGATAATGAGATGTGTTTCTACCCTGGATCACATTAATCAAGTACGGAGCATGCAGATGCATTAGGTAAGAACTTTATGGCTGTCAGTGTGACAAGAAAGGAAGAAATCTTTAAATAAGAAGAAGAAGAATAATTTAAAATTGACATATTACATCGCTTTTGATTATATATTTTATGTGAACGCCTTGAGATATTATATGGTGTCCCCAAATCACTTATAATATTTACACTACCCGCTTGAAGAGATATTTTTAAGAACCCGCATACACCGCACATTTAGCTTGGGACGCCGATGCTTCATACGAGGTGCTGAGTTGCAGGTCAGTCCATGCTTTTATTTGGAGTTCTTGTTATTTTATTTATTTATAGGCAAGGTCACCAACCGCTCACACACTTTCTGTTATTTTTACCGTATATTGTTATGGTGGGGCCTATTTACATAGTTCCACCAGCACCTACAAGGTTCGTTAAAAAGTCATTAAAAATTAATTGTATGATTTCTGCATGGCCAATTTCTTCTAATGCTGCGTTCTTATGTACCGTAGAATTACGATGCTGGAAACTTACTTTACTATTCGAAGGGTTACTGGTTTCTCTGATCACATTTTATGTTACCGTTTTCATGTCAACTTACTTGTACCCTGTCTCCTTGTGAACGTGTTATGTCGAGTATCACACCTGCGTGACGCTACCGACTACCTCGTCGAATGAATTATCGGTGCGCGCTGACGTGGTAAATTGCTTGTCCCGGCTCTGACGTCAAATCCTCTCGATGTTTAGATTAAATATGAATATTGAGTGTGAATATATTATGTTCGGTTGAGTTACTACGAAGTTTAATGTTGTTTATTATACTGCGTGTTTGCGATTTTAGTGCAATAATTTGAAATGTAAGGTTGGAGTCATATTTCTAGATTGAAAAGGTGAACGAATTTGTCGTTGAGGGTGAATGTCTATGTAGAAATTATCCATTTTCTATAATATTCGTTTACAATTTTTTCTTTGCCGTACCGTAAAACTGTGGAACCATCTCCTGGTGAGTATGTTCCCTGTTTCCTATAACATGGGATCCTTCAAGTGTAACATGAATAATGATTTACGCAGGCCAGCATGATAGCGGTGACTGGCAGTGGTTAAATCGCCATTATTTTTGGGTTGTACTGTGATTTCCATCAGGCATAGTGCAGTCATTTTACCGTGCTACACTAAAAAATATCAATTTTTTATTATTATTAACACTCATTTATTATTGCGAAAGCTATTCAAATCCTCCCGTTAATTTATTCTTCCACTATCTTTAAGTCTTATTCCTTTTAACTGACGTTATAATTTTTGCAACGTTGTATGGTCACTGTCTGGTACAATTTCATTATTTTGTCCGCATGGTGGTAGGGTTTTTTCTAAGTCCGCATTGCTATCACGCTCAAGTTGAAAATCTGCAGCCAAATACCCATAAGTGTGTTCCTACAACTGCACTTAAGAACCTCCCTCAGATAAAAGTACAAAAAAAGTTATAATTCATAAAATAGTCGATGAAACTATAGGACGTCCACAATATTATATATCTTTCATTTTTTCCGTAAGTAATAGAAGCGATTAAATATTTTACTTGGAATTTCATACTGTATATGGCATATATCTCAAAACCCTGGAAAATGGCGTTGTCACATACCTATTGAAAGAAAATTGAAAGGCATCAGAGTATAGGAAATATTAATACTGTTCGGACGTAGATACAAAGAATGTGGATTCAATCGAATAATGAATAAGAGCTTCATATTAATATTGTGATGTATCATATCAAAGTATATTCTTGCACTTCCCTGGCTAATAAACTATCATCATCAGTCTGTAAGAGACCCACTGCAGGGCTATGGGCTTCTTGTCGAAAGAAGGTATGAACATAATCACTACGCCAGTCCAAGACGTATTGGCAATTTTAAACATTCTCAAAACCAAAGTTCTATATTTTCCCACATACAGTAGTACTACAAGCATATTTCTCAGGTTCTGGTTTCCTCACGATATTTTCTTTTGCCGTCAGTCCGTCACCGTCTATCACGGCTACGCTCAGTGTCAATGATTACGCTCATTTATAAGCTTAGATTGTTATCATATTTGGTATCACATCCTTACGTGTAGCATTAGGTATTATGGTGATAAGAAGTATTATAATGAAAATTTAGTATGAATCCTATGTTACTAAAAATGAAAGGCAGTATTTGCGAAGTGTTTATAACCGAGCTATGTTCGAAAAATAAAATAGAATTACACGATCATCCGAACTCAGACACACTTCACTTGACTACAACCGCAATACAATCGATTATCCCTCTTTCCCGCTTCACTAATTCCGAAAACCACCTTCAGTCGAGAGCAACGCGAATATCAACCTTGATGCCTTTGCAAGAAGTCTTGATTTAGTTTGGCGGAGGTATGAGAAAATAAGGAAAAGTCTTTCCCGATATGTGCATGCGAGTGACGTTTGACGTCGCCCGCGATCTTCTTTTGTTCGTCGATAATGCATTGTGACGTCACAAAAGGAGGGAGTGGGTGAGGAAGGGGGAGATTCGGACCCCAATCGGATTTAGTTCTAGGAGGATTAATACCCTAATTGTCTTTATTGTTTTCTAAGCTTATTGCCTCTGTGTTTCTACTTTTCTGAAATATATTTCTTTCTTTCTGATAGAGTGTTTCTATGTTTTGTCTCCTTTGTGTTGATCCTAAAGTAAATATTCTTTTTTGCTTTTAATTTATCATATTAATCAACTGTCCAATATTGGTACACGATTTTATTTATAAAATTTTGGTAGATTTATACCGCCAGATAGATAAATTTTTACAGTACTGTCTAGGCTACATACCATTATGCTTTTTCTATCCTTCCTGTGCTATTTGGACTATTATACGAGGATTTCTATCCTTATGTGGTTGATATTCCTACGGAATACGAAGAAATTTTCTTCTTAATTTATTTCGAGAATTGTGGTCTATAAAATGGAATCTCAATTCTGTCTTGTTGACAACACATACTTTAGGAGTATTCAATAATTTAATAGATAAGCGCTATCTATGTCTGGCAGTATTTATTCTTTTCATCAGGTGAGGCCAATCGTCTGTGTTATAAAACATAGAAGAGGTAACCTAAAATTTGTATAAGAGTAGTAGGGGATCCGTAGCAATGTTAAAAATTACTACTACAAAATTAAAGACGGTATATAACTTATTACAATCGACGGTCATTCGACCAAGCAATCGTATTAGAAATCCCACACAAAAACCCAATTCCAATTTACCCGGGCAAACAGTTATTCCCGTTTATAATAACTATTCATTTATAAATTTCCCGTGAGATTAAAATTGTATTTTCCTCTGTTCGATAAAATATTCATGACGTTTTCATTCCATCTACATGGAGTATCATGATAATGAAGCGTCGAACAAAAAGTTCTAACAAAAACTAATTGATTCACGTCATCCGCTTCCCCTATATTTTCAACGGCCTAAGGTATAATTGACAGCGAATAGTTAATTCTAGAATATCACTAATTATGCCTGTGGTTTCTAACATATTTTTTATTATGTGTTGATATTATTTTTGGTTGTTAAAAATAGTTTTTTTGTGGCCAGATATATATTATGTACTCGTATACTTTTATATCGTCTGTCATGAAGATCGGTTGATGGGTACAGAAGCTGATGTAGTTATAGTAAAATGTGCAGCATTAAAATATGTATAGATAAATTGATGCACACAACTTTTTTATTCGTGATGATAAACGGTGGTCAAGTTCAGAAAAGCAGATGTGTATTAATTACACTTATTTGAATGGATCAACTAGTCTAGTTTACGCTTATGGCATTATGTTTTCGACAGGGTTCCTCTGTCGTGGGTGTGCAGAGACTTTTTGCATCTGACGTGATTTGTTACAGAAGGTGTTTTATTGAGTTCCAAAATTATTTGCTATTTTATATCTTTTGGTTTATCTAATTAGTTTTCCTCTTTTCCGGTCTGTATTGTGTCCTTTTTAGCTTCACTTTGTCATTTTCTTTATTTTATTTATATCCTCAATTACAGGTTTCCGTTTTGGTTACTTATTCTATTTATTTTTCCTTTTTTAACATTAGGTTTGGAACATGTTAATTTACTTTAAGAGTTTTTAATTTATTTCACAATTCTAATTTTTATTTGAATATTTACGTAACTATATGTTTATGTATATATATATATCCATATCCATGTGTCCAAGAATATCTGTATATGTATTTTGATTTCTCACAACAGTTACTTTGTGTTGTTAATTTTTGCCAGGTTTACTCTATGGGCACCGAGCATTTTGGCGTTTTGTAGACAATTGGTCTCAGTTTAGGTTAGCCTGCATCTTTGTCAATTGGTCGTTCTTTGTTTCTGTTTAGTAACTAGCTGATCCCTCCAACCTCAGTTGACATCAAAACGGCATTCGGGTTGAGAGATCCTTCCCTCTATTTCAGTTTTACTGTTTGTTACTCTTCTCTTTTCGCTCACGATTTGGGTCTACCTATTTTGACTTATCCTATTCTTCATGAATAGTATGGGTCAGCTTTTGGGTCCTCTACAATATCGCAGCTATACTGGCCAGATGTTCGGCTCTCCTTTGACGTACGAATGCAGTCCAATCCAAAGATTTGTCTTTTGGCCATCTTGCTCGGTAGTCCATTTCGTGTTTTGGGGCCAGTCCCGGGGTCCTTCAACAGTAAGCTACACTCTGACGCGCCAGCATATCCCACTTCTTGCGCACAGGGCAGTCTATGTGGAAAGCATTGTGGTTTGTGATATCTGCTTTGGCCATATGGCAATTCCAGCAAACCGCGGTGGTATGTTGCTTGTAGGCCTCACACGTCTCTCTTTTGTGATGGCCACTACAATGGCTGCACCTGTCTTCCGTCTCCTGGCAATATTTCTTCCCATGACCGTACCCCAGGCACCGCGAACACTGTATGAGGGGCGACTGGTCTTCAACCACCAGCCGTTGCAGGTCTATATAAACCTTCCCGGCTGTGGTCAGCCTCCCCCACACCTGCGGCGACACCTGGAGCACGATATGGTTTGAGTGCGGATTCCCGGTCTTCCTCCTATACCTGATCCTTGCTCTGAAGTCCTCCTTTGCAACGTCTTTAAGGAGCGATTTATTTTGCTTCTGCAAAAGGTCCATGGCATTATGTTAGAAAGTTTTACTTTAATTCTGTCCTCAATAGTTGAATGAACGCCGAAGCAATTATTTATACCTATATGATATTAATTGCATTAGTTGTTTGTTGTGTCACTGACAAAGTACTTTTGTTCATTTATTATAAAAATATACAACTTTAGTGCAAGCTAAAATTTGATGAAAATATGCTTTGCAGTCAGTAATAATATATTTCACTTTTATGCATAAAATATTTGATTTTATATAAAATACTTTTTTATTGTCGCACTTTCTTTTTAAATTTTTAGAGTAAATATGAAAGTATCATACTTTCTACATATATTACTGCTTACAATACGATATGAATTCTTATGTATAGCGGTTAAATATCAGGTCTTTTACATTCAAATATTTTGTCATTTGTAACTTCCCCATGCGATTTTTTGCAAATTAAGATATGCGTGTTATTTTAAAACATATTTTATAAGTATCTAAGTATAGTTTACTTTATTCGTATTCTCGATATATATTTGTATTTATTTACCTTAATATTTGATTAAGAGCTCAGCTAATATTAAGTTACGATGATTCCGAAGATGGTAAAATGTTGTATTATGTGAGTTATATTTAAAGAATTATACTTTGAGTTTAGCAGCAACTTCTTTGCTCCCAAGGGTATTCTTGTAAATTTATATAAATTGTAATGGAATTCTTCCCGACAAACATATAACGTAAAAATATACATAATGTGTCTTTAGTAGTTCCTGTGATTAGCGTTTTTAAACATAAAAACTCTTCAGGTTTGTAATATTGGACAGATATTGATATATCATCAATCGCTCTCAACTTAAACCATACGCGAGACTTCATGCAGAAGAAAAATGCTCGTTGTACCGTTTAAGACACAAGAAAGCACTCAGTACACGCCTTCACGATATTAATGGGTGAATTTATTAAGTTCGCTGTTGAATTGTCTACCTATTGTTTATAATGGGTAAAAGTTTTCTTATTTAGAGTGGCTGACATTTCTATTGTTCAATAGATAGCCATCTACAGACATCCCTCCATCTTCATTATCAGTTATACATTCTAATATATAACGTATATGTAAAAAGTCTGGATTTAAAATATAACTACAGTACACTTTCTGATCCTATGATTTGAAGTAATGTTTGGATGAAATATCCCATATATTCACATTACAGTTACGAAATAGTCTCTTTTTTGGATTGCTAAAGGCTTGATGGTAGTCTGCTTGAACACTTAATTACGAGCACTTATTACATACCCTTATTAACTACAACACTTATTAAATACCGATGTGATACCATAGCATGTGGTGTTAGCAATAGAATGTGGAGAAGAATAGGGGGATTGTATAATTCGGCGTAGCGAGGCGGTTGGTTGAAAAAGAGTCCACTAAGCTTAGATAAATGAGTGTACTAAATACAATATTTGTAGGACTTTTCCTAAGCCTTTGGTATGTAGTAGCAGTAAACTTTTTGTTGATCAAGAAGTCATTGGTTTGATGCCTGCACATGGTTGCGTTCTTTTCGATGAGCATAATTTTCTGACTGTTACTCATATGTATGGCAGTCGAGCTGTTTAGTTAGCATAAGTGCGTTTATTTTAAAATTAAATAGTCTTGTGTGAAATTGTGTTCTGACATAAAATAATTACCCACCTTGACCTTAGCTTGAGAAATGTCATACATTGTGTTACAATCTCCAAGTACATTTTCACTTAACATCTGATAATCTTTTGGTAAAAAATATAATAAAAAAAGAACTCCAAAGTAAGCCTTAGTGTTGTATTTAAGTTCACTAAATTCACTGAGTTCATTTAAAAAATAAATATACAAGCAAAGATTGAAAAAAGTGTCCAGTTTGAATTCGCACCGCGGAAGGAGGACAAGTATGTGCTAACCCAATTTGCGTGGACTAATCTGGAGCTCATTAAGACCCCGGGAATAATTTCGAGGGAATTTATTTCCCTTAAAAGGAAAATGTTTCGCAGAAATTATTATTCAGTTACAACGTTTCGTGATGGATTTGTAATTATTATTGAAAATGGATTTAAAGTGAAATGGAATCGTTGATTAATTTGTATGTCAGTCTCATCATAACTTATATACCTACTTGCAACTGAAAATCATAAATTAAAAAAAAAATTGAGCTTCACGGGACGCCTGGCAGATGTGAAACATCAAAACTGTTTTGTATGAGTTCTATGCATAAAATAACAGATTACGACAGGAATCAGTTATGGCATAATGAAAAGGTAAAGCTAAAAAAATTACAAATGAGTTCCATAAACTAATAACTGTTTATTTATTTTATTACATAAATATTCATTTTTATTAAATACAAAAATACAAAAAATAAACTAGGCGCTGAGGCGGTGTGTTTAGCGACATTTATCAAAGGGCACTAGGTCGTCAACGCGTGCCACGTAACACTAGTACAACAAGTAGCCTACAAGATAGGGTTGCAAATGTTTTTAAACATTTCGTTAATAGTGCAATGTTCCTGTTTTGCATCGCCACGCCAACAATCAGGTTTACCCTCCGCCTATAGATGTTTCATATCAAAATACAATAAAGTAATTAGATAGGAACCTTCTGGAAGAATCTGAAGACGGTTCTGCCAGAATGCTGTGATACAAACCCACATTCCACATATAAATCATAAAACTATTAAGAAACGACGACCTCTAGGTTTGGTTTATGTAACATTCCATCACGGAATATAGATACCGTGGGATATGGTATGCAAAATGGTCGATCTACAATTTTCATTAGATTTTTTAATATTTCTGTTGGAATGTGTGCAAACCCTTATCTAAAAGTAGTATGTTTCATGGGTTATTATCCAAACCTAATAGTATTGAAGCACCGAATTTATTTAATATGTTGAGTCGTCATTAATATCATTCTATATAAGCTTTAATAATGTGTTTGAGATATCCAAACTGTAAATTAAGTGGAAGTTACTATGAGGCTAACATAGCCACAAAAGTCCCGAAATAAATTAAATTAAAGAAAAAGTCATATGAGGGATGTCTTAATTATATTGGTTTGTTTTTTTTTTAGATCATAGGAGGCAAACGAACGGGTGGGACATCTGATGTTAAGTGATCACCACCGTCCATAAACACCAACAACACCAGAGGAGTCGCAAGTGCGTTGCCAGCCTGTGTTGGTATGGAAATGGAGGAAAGGATGAGGGGTGAGGTGGGCCTCCTGTGCTCTCACTGACCAAACAAATCGCAACAATGCAAGCACTGTTACTTCACGTCCGTTTTCTGTGGGTCGTGTGGTACCACCCCGGACGAGCCGACCCATTCATGTTGAAAGTACGTACAGCTTCAGCGTGGCCCTACAACTACTAATAAAAATAATATTTAATCAAGCCTATTTGTATCTAAAAACGTTGAAAGCTAGGAATTCTATTAACTGCGCAGACAAACCCATAATTTCCAACATAATTATGTCTAATAACAATGGGTTCCGTATTACGCAGTTGTCGCGGTATGCGCGAATGACCCATCAAAAGCAAGTTGTAAAATTAAATTTGGAATTTAATTTCGTAATTCGAATGCTCAAACGTTTCTTATTGTACGCACATTAAAGATGGCTTCGCATTTCGTATGAATGATTATGAGAATTATTTCATTTTCTGTATTAAATTTCCTATTAAAATCCCTACGACATTTGATTAGAAAAAAGATGAGGCAGTTATACAGGACTGCTATATAAGCGAAAACTCATAACGATGGAGTAACTGTTCTCTATTAAAATTTGAAATTAATTATTTAAACTTTATAATTTGTATAGTGAAATTATAAATTAAGTTTTCAAAACTGTCATACGAAGCGATAATTACATACATCCTTGTATTTATTAGCCGTGTTTATGAGCTGTAAAATATTAATATTAAATGTACACAGGGCCGATACGACGAGTCACTAGTTTGATGAAAGACGCACAAACGCAATACGACTGGTCATGTTTACTAGCATGCCATGACGCGAAATTATAAATTTACCTCCTGCCAAAAATGTCGCTCAACGTGCCTAAAGAAGTTTTCACTCCAAAAATCTTTAAATATTTCGAATTTTGTACTATTTACAACTTATTTCAATCGTATACATGATGAATATACAAACCTAAATGATTTTTGGAGTGACAACTTTTTAACCCCTTTGTGATTTTAAATCCAATGAACCGAGAACGCGACATTAGAAAGAGACAAACATTCATAATTAGGATTTAACGTGCGAGCGAATGAGATAGTATATATTATACGGTGTTTCTTATTACATTTGTGTCGGCGCCTGCGAATTACGAAGCTTTAGGAAAAGGCATCTTAACCAGTGTGGTATTACTGTTCACCATGAATATTTTAACATTTTTTTTTTATGTATTGTTTCTACTGTATGTAAACTGCGTACATGTTATTTTTTTATAGTACCGCCGTAAAATGACTGTACTGTTATAGATACTGTACCTGTAAGAACGGAGCAATTCACAAAACAACGGCGACCGCCGATAAATCTATATTCCATTGGCAGTCGCCACCCTCATGCCGTCTAGTAAGCCCATAAGAGTAACGAACCTGCGAGTAGTCACTGTAAGCAGTTTCATAATTCTATGAGAAAGCCTCTCGAATGGTTACACTATCCGTAATACGATATGTTAAAACACGACAACCAAAAAGCTGTTTACTACTGCATGCGTGGTGTTACTATGATCCAGCCAAGAACAGATATACTGCCAAACGTGACGTAATTCAGTTGGACGTAATATTCATGTCTTGCCATCCTGCAGAATCATTGTTATTTTTACCGTAACAATTTTAACAACTCATAATTATCAAGTTTCTATCGGATATAAATCTCTAATGTTTTTTATTCGTTGCTATCATCTTTGGAATAATGGAGCGAGTGCTTAATAAAATTAAATGGGATTCAATAATTATATCGAGATAATTTTAAAACAACAGTACGGTATATCAGTTGCACATTAAAACAATAACAAAGAAGTGTTAATAAAAGAAATATATAAATAGGTTACATCAATTAAATTGAATGTATAATATAATAAGTAAGCCTCATAGGTGCGACACAGATAAAGATGGCTTTCAATTGTCATTAGTGTAGTAAATTGTTACGTACCGGTTACACAGCAATGCCGGACGATAACGTCTAACAGTGACAGTATCCATTGTTACATACGTCAGGAGAATATGAAATCTCAAATTAAAAAACTAAAATATTTCTTAATTAAAAATTTAAGCAGTATTTTTTCACAGGAAATAAACTCATGGTTTCGCGTCATGGCATGCAAGTAAAACGTGACCGAGCGTATTGCACCTGCGCGGCTTGTGTCAGACTAGTGACTTATAGCATAGCGGCCGATTGACGTCTAATATTGATGTTTTGTATTAAGATTATGCACACCATCATATATTTAACTAGCCTCTCCTCGCGACTTTGTTCGTATGGAATTAAGATATTCTTTATTTCTAACACGTCACCGGAAGCTTTCGAGAGGAAAAAAACCCGATTTTGAAACATTCTTCATTGGTGCTCTGCTCCTTTTGGTCTTAGCGTGATATAGCCTATAACCATTCTCGACAAATGAGATACATAACATTGAAAGAACTTTTCAAATCAGACCAGTAGTTTCTGAGATTACCCCTACAACGTCACAAACTCACAAACTTTACCTCTTCATAATATTAGTATGGATTAATTAGCAAACTGTATTAACATGTATATAATTATTGTACGGAGTGCCAGTAGATGTGGAAACCAGACGAATACTAATAATTTCAATATAAAGATTATGAAATTTAAATCATTCATGTAAAAGTTCAAGAGAATACAATTATTTCATTGTTTCAAGTTTTCACTTTTATCGACAGTCTTGCCATGACTTTTTCTGTACTTTGTCGGTGTTATTACAAAAAAGTTAAATACGTATTAAATAGTAATCGCGAGTCTAATAATATCTATATACTTTTTTGTTACATGGAGAAATGCATAACAGATGCCCATCCCGTGGGACAGCTAAGGATGGGTTATGTACGCTTTGCACGGACTAAAACCCCATGTTGCCTTCATACACCTCATTGGCGGGGGAGCAGGAACTGCCGACTGGCACTGCGTCTGCTTCCCCGACAGGTGTGTGCTACCTAAGAGGCCCTGACTGCGGTCTGAGGGGTCAAAGATAGTAGAACCCTCAAAGATGGAGTGGATGTTAGACCCCCCCTGACGAACTGTGGGAGTCGCCACGACACAATTCCTTATTCCACCTAAGTAGGGACAGCACAAGATGTTTCCTTTTCCACTCCTGCTTAAAAATAAAATTAATATAACAAATAAAGCTTAACTAAATAAACAAGAAAAAAATCGGTAAAAATTGGGTGGAGGAAGATGTTCTCAACTCTTAAGTGTCAGACTATTTATATGTAGAAAAATTGATAGTAATATAATTTTAAACTGATATAGTATAATAACACATTCGTGGTTTTGTTTTATTTTAAAGGATTATTGTTGCATTTTACTTAAACTTACGTTGTGTAATGGAAACAGACGCCGTAACATCAATCCTTAACGCAATATACACGCCCAGGTGCTATAAAAGTTAATTAACCTTTCCAATAGTCAGTGTTCTTGTACTTGTGTGATTGTTATACACTCACCAGATATCGTGCACGCGTTTAAACTAAATCGTTTTTATATCAGAACAAGCCGTGGGATGTAAATATGAATAATAACCTTCATTTCGTTTGTCAGTCAAATTCCAATCTACAATACGACGTTACAATATCGAAACAACGAAAAAAAAGTCGAGGCAGCCATAAGGACTGCCAATAGAAATTACATTGTGATTATATCAACATAAGCCTGTTTTTCATTATCTATTGGCCCACTCATCCATTTATACAGTGTATTGATTAAGAAAACATACGACGAGCTACTAGTCTGACATAATCACCGGTCGGTCACGCTTCCTAGTATATCGCTGACGCGAAACCACAAGTTTCTCTCTCTCTCTGAACGCCCCTAAAGAAGTTTTCATTAAAAAACGGCAACCATAATGATTTCATTTCGGAATACCTGACAGCCTTTCGCATACGTTGACGCGTTCCGTCCGCGTCGCGCGGCTCTGTGCAGACGGCTGAACGCACGGCACGGCTCGTCGCTCTTTCCCGACTACTCCGAATTCAAACGGTTGACGTTCGAAATTGGAATTGAAAGACTCTCGTAACATTGTTTGGTTATTGGAAGACTCCTTATAAAGCACTAGACAGGCACTTACCGATGTCGTTAATAATGCATATCTAACTCGAGTGAAACTGTATACCTCGGCCTCGGTACATAATTGAAGGGGAAATTCAGGATATGGACAATATTGATTAGAGTGTAAGTCGGCTACTTCGAATACACTGCACTGATGATACCAATATACCTTGAACGTAAATGTGATTTTGTTTCTTTCTTTTTTGGAATTTCACATGCTTTACTTAACAGCCAACGGGCCCGGCGGACTTAGTTTCGCTCTATAGAAAAACCTTGAAGAATGAGAAGATATTGAAGGCTTCTTCATGAATCACCTGATGAAAACAGTTTGGAAATCTGTCCAGTAGTTTCTAGTTTATCGCGAACAGACAGACAGACAGACAGACAGACAGACGTGGTACATACCTTTGTTTTATAATTTGTAATGATATTGATACTTTAAAAATAATTGAATGATTGCTGAATTTCGAACATTACAGCACTACAAATTATTCCAATGTCATTTATCTGAGCATTGCTTTAACATCAAATAATATAAACAACTAGCTGCTGCCCACGAATTCTTCCGCGTGAAATAAATACTTTGGGCTAACGCTAACACGCAGCGGAAGCTCTCACGAGGAAAAAAAACCCCAATTTTTAAACATTCATCATTGGTGCTCCTCTCCTATTGCTCTTAGTGTGATGATATATAGCCTATAACCGTCCTTGATAAATGAGCTATATAGCATTGAAAGAATTTTTCAAATCGGACCAGTAGTTCCTGAGATTAACCCCTACAACGTCACAATGTCACAAACTGACAAACTTCACCTCTTTATAATATTACTATAGAGTATAGATACGTAACTTGTTTATTTCAATTATGAATCGAGCGTTAAAAATAACAATATTGTAAAATTATCTCTATAAAATGGATTATTACATAACGGACAAAATACACAAAAAGTAAATTTTCAAAAAAAAGTATTAACCGACTTCAATATTAATCAGAGGCATAATAAAGTAAATTTTCAAAAAAAAAGTATTAACCGACTATACCGATATTGAGTTATTCGTCTATTTGTCATATACACACCAAATGCAAATTTAACACTTATACGGTTTTGCACTGGATGCCGTTGACAGAACTGGACCAAAAAAAATGGGACCACACGGGAAGCACTAGCTTTCAAATAAAAAAAGAATCATCAAAATCGGTTCAGCCAGTCCAAAGTTATGAGGTAACAAACATAAAAAAAAAACATACAGTCGAATTGATAACCTCCTCCTTTTTTTTAACTCGGTTAAAGAATGAGTTTGATGTAAAGAATAAGTAATTCCTAATGCAAATTAATATAGCAAATGTATTTTCCTGAATAGCCTGAAACATGACGTTTCTTCAGTGTATCACTACAAAAGTGCAAGTTAGTTTAAATACTTATTTATAGTACGTACATTTTAAAACAATACTTCTATTACAATTATTACGATATTAATATTTTAATCAATTCATCTTTACTTTGTACCGTGCATTAACTCTGCATTAGAATGTCAATGAATAAATAAGTTTAAACGAAGTTGTTTACTATTTTGACGAACAAAGTAACAACGTTATCTTAAATGTCTCTAGAAAATTAAAAAAAGGTTTATGTCTCATATTAATTGTTTGTTTACAGTCTGAAAATTGTTTCAATAACTTAAAATTAATTTATAGTATAATTTTTTTAAGCTTTTGTAAAATTGACTTTTTCACATATTGTTATGATTTTGGTATACATATAAATTAAATTAAAAGGTGATTAAAACAAAGTAGCGGACTTATACTACGTTTTTTATTAAATGTTAATTGGACAAATCGATTCGCTGCCCTGTACGTCTGCTCCCTATCACCGCGGTATTATTGTTCCTTTTACCGTCAAAAATACCAAGATCCATCTATCACATTATCTGAAATACATTTGATGTGTCATTTTAAATTAGTTATTATTAAGTTTTCCATAATAGCGTGTTGCGTATAATCGGTCTGACCTATTCCTTTAATTCGTGGACGTCCCCAATGGATTAATTTCATATCAATTACTTGTAGAAATGGGATTCATTAATAGTTTAATCGATAACTCTAAGTTATATAACATTTTAATTAAAGATAAATTATTAATTCTATGATCTATACTAATATTATAAAGCTGAGGAATTTGATTGCTTGAACTCGCTAATCTCAGGAACTAATAGTCCGATTTGAAAAAATATTTCAGTGTTAGATAGCTCATTTATTGAGAAAGGTTATATAACACGTGGAACATCAATGAAGAATGTTAAAAACATGTTTTTTTTTCTTTTGAGAGCTTCCGCTGCGTGTTAGTATTAACCCCAAGTAACTATGCCATGCGGACGAAATCGCGGGTACAAGCTAGTATAACATATTATTAATAGAATCATTCAAAATACATATAGTGAACAATAAGGCATCTGTGGAAGTAAAAAATAGTAACCATACATTTGGTGACAATACCACGATGTTAACTCGTTTCAATACTGTTCTGGAATGGCCATTTACATACTTTTACTGTGTATTTGGAATAAAAAAATTGAAATTACTGTGTAATAATACGTTAAAGAAACTTCGGGCGAATAATTACAATTGGGTTTTAAGTGATAACACTTTAAATATGGCATACTCAATGATACTAGAAGTAAAAACCTTTGATATCAGATTGGATTGTATCTAAGACTTGCAAATTAAAATAAACTCAAATATTATAGAACAACATAATGTTAAGTAACTTTAATTATTATACGTACAATTCAAAAGCATAATGATTAAGGTTTTGCAATATTAAATAATTGTTCGGGTCTGTAGAATGAAGTATTGTTGCCCACAATAGCCAGTATCTCTCATTGCCGTTATCCGTAAAATCATAGCTTATAATATTCAGCTGTGTATAAAGAAAGGTCTGGGGAAGGAAGATATTGCCGTTTCTAAAGCTATCTGAATTATTGATGATTATAAATACTGAATAAGCTGCATGAGGTAAAGAGGTATAGATAAAAGTGCTAGAATTTGTAACATCTATCTACCTAATACCTTTAAACGAGCAATTCCTGTATATTTTTATATCGTTACACATTCAAGATCTCGGAAACGGTGTCATATATTTCCGCAAAACTTAGGATGTAGGTAGTTTCGAGAACGACAAATCGACCTAGCATGTCGTTTATAAAAAAACGGAGTTTTCAGGCAATGATATAGCTTTATAAGGTATACTTCGCCGCTGCTGTAAAAAAAAGCTCAGATGGAAACCGGCTGCTTTGAAAATCTGTGTAACCCCAGTTCGAATCCGAGTGACAGCAAAAGAGACCTCTTATTTGTAAAAACAATGCTAATTTTGTGTGGCAAACGTAACAGTTTTTTTTTAAGAACCGATCTAGTCTCGGTTGTACCGGTACTGTCAATAATACTAGTAATTTTTGTAATGCAGATATTTTACTTGCAAATCTTAACTACTCAACCGGTATCATGATACTTTCATCCAAAAGATTTGTCAAATCTACACTGACGCGAGCATAACTTCTGTATCATAAGTGGTAGAGCCAAGCTGAAGCTGTTATTGGTTTCAGCATGAATGGGCCGGCTTGTTCGGGGTGGTACCACTCTCTCAAAGAAAACCGACGTGAAGTAACATTGCTTGCATTGTTGCGTTTTGTTCGATCAGTGAGAGCGCTGGAGAGCCACCTACCCACCCTTTCCCCTTTCTTCTTCCCTTCCTCTCCTACCCCTCGTCCCAAACACAAGCTGGCAACGCATTTGCGACTCCCCTGGTGTTGCAAGTGTCTATGGACGGTGGTGATCACTTAACATTAGGTGACCTATCTGTTCACTTGCCTCCTATGATATTATAACAAAAATCTTAAAAAGCTTTAGTTTGTCATTATTTATGAGTCTAGAATACATACGTTTTTAGTAGATGCAAAGAAAAGTCCAATAGACCTGAAATATATAGTAAGCATTATGTATACTTGAATTGCAGAGGTGATTGAAATTCATAATTGGGATTGTGAAGTGTTAGAGTATTTGTAGTCGATTGAAGCACAATCACGGTGCAAACACACATGTACGGTAGTGTGTTTCACTAATGAATATATGTACTCGTATGAATGGTTTAGCCAGTTTAACTCGGTATATGTTTCTTGCAATCAAGGCAACAAAGCGAGGCTGCTTATATAATTATGTGCTAGTTTCCATTAGACTGAGTACCATAAACACTCACACAAAGAGCCTGGTAAAGCTGGGAAGCCGTCAGACCAACAGCGGATAATCAGGTTGAAAAACAAAGTTTATAGGTCCGATACTAATCTCATATATGTAATGGTGGCTTAGTGGTTTGACCGCTGGAATATTATTTCCATATCCGCAGGTTCGAACCCCGGCATGTACCAACAAATATTTCGGAACTCGCGTACATTTACTCGTTTAAATAATAATAATAATAATTTAATGTTCAAAGTCAATGTATACATAATTTACAGTTATATTGTTATCTGCACTGGTTATAAACCGTATCGCAGATATCAAAATTTCATATATTGAGAAGTAAGACAAACAGTGACTTAAAGATATAATAAATAAAAACGTAGTTTGACTTAAATATGTCACATATTTATTAATGTGTAACACAGTATCCCCAGATAGCCAAGGGTGTTTTATGATAGTATATGTATATATGATAGTGTTTCATGATGCATTGTTTTTATATTAAAAATGTATAAATTTAAATATTGAAGTTATTTACAATTTGTATTGTGGTATTAGTAATTTTTCTGTATTTGTATAATTTTGTGAAGTTAACCATTTGTAAGTGAGTTTTTTAATAGTATGACTGTTGAATTGATTAATCCCTAGTGTATTGTTTGCTTTATTATAGAGCAATCCTCCCAGGAAGCCTTCAAAACGACAAGCATACGAAGTATTTAGGTACTTTTATTATGTCCTCGACCCTTCTAGAATCTGTGAATGTATGTTTGTCGTTTCTACATGTTGACGGAGAAACAGTCAAATTAAAAATTGGTAACAGTATCGGCTGACGGTGAAGGAAAACATCGTGAGGAAACCAGAACCTGAGAAATGTCCTTGTAGTACTACTGTATGTGGGAAAAATATAGAACTATGGATTTCTCAGAATCTGAAATCGCCAATACGTCGTGGGCTGGCGTAGTGATTACTCCCATACCTTTCTTCGGGACGAGGCCTATGGCCCTGCAGTTGGTCTCTTACTGGTTGCTGATGATGATGATACTGAGGCATGCTCTTGAAGGCTGAGTTGGAAGATCATGTGTAGCAGTGTATATGTGAAACCAGGTTAAAAAATACCTCAATTACTGTTTTTAGTTACTACGTTGAATTCTAAGTGGTCAATATAGTTCCATATGAAGTGTAAAGATATTTCTGTTGAATAGATATTCTAGCTCAGAAAGCTTCACAATAACGAGAAGACGTTCTGAGACGGTTATCAATAACTGAGGGGATATAGGCGGTGATCCCAGACGTAATAATTCAAGTCCTCTGAATTATTAATGATGTATATCATTGTTCGCTACAGCCTTTTCCACATAAATATTATATCAATCTTATGAAATATTTAAAGAACATTCCACTATGTGTATAAACTATCGTATTGTAAAACTAGTTCGAGAATTGTTTTCTTATTAGACCATCTTTAAGCCCTTCTATTATTAATGTAGAATTTATTTTTAGAATTAGAAAAATATAATGTTGTGCTTCAAACTAAAAACTACTCCAAGAGATATTTTGAAGGTCAACTTTGTAAGTGACCTAGCGAACTAAGCTTAATTCTTTTTAACGTTTTTTGTGAATTGTATCCAAATGCCCTATCTCTAATATGATGGCTACAAAGCAATTATATTAAAATATCAAATTGATACGTAAATTAAATGACCACGTAATACTTATCAATATTCTTCAAAGAAATCTACTTTCACGTGGATATTTAATCCGCTGTCAGTTATACTTACCGGAGACTCTGTAAGTGGATTATAGGGCATTAGTGTCCGATCAATAAGGTACCCCGGTTCGATTCCACGGCAACAAGCTACCGTCTCCTTCGTTTGGCAGTTCCATATTTATACGTTATTTATTAAATTGGATTTATTTTGATAAGGATTTGAATATTTTTTATAAAGTGCTTTATATCTTGATATATATTTATTACAATCAGTCTTCCGTCTTTATAAACGATATTACATATATTAATAAATAAGATTTGTTCAGTATTGCACAATAAAATTAGAAAGAGCTAAACACAAAATTAATAAATTCTCTAATACCATTTCATACAAGATGTCATTGTCATGCAAAAAATAATCATCATCATCCTGTAAGAGACCCACTGCAGGGCCATAGGTCTCTTCCTGAAAAAAGGTTTGGCATAATCACTACGCCAGCCCATGAGGTATTGGCGGTTTCAAACTCTGAGAAATCCACAGTTCTATTTGTCCCCACACACATTAGTACTAGAAGATCATTTCTCAGGTTCAGGGTTTCACGATGTCTTCCTTCACTGTCAGCAGATAGTGTTAATTTAAATGGGTAAATTGTATGCGAATTCCGAAAAATTCATTAGTACATGCCGGGTCCGAACCTGGGAACATCGAATTCATATTCCACCGGTCAAACCACTCGACTATTGAAACATTTTTGGTGGAATTAAATAATGGAAGCTTTGAAGTAAAACATAAAATATACACGACAGATTATGAACCCACTAAAAACCAAAAATACATTTTTTTTGGTTAAAGAAATGTTTCAACTAAAGCGTGATTTATGAATCTGCCATCGCTAATATTTTAATGCTATGGTTTGCATCTATAAAATAACTTCACTATTTTCAAAATACTTCTGATCAATTAGATCTACTTACGATTCGGTAAGTTAGTGGCTAACTAATTAAATCCTTATAGTTCGTTTTAGGATATACCTGAATTAATTCCTCGTGTTTATTTTTCGCATTCATCTGACCTATTCAAATTACATAACAAAGCATCGCGAAGTATTTTTAAAATACGCAGTAAAAAGCTGAAATTTGTCTTTCGTCAATACTGATCGACGGGCGATCTTCTGGCCTACATACTGCACCGTTGGGGGGAGGCAATTGACAAGCACGGCGAGGCCTTGGCGATCAGTCTCGACATTGCCAAGGCATTCGATAGGGTCTGGCACCGTGGTCTTCTCTCCAAGCTTCCGGCATATGGTCTCCCCGACAATTTATGCAAATGGATATCTGGCTTTTTACATGAGCGCAGAATTCGTGTCCTTGTCGATGGATGTCATTCGCAGCTCATGTCAGTCAATGCAGGAGTTCCTCAAGGCTCTGTACTTTCACCAACTCTGTTTCTTCTGCATATCAATAATATGTTGCCTTTAGGCCATATTCATTGCTATGCAGACGATAGCACCATCCATGAGTGCTATTACAGCAAGCCTTCTTACGGTCGCGTGGAGACCGAAAAGAGACGGCAGGAACTTGTCATTGAGCTCGACCGGTCCTTGCGGCTCATATCAACATGGGGGGCAAGTAATTTGGTCGAGTTTAATGCTAAAAAACACAGGTGTGCGCGTTTACCTGCAAAACATCTCCATTTACCCCTCTCCCTGCTCTCCAGAATGTCTCGCTCGCAATGCGAGACAGCCTCAATATCTTAGGTATAGACATTCGCAGCGACCTCAATCTCAGGGATTACATCGGGAGCATAATCTCCACTGCATCTCGGAGACTAGGAATCCTGAACAGGGTGCAGCGGTTTTTCACGCCTGATCAGCTATACCTCCTTTATAAGGCACAAGTTCGGCCTTGCGTGGAATACTGTTCGCACCTCTGGGACGGTTCCGCCAAATACCTACTAGATGCCCTGGATAGGTTGCAGAGACGAGCTGTTCGCATTGTTAATGATGCAGACATTACACAGTTTATAGAGCCGCTTCAGTTGCGCAGAGATATTGCCTCACTGAGCGTGTTCTACCGTCTGTATCATGGCGAATGTTCTGCAGAGCTATTTAATTTAATCCCTTCCTCTCCTTTTCATAACCGAACCACTCGCGCTGGGCTTCGGAGCCATAGTTTTACGGTTAATCCTATCTGGGCACGAACTAAAAAGTTCGCAACTTCATATCTTTGCCGTACCGTGAAGCTATGGAACAATCTCCCGGCTAGTGTGTTCCCTCCTTCCTATAACATTAAGCGTAACGTGAAGAGACATTTACTCAGGCCGGCATGACAACGGCGTCCGCCGGGGGATGGCGTGTCTCTCGGTGGTCGCCATTGTTTTTGGATTGTATTGTGCTCACCATCAGGCACAGTACAGTCACTTTGCTGTGCTACAATAAAAAAAAAATAAAAAAAAATAAAAAAAAATTAGAAATAACATTTCCACTAGAGTTTCCAACGTAAAATGTTGAAAACAAAGCGTTTTTAAATTCACTATAAAATGTTCCTAAAAAGTAACAAAGACGAAGGATTTAATAAAGAAAGTAACAATCACGAAAGCCATCCCCGTCCTTATCCACCGTGGGCTGAACAATACGCACAGAATAAATGAAACCGTTTACAACGGCTCATGCTGATGGCAGTTAAACTAACAGAGTGAAAGGGTATTCGTTAAACTGCGGCGAAGCTCGGCGAAGGAAACGAAGTGAATAAAAATAATCCGGTGACGCAAAACGAAAATGCGTACCGATATCCGAGGCAGATAAGCGAAATGGAAACTTGAGAGTATGCTGGAGGTGAGAAACTAGCATTGGAGGAGGCAGTTCCTACTCTGCCTTTATACACTAAATATTTTGAATTAGTTAAAATAGTAGTCGGGAATCTCGTCAACCAAAAAAAAAAACAAAACAAAATTGGAATTTATTCAAAGAGCTGATTTTAACTTGAGCTTTTTTTAGTAGACATTATTATCTACATAACTATGATTAAAAATATACTCTTGAGATTGCCTTTGCTCAATGTTTTTGATTTTGCGAGCGAATAGTTGTGCTATTGTTGCTTTCTAAAAATGTGTCTCTTTTCTGTAGGCTCAAATGTCGAAAATATTTACTCGTCTCTTCCAAGGCAAGTTAATAATATCGCGTGTCTGTACTAAATAGTTTGTGAAAGAGCCGTAATTAAGGAGTGAAAGAGCCGCGTGGTTTGCCGACCAGTGAGATAACATACTCATGCCCGAATAGCAATTTCCATGGGCATTTCTAGAAACAGAGAGTGATATTTATAAAAGTTTCATATAAAAAATACAGGGATTGTCATAAAGACACATGATAGAAGTGTAACTTTTGTATTACTGGAAAACCTTTTTATTATTCATCAGTCACGTATGAATAGCATAGACTGGGTTTAGTGAACACCACACAACGACGGACAACGAGAAGAGCGTAGGTCTCACTGTTCTCCAATATCTGAAGGCAAGCGAAGCACTGCACCCACTTTAGCCTATACAGTGTTTAAAATATCCCCAGCACTCTTTGTTACACAGATATGTTACGGATCAGAATTTGAAAACGTTCGCATAAGTTTAATTAACTCTAAAAATGAATTATTTTATAAAATAAATAAGTTTATTTAAATGTTGCGTGTCCTACAAAATTTAGACACCGATGTTCTATGACCTTGTTGAAATAAATCAAACACTGTTGTACTTTGATAACTTGAAAACCTTCACAACTCGAAAGGAAAAACTGTTTCCTTCCCTTCAAGCCTCATTATCTCCAATATTACAAATCTGAGGTGTTAACAATTTGTTCGTGCTTTAAGTGTAATTTTAAAACAACTCTGTAAGTCTAAATTAGATAAAATTGAATTGAGTCTTTGCTCCTCTCCTGTTTTTCGACTTACAGAAATTCTATTATATATAAAATAATTAATTACATCGATTCGGAAATTACTATTATTTATAAGTGGTAGAGTCACGATGAACCTTTTACCGGTTTCAGCATAAATGGGTTGGCTCACCTGTGGTAGTACCACCCGACCCACAGACAACCGACGTGAAGTAACAGTGCTCGCATTTTGTTTCGTTTAGTCAGTGAGAGCGCTGGGGCCCTACCCTACCCTCTCTTCCTTTCCCTTATCCCTCTCCCTCCCCCTCCCCCTTACCCTTGTACACAGCATACTTTCACTTGCGATTCCCATGATGTTGCTAGCGTCTATGGACGGCGGTGATCACCTAACATCAGGTGACACTCCTGTGTGTTTGCTTCCTATAACAAAATACTCTGGCTATTTAAATAATGCTTGTCATAAAATAAAGTTAGTCAGATTGTTTAAATAAGTTAAAATCATTTTAAAATATGGCTTAGTGAATCCACGTAGTATCTGGAGGCGCCGCAGGGGATTGAAACTGTAGATCGCGGCGACCTATTTAAAATTTTCCCGTCGCGTCGCTTCGGTGAAACTATATTTTTGTAAGAACAACTCAGATTTCCTTCGAATAACGTTTATTTTGGCCGTTTACTGATATTCTAGACTTGATTAAATATTAAAGTTCTCCTCAGTCTATTTGATATTCGATTTTCTTTTATTTTTAATATAATATTCTAAATTATTGTTAGTTGAATGGCTATGCTTTTTATGAGAGAGATTTTTTTATTAGAAATGCCGGGGATTGATGAACTAGCTTTTTCCAAGGGATTTATCTACTCTTTTTTCATTATATGTATGGTGAAAATGGAGCCTAAATTTTTTCAGTTTCCAGACTACTGCTATGTTAAATTTTGTTACATTCAGTCTGAAGACTTAACCGTACCGAACAGGCTTAAATTTATTTTCACTTTTATCATATTACTGTGGCTTCATACATTTTTTTTCGAAATGACTACGCTATTGACCCTGCAAGGTCTTAACACCTTTACCGGACTACTAAGGCGAGCACTTAAGGCACTCAGCCGGCATCATACATTTACATTTCTAAATGTATTGACATTTCATTTGATATAATTTTTGTTCATATGTGACAATCATTGGAATAAATAAGGAACTTTTATTTCTATAGTTTCCAATCCATCATACAAAGCCATATAGCCATCTGGGGGTGCTAGAACACAGTTTAATTTAAATATTGTATTCAGACAATGACTTAGGTTTTTCAAGAAGATAAAAACAATATTAATTTTTATGAACCTGAAATACTGACATTGGCAAATACGTCAGCGGTGACGATTGTGATTTGTTTTTATATGAATGAATGATAAAGCGATGGCGGTCGTTACCTACTTGGCAGTTTCAAATAGTAGTGTCCTTGTTTCCTTGTTTTAGGATTTTCAGCACAGTGTTGCAGTTGTACGTACCAATTTCTATTCAATGTCGGGACAACGCGACGCGATGCGGTTCCCCGGAATTACTACGTGACTGAAATGTCCTGGCCAATTGGCCGTTATTATGTTACCGTTTGTGGGAACCGGTTCGAATCGGATTTGACCGGTATTTACGGACGAAAGACCGGTTTTGTTACACTGTTTTCGTTTCTGTTTATAATATTATATTGTAATAATTAATTATGTATATCTACTTAAATAGGTGAAAATAAAACAGTTGAATTCCTTCTTTGTTTGCCAACCGATTTTTTTGTTTCTTGTAGAAATTCACAAGCTTAACTTCTTTAAAAAAAATGGAAATCGTTCGTTTCTTTTTCTATCAACCGAAACCTTTATCTCAAAGTCTCTATTTACTTTTACAATCTATAACATTGCTAAAATTATCAATACAGTGTCTAGAAAAAAAACCAAAGAACTCCATTAGGTATTTAAACTCAAGAAAAAAATTCCTCAGTTTCTCTTTATCATCTTCTGCAATTCTAAAACTAGATGACCACTGATCTAACATATAAATATACAAAAACGAAACAACTATCAACAACTTTCTCTTCTGTTTTTTCAATATATTCTTGGACTTATATTATTTATTATTTCTACTGAAAGAAGGAATGAGTTAAAAAACGATTAAATAAATTTTAGCTTTGTACTGTTTACATTTGGCTATTTTGAATGACATGTTTACTGACCATTGCAAGAGATGAATACTAATTCTTATTTTTAGTTAGAACTTGCATTAATAAACCGGTTCATAGAGTATCCCCGACTAAATCATTAATCTCCATGCATAGTGATAAAATCCATCGGAGTGGCTTTTTTGGGTTGGTTCGTTTTGAACAGACTGCTGCTGAGAGGTTCAATTTAACAGCGATTGTTTTTTTTTTTCATTGCACGGTAAAGTGACTGCACTATGCCTGATGGTAAGCACAGTACAATCCAAAAATAATAGCGACCACCGACTGACACATTATCCATCGCCGGTTGCCACTATCATGCCGACCTGTAAAAAGCTGGATATGCACAGGCTGATCCCGAAACGCGACCCGTAGAAGCGAATCACTATTACGGGCTTTTTCGCCATATACATGGTGGTTGCGACCCAGTCGGACTGTAAAACCCTACCACCCCGCTGTCGCCATTGCCTCGTTCGTTATTCAGTAGGATGCACCACGTGCAGGTGAGGTTGGCTTGCGTGTCTCAAGTCTTATGATGTTATTCGACACCCCTTACACCCCCAATTGTATTGTATTAGAACTTCACTGTACTGATAAAAAATGTAATTACACATTCTGTCTAACTGAATAAATATAGAATAACACGGTATAAACCGCTCATAAAACTTGTTCAAACTCAATTTATAATGTTATATCTTATAATATCGTGGAAGGTAGGAAAACATTAACCTGTGAAACGTCTTATAAACAAGTCGTTCTCAAAGGCGTGCCCGTGGAAGCCTGTAATTAATCTTTCAACTCTCTAGGTGCTTTCAAATTGCATAGTTCAGGTTCCTGCATCGATGAACTTTAGTGTTTATAGTTGAAAATTTTATAAATATATAGTATAATGTATAGGGATATATTTCTTGATAAAACATTACAAAAGATTTCATTGAACGAGTATTACACCGAGAAATAATTGTATGTGGTGTTAATGCATAAATATCTAAGAAAGAGATAATCTAATACAAATGACAATAAGAGAGAAAAAGAGAAAAAAATATTATTGTGTATACGGCAATTATTAGATCAATTTTGTTATGCATCAAAAATTTACATAATAAAATCTGTCATACATACTGAAATTTGTCAAAAAACACCGGAGATATGATAAAAGCCACCCGACAAAATAAGATCATAATGTTATTTTATGAACTCTATCAAATTTATTTTTAAATCAATGTACATGATATTTTGACAAAACAAATGGCACGATAACGCACAGATAGCAGAAGCACAGTAGATAGGTTTTAGTAGGAGGTAGAGACATGCTGAAGCTGTTACTGGTTTCAGCATGAATGGGTCGGCTCACCCGGGGTCACCACCTTCTCATAGAAATACCGACGTAAAGTAACAGTGCTTGCATTGTTGCGTTTCGTTCGGTTGGTGAGGGAGCCGGATGCCCACCGGCCTTTCCCTCTCCTTCTCCCCTTCCTGTCTCCCCCACCCTCCTCCCAAACACAGGCTGGGAACGCACTTGTGACTCCCCTGGTGTTGCAAGTGTCTATGGACGGTGGTGATCACCTAACATCAGGAGACTCATCTTTTCGTTTGCCTCCTAAATATAAAAAAAAAAACACCCACGTGCAATAACCTTTATCCACGATCTTCGTGAAAGCTGAAGAACTACATTAAACACCTCTCTTTTTTATAATGTAATTCCCATTGATGTATAAATTAGAAAAAAAGTTACATGGATTTAGATAAATAATTATCATGAATAATTCTTCGAGTGATCGGACCACACAGTATTAAAGATATAAAAAACATTACTTAATATGTAAATCTTAATAGTTTTTAGTAAAAGTTTATAATTAAATGAGAATTGCATCGTGGGTAGTAGGGTTGCCAGCGTTACACAAAAAAACCCTAAATGCAATTAATGAACAGTCAAAAGCTCTCTGTAAAAATAAATAGTGTTCATTTGTAGGAACTCTATTTGCATGTTTACGTGCTAGTAATCTTTTTACTGCGACTCTCTCACTTCGTATTATAAAATTTATATTACGAAATGTCAAATGAACGGTCTTCTGTTTTTGCGTTGTCATGAACCAGGGAATCTGTCATTGCTAATATATTATTGTAAGTGTATAATTATTAAATGTTTTCCTAAACTGGTGACCCCGAACTGGGACACGAAAAGATGTCGACCAACGAAAAAAATGATTTATTAAAATACACTTCGCAAAACTCGGAAGAAACTGCACCTGAATTATTCAAAGTAAGTATAAAACTTCCTCCGTTTTGGCCAGAAGAACCCGAAATATGGTTCGCTCAAGTCGAAGCACAGTTCTCCGTTTCTGGCATATCTAGCGATACTACTAAATTTAACTACGTGATTGGTCAATTGGATCATCTGTACGCTCGAGAAATTAAAGACGTAATTACAAACCCACCCAAGTCCAATCAGTACGAAAAATTGAAAACGGAACTAATCCGTAGAGTAAGTGATTCTCAGGAAAGGAAAACTAGGCAATTGCTTGTTCACGAAGAAGTTGGAAACCGTAAGCCATCTCAATTTCTGAGACATTTACAAGGTCTAGCAGGGCCTGGAATACCACATAATTTTTTGAGAACTATCTGGATTGATAGACTTCCTCACAATGTACAGGTAGTACTCGCAGCTCAACCCACTGCTTCGTTAGAAACTTTAGCAGACCTTGCAGATCGTATCCTAGATATTACTTCAGCGGAGCACCATGTAGCCTCAACTGGTCAAGAAAACAGATTGGATGATATTTTAAAAGAAGTAGCTGCATTGCGTGACCAAGTACAACAACTAACATTGCAGCAGTCCCGAAGTGCGCGTTCTCGTACAAGAAATGTATCTCGATCCCGGTCTCCACCAACTCGACTGAACTCTAGTTACCGAAGATATCCAGTTTGCTGGTACCATATGAAATTTGGTAAAAAAGCCACACGTTGTTCAAAGCCTTGTGATTATCAGATGGAAAACTACAAGGGCAATCAATAATGGCGGCCAATGATTGCCCAAGTACTACAGGTCGCCTATTCATCACCGATCGCACATCAAAAATTCATTTTTTAGTGGACACTGGTAGCGATCTTTGTGTTTATCCTCGGTTTTTAGTAAAAGAGAAACTTAACAAAACAGACTACCAACTTCGAGCAGCTAACGGTTCTATAATCAACACTTACGGTCACATTAATCTTAAATTAGACTTTGGACTTCGTAGAAGTTTTACCTGGCGTTTTATTGTGGCAGACGTTACCAAAGCTATTATTGGTGTTGATTTTTTAGCATACTATCAACTAGTAGTAGATTGTCGTAATAAGAGATTGTTAGATAGCATTACAAGATTATCATCTGTTGCTTCATTAGTTTATGACTCTGCAAACATACATTCTATTAAAATACCTTTAGACAACACGATTTATCACAAAATTTTATTAGAGTTTCCTGAAATCACTCGACCACCCGGTGTAAATCGTACGACCACACACTCTACAGTACATCACATACGTACAACACCTGGCCCTCCAATATGTAGTGCACCACGTCGTCTTGCTCCAGATAAGTTAAAAATAGCTAAACAAGAGTTTGAAGAGATGTTAACAAGCGGAACAGCGCGACCATCCGAAAGTGCGTGGTCATCACCACTGCACCTAGCCCCTAAAAAAGATAATGGGTGGCGCCCATGCGGTGACTATCGGATGCTTAACGCTAGAACCATCCCAGACAGGTATCCTATTAAACACATTCATGATTGCACACATAACATAAAGGGCTGTAAGATATTCAGCACTATAGATTTAGTTAAGGCTTACAACCAAATACCTGTTTGTGAAACAGATATTCCAAAAACGGCAATTACAACTCCTTTTGGGCTATTTGAATTTCCATATATGACCTTCGGTCTTCGGAATGCTGGGCAAACTTTTCAAAGATTTGTTGATGAAGTTACTAGGGGTTTAGATTTCTGTTATACATATCTCGACGATTTTTTGATTTTTTCAAAAAATGAAGCCTTACATAAAAAGCATCTACGAGAAATTTTTTCCAGATTGCAACGTTATGGATTAGTGATCAATGTCTCAAAGTGTGTATTCGGAGCCAACGAGGTAACATTCTTAGGTTACCAGATATCAGCAAGTGGTACGAAACCTCTTGATGCTAAAGTTAAAGCTATAAAAGATTTTCCTCTTCCTACCAATATTAAACAGTTGCGTAGATTTATGGGAATGTTAAACTTTTATCGACGTTTTATACCACACGCCGCACGAATACAAGCACCACTAAATGCCTTATTAGCGGGTAATGTCAAAAATTCACAATCAATCACTCTGAATGGAGACACACTTGAAGCGTTCAATGAAAGTAAAGAGAGCTTATGCAATGCAACGTTACTAGCTCACCCAGATTGTGAAGCTAACCTTGCGTTAGTAACCGATGCCTCGGATTCAGCAATTGGTGCCGTTTTACAGCAATTTAAAAATAACAAGTGGCAACCTTTAGCCTTCTTTTCGCATAGATTAACTCCAGCACAACAGAAATATTCGCCATATGATCGCGAACTTCTTGCAATTTATGAAGCCATTAAATACTTTCGACACATGCTTGAGGCCAGACACTTTGTAATATACACAGATCATAAACCAATTAGCTTCGCTTTTCATGAAAAAAAGCGGAATTGTTCACCCAGGCAATACAGACATCTGGATTTTATTTCCCAATTCACGACCGATATCAGGCATATATCTGGAAAAAATAACATAGTTGCTGACACCTTATCACGAATAGATGAACTTGAAGTACCAATTAAAATGGAAGACTTAGCTGAATCTCAGTATTCCGACCAAGAATTACAAAATATACTTAAAGAAGGTTCGTCACTTCGTTTACATAAATTCAAGCTACCAGGATGTCATAGATTTTTGTACTGCGATATCAGTACACCTACATCCAGACCCTTTATAACAAAGGAATGGCGAAAAAAAGTATTTAACGTTTTACATTCACTTAGTCACCCAGGTGCCAACGCAACAGTGAAATTAATTTCACAACGGTTCGTTTGGCCAGGTATACGAAGAGATTGTAGGGAATGGGCCAGGACATGTCTTCAATGTCAACGCACTAAAGTAAGTCGACACGTATCGGCACCATTGGACACATTTGATTTGCCTCGTGCTAGATTTCAACAAATTCATATTGATATGATCGGACCTCTACCAGTATCGCAAGGTTATCGATACTGTTTAACAGCCATCGATCGCTTTTCTCGATGGCCAGAAGTCATACCCATTATGGATGTTACAGCCGAGACAGTGGCAAAAGCGCTTTTTTCAGGTTGGATTGCCAGATTTGGTAGTCCAGTTGATATAATCACGGACAGAGGCCGACAATTTGAATCTGCCTTGTTTCAGCAATTATCAAAAATATGCGCATTTAATCACAAACGAACAACTGCATATCACCCAAAGTGCAATGGTATGGTGGAAAGATTTCATCGTCAATTAAAAGCTTCAATTATGTGCCACGCATCGAATCACTGGACAGAATACTTACCTTTCGTACTGCTAGGCATAAGAAGCGCCTATAAAGTTGACCTACAAACATCACCCGCCGAAATTGTATATGGCGAACCTCTAAGACTACCTGGAGAATTTTTTGAACATTCGTCAAGCGGAACTACTGATATGGCTGACTTTTCCGCCCGTATGCGTCATTTTGCAAAAAATTTGAGACCCATTCCTGCGTCACGTCATAGTAAAGAAAAAGTATTTATATTCAAAGATTTAAAAACATGCGACCACGTTTTTATCCGGGATGATACAGTACGTGGCTCCCTTCAGCCAGCTTACACAGGCCCTTACAGGGTGCTAGAGAGAGGACCGAAGGTATACAAAATTAATTTTAAAAATAAAATGGTATCAGTATCTATTGACAGGTTAAAGCCGGCTTACATACTGACACAAGAAACAGAGTTAGATAACTATACACCATCATTAACTAAAACATCATCAGTGCAGGGTGACAAAAATCAAACTCAAAATCGGACACGGTGTAATAAACGTGTTCGATTCGCAGATTCACACCATCTTTGTCCTGCACTTGGGGGGGAGTGATGTAGGAACTCTATTTGCATGTTTACGTGCTAGTAATCTTTTTACTGCGACTCTCTCACTTCGTATTATAAAATTTATATTACGAAATGTCAAATGAACGGTCTTCTGTTTTTGCGTTGTCATGAACCAGGGAATCTGTCATTGCTAATATATTATTGTAAGTGTATAATTATTAAATGTTTTCCTAAACATTCATTCTATGTTTTAATATTTAACGGAGCTTGTTAAGTGGTATTTTTGGCTGGTGATAAATCGTGATATGCTACGTCAGCATGAAAGGTTGTATTGCGCTTTCGCGACTTTCGTCAGACACCTAGTATATGGGCCTGTGTATATTTAATATTGATTTTTACAGGTCATTTTTTACTTTTATAAAAATGTATACAATTATTGCTCCGAGTGATAAAACCGCACTTGATATGAAAAAGACATGAATATCAATGAACAAATTCTGAATTTTAAATATAGTCGATTCACACTTATGATTAATACGAAAATTGAAAAGAGAACACATTCATTTACTTGTTTTGAATTTTTATTTCTGACGGCAATGTCTATGACTGTTTCATGTTTTTTTTAATTTTTTTAGGTGGGCAATGTAACGTGATGCTGTTGAAAAATTAGAGCAAGATAAGACGATATCTTAAAAAGAGGCGAGAAGACAGTAGAATATGGTCTTTTTGACATAGAAAAATATTTAACATAGCAGTGAGACAAGGCTTTTATTTGCTAGATTGGTGGTATAGAAGCATGCGAGCCACATGATGGTGAGCGGTCACCACAGTCTGTGGATGCTTGCAACATCGAAGGTATCACATGCGCGTTGACGACATATAAAACCTCTTGAAAACAAGTTTGTTATTATATTTATTTATTCTACTAATAAACGGGACATATTATTAATGGTATTTTGTCTGTCTGGTTATTTGTAATCCTTTGATGAATAAAATTTTGAGATGATTGCAATGAAATTTGGCATAGAGGTAGTCTGCAACCTGGAGAAGGTTATACGTTACTTTGGTTTTGAATATGCTCCAAAAACATACAAACGTATTTATAAGAAGAAAATCAGTAAATAAAACAACCAACATAGATTC